>CM038678.1:484426358-484895542 GCA_021605205.1 Aegilops longissima | reverse complement strand
CATAAATTGGCATGGCATTCTGAGGACTTTTATTTTCGGGGTATTTTTATATTGCACGGTTAAGTCAGGAGACAGACAGAAAATACTGTTTTACTTTATTTCTACTAAATAACAGAAAATATAAATAGGGTACAGAAGGCTGTGCTTCTAGTTTCATCCATCTCATGCTCATCAAAAGGAATCCACTAACAAGGTTGATCAGGCCTTGTTAACAAACTCATTCCGGTAATCATGAAACCGGAGAAATTTCGAATAACACTAGGTTACCTCAACGGGGATATGGACATCCCCAATAATAAGTATATCATATTTCTTCTTGAAAGTAGGGAGAGGAAATTCAAAACCTCCAAATATAATCGATGGAATTTTTCCAATAGAATTGATACTATATACTTGAGGTTGTTTCCTCGGAAAGTGTACCGTATGCTCGTTACCGTTAACATGAAAAGTGACATTGCCTTTGTTGCAATCAATAACAGCCCCTGCAGTATTCAGAAAAGGTCTTCCAAGAATAATAGACATACTATCATCCTCGGGAATATCAAGAATAACAAAGTCCGTTAAAATAGTAATGTTTGCAACCACAACAGGCACACCCTCATAAATACCGACAGGTATAGCAGTTGAATTATCAGCCATTTGCAAAGATATTTCAGTAGGTGTCAACTTATTCAAGTCAAGTCTACGATATAAAGAGAGAGGCATAACACTAACACCGGCTCCAAAATCACATAAAGCAGTTTTAACACAATTTCTCTTAATGGAGCATGGTATAGCAGGTACTCCTGGATCTCCAAGTTTCTTTGGTATTCCACCCTTAAAAGTATAATTAGCAAGCATGGTGGAAATTTCAGCTTCTGGTATCTTTCTTTTATTTGTAACAATATCTTTCATATATTTAGCATAAGGATTCATTTTGAGCATATCAGTCAATCGCATACGCAAAAAGATGGGTCTAATCATTTCAGCAAAGCGCTCAGAATCCTCATCATCCTTTTTCTTGGATGGTTTCGAAGGAAAAGGCATGGGTTTCTGAACCCATGGTTCTCTTTCTTTACCATGTTTCCTAGCAACGAAGTCTCTTTTATCATAAAGTCGATTCTTTGATTGTGGGTTATCAAGATCAGCAGCAGGTTCAACTTCTACATCATTATCATTACTAGGTTGAGCATCATTATGAACATCATCATTAACATTTTCACTAGGTTCATGTTCATTACCAGATTGTGTTTCAGCCAGACATAGAAATATCATTTGGATTCTCAGGTGGTTCAGCAATAGGTTCACTAGAAGTTTGCAAAGTCCTATCATTTTTCTTTTTCTTCCTTTTAGAAGAACTAGGTACATCAATATTATTTCTCTGAGAATCTTGCTTGATTCTCTTAGGGTGGCCTTCAGGATACAAAGGTTCCTGAGTCATTCTACCAGTTCTAGTAGCCACTCTAATAGCATAATCATTTTTTTTACTATTCATTTCATCAAGCACTTATTTTTGGGCTTTAAGTACTTGTTCTACTTGAGTGGTAACCATAGAAGCATGTTTGCTAACAAGTTTAAGTTCACCTCTAATATTAGCCATATAATCACCCAAGCGTTTAATCATATAAGCATCTTGTTTTAACTGTCTACCAAAAGAAGCATTAAAGTCATCTTGCCTAAACATAAAGTTATCAAACTCATCCAAGCACTGACTAGCAATTTTAGTAGGAGGGACTTCAGCTTTATCATATCTGTAGAGAGAATTTACCTTTACTACCTGTGTCGGGTTATCGGGATCAGGAGGTTCTTCAATAAGTAATGGATCAATATCATAAGTTTCTTCAACAAAGTGTAGATTAGGACCATGTATTTCTTCAATAGGAGGTAAATTCTTAACATCTTCAGCTTTAATACCTTTTTCTTTCATAGATTTCTTTGCCTCTTGCATATCTTCAGGATCGAGAAATAGAACACCTCTCTTCGGAGTTGGTTTAGGAATAGGCTCGAGAATTGGAGAAGAAGCTAGCTCAGGAGGTGCCCAATTATTTTCATTTGTCAACATATTATTCAATAGAATTTCAGCTTCATCCGGTGTTCTTTTCCTGAAAAGAGAACCAGCACAACTATCCAGGTAATCTCTGGAAGCATCGGTTAGTCCATTATAAAAGATATCAAGTATTTCAGGTTTCTTAAGAGGATGATCAGGCAAAGCATTAAGTAACTTGAGAAGCCTCCCACAAGCTTGTGGGAGACTCTCTTCTCTAATTTGCACGAAGTTGTATATTTCCCTCAAAGCAGCTTGTTTCTTATGAGCAGGGAAATATTTAGCAGAGAAGTAATAAATCATATCACGGGACTACGCACACAACCAGGATCAAGAGAATTAAACCATATCTTAGCATCACCCTTTAATGAGAACGGAAATATTTTGAGTATATAAAAGTAGCGCGATCTCTCATCATTACTAAACAGGGCGGCTATATGTGCCACAACAGTTTCAGATTCATAGCCATAAAAAGGATCAGATTCGACCAAAGTAATTATATCTGGATCAACAGAAAATTCATAATCCTTATCAGGAACACAAATAGGTGAAGTAGCAAAAGCAGGGTCAGGTTTCATTCTGTCTCTAAGAGATTCTTTACTCCATTTAACTAATAACCTCTTGAGCTCAAATTCCCGTGGACATCTTTTGTCCTACCCTACCGTGGCAGCGGGTTCCTAATGGAAACTAAGGGATATTAAGGCCTCCTTTTAATAGAGAACCGGAACAAAGCATTAGCACATAGTGAATACATGAACTCCTCAAACTATGGTCATCACCGGGAGTGGTCCCGATTATTGTCACTTCGGGGTTGCCGGATCATAACACATAGTAGGTGACTATAGACTTGCAAGATAGGATCAAGAACTCACATATATTCATGAAAACATAATAGGTTCAGATATGAAATCATGGCACTCGGGCCCTAGTGACAAGCATTAAGCATAGCAAAGTCATAGCAACATCAATCTCAGAACATAGTGGATACTAGGGATCAAACCCTAACAAAACTAACTCGATTACATGATAAATCTCATCCAACCCATCACCGTCCAGCAAGCCTATGATGGAATTAATCATGCACGACGGTGAGCATCATGAAATTGGTGATGGAGGATGGTTGATGATGACGACGGCTACGAATCCCCCTCTCCGGAGCCCCAAACGGACTCCAGATCAGCCCTCCCGAGAGGTTTTAGGGCTTGGCGGTGGCTCCGTATCGTAAAATGCGATGATTTCTTTTCTCTGATTTTTTTCTCCCCGAAAGCCAATATATAGAGTTGGAGTTGGCGTCAGAAGGTGTCCAAGGGGCCCATGAGGTAGGGGGCGCGCCCTAGGAGGGGGGGCGCCCCCACCCTCGTGGACAGGGTGTGGGCCCCCTGGTCTTCATCTTCGGCGATGATTTTTTATTATTTTTTATAAGACATCCCGTGGAGTTTCAGGTCATTCCGAGAAATTTTGTTTTCTGCACATAAAACAACATCATGGCAATTCTGCTGAAAACATCGTCAGTCCGGGTTAGTTCCATTCAAATCATACAAGTTAGAGTCCAAAACAAGGGCAAAAGTGTTTGGAAAAGTAGATACGACGGAGACGTATCACCGCACCTTCACTCCTGAGCTGTGTAGCGTCGCCTGGCCGCGCAAGTTCAAGCCAGACCTGCCTCCTCGCGATGACGGCACTCCCGACCCCGCAGAGTTCCTGCAGCTTTACGAGCTAAGCATTGAGGCAGCCAACATCGACGAAAAAGTCATGGCGAACTGGTTCCCCATGGCTCTCAAGGATGGCGCTCGCTCGTGGCTCCTGAACCTGCCCCCGGGCTCGGTCTCCTCCTGGGGCGAGATGCACAACCGCTTCGTCGCCAACTTTCAGGGCACTCGGGACCGCCCACCGGCCGCGGGCGACCTACGCCGCATCAAGCAACAGCCAGGAGAGACTCTGCAAAAGTACATCTAGCGCTTCAACAACGTTCATCTCAAGATCCACAAGGTGATGGATGAGGCCATCATTTCAGCATTCTATGATGGCGTCCGCGACATCAAGATGAAGGAGGAGCTCGCCATCCACGAGGAGCTGTGCATGGCTTTGGAGCTATTCAACTTGGCGGCCAAGTGCACAAGAGCTTAGGAGGGGCACCTTTCCCTCCTCAAGCTCCCAGCTGCCGACCTGGAGGAGAAGAAAGCCAAGGCCAAGGATTTGAAGCGCAAGGGAGTAGCCGTGCTCACGGCGGAGCCAGACACGAAGCTCGGCCGGGACCATCCCGTGTCGTCCAAGAGCAGTGGACTGTTCTGCGCCTTCCACAACATACACAGCCACAACACCAATGACTGTCAAGAACTCAGGGCCATTCGAGATGGACGCCTCGGTTGATGCCCCGAGCGCAACGACCATGGCTACGACCGAGGAGGAGGATGAGGCAGAGGACGTTGGGACGATCGCGGCCCACGCCAAGAGTGGCGCGACCGACCTCGCGAGGACCGTTGGCAAGACCAGCCTTGTGAGGGCGCCTGGAGGGACCAGCCTCGCGAGGACCGCCCCCAGGGAAATGCTGGACTTCCACCGCTGCCGCCACTGCCAAGAAGGAACAACGGCCACCATTAGGACGAGGGGGCTGGGGGCTTCCAGGAACCACGCGCCATCGCCTGCATCTTGGGCGAAGCTCAGGCTCCAGCCTCTCAGCGCATCTTCAAGCAGTTTGCTCGTGAGGTGAATGCATCCCTTCCCAGGCTAGAAGCCACGCACCCGCTCAGGTGGTCCAAGTGCGCCATCACTTTCAGCTCGACGGAACAGCTCAAGTGCGCGACCACCGCCGGCGCTCTCCCGATGCTCTGCTCACCCGTCATCAGCAACGTACAAGTCACCAAGACCCTCATCGACGGTGGCGCATGGCTCAACGTCATGTCCGTCGAGACATTCGACAGCCTCCAAGTGCCATACAATCAGCTTCAGCCTACCAAGCCCTTCTCAGGAGTGACCGACGGATCCACCACCCCGATCGGGCAGGTCCGCCTCCCTGTCACCTTAGGACAGCGAACAACTACCGCACCGAGCTCATCGACTTTGACGTTTCTCACATCCGTCTGCCGTACAATGCCATCCTCGGGTATCCGGCCCTGGCCAAGTTCATGGCGGTGACCCACCACGGCTACAACGTCCTCAAGATGCCAAGAAGCGGCGGGGTCATCACTGTCCCCTACGAAGAAAGAGATGCAGTGTGCTCCCCCGAGTGCGCCTTCCAAGCTGCATCAATCGAAGACCCCGACAACAATGGTGTGCAATACCCTCCTGAGGCCATCCCCAAGAAGAAGAAGCAGCTGCTCCACCTAGGGTCTCATGAGAATGGCGTCTCCAGTGGCACCACCTCAGGAACCACGCCCACAGCTAGGGCGCCTCCCTCCCTCGCATAGGAAGGGGCGCCCGGTGCCCTCCTCGGGCAGGGCTCGGGGGATCTCTCCTGGAGGGCCTCAGACCTAGCCAACATCACGAGGGAGGTGCTCGGGCACCACATGGAGGCATGCTTCACGACACGTTTCCCTCAGGAGAACACCGGGCAAGGAGCACCCGACGCTAAGGAGTTCATCACCAAGGTCTCTCAGGAACTGCAGGATGCAAGAGCCATGCGCGGCGACCGCCGCCCACCTGGCGCAGCTCCCCATCCAGGCAAGGATGGTGGGCTGCGCGTCAGCGTCGACATCCCAGGGCTCAACAAGGCCGCATCTCAGGAGTTCTTCTGGCCTTCGCGCGTGGGACGTTGCGAGGGCCCGCCACACAGCTATGTTCGCATGCCGTTTGGCCTGCCGAGCATGGCAACTGCCCTCCAGCTAACCTGCGGAGCATCTTGGCGGCTCAGGAGGCCATGCATCACGCAGTCCAGGCGGAGATGGAGACGGTCCTCAGGGAGCCGCCTGGACCCCAGAGCCTCTCGAGGCTCAGGCCCCCTACGGCTTATGAGGAGCGACCCTTTCGCCACGCATCTTCAGCTACCCCAACATACCTTCGACAACGGAACCAGGTGACATTTTCCAAGTTTATTTAGCTGGGAGGGCCCCTCGGGCTGCATCATTCCTAGGCCGCGTGGGCCTGTCCCTGCGGCTTGTATCCTTTTTACGTCTTTAGCTTACTTTGCTGGGAGCGCCCCTCGGGTTGCATCATCCCCAGGCCGCTCGGGCCTGACCCAGCGGCATGTATCATTCTTGCATTTACCTAAGCTAGTTCGCTTTCCATGCATGATCTATCTATGGTTATCACCTACTTGATTGTCACCCACCACCGAAGCTACGCGCGCTGGCATGACGCTTGTGCTCGGGTCCGTCCCTGCAACGTTGACAAATCTGAGCGGTTGAGCTCTGGCTCGCGGTGCACCCCGCGCATGCCACCTCACCAGGCCCTTAGTGCCCTCACCTTCTTGCGGAGCGACCTGCGGCTGACCGGCAATCATCATGGCAATCTGTGTACTTTCTCGCGCTAACCTGCAAGAGCTTCCCGAGGACGACAGCAGGCGGTACCACGGGCTCCTTATTCTCCCATGCGATTCGCTTGCGCGTTAAAAGGGGGGCTCCTGAGCATCGTGCCTCAGGAGCTCTTACTGGCTCTCCAACCCTCACTCCCTGGCCTTGACCACGGCATCGCGACCTGGCATACCAGCGGCGGCTGAGCTCGCTCGAGGGCCGGGACATGAGGACCAGATCACACGGAAGAGCGTGGAGGAGAGGGGGAGGCTCGCATGGGCCTAACCTGGCTACCCTACAATAGTCGGCGCGCAAGTCTGGCGCAGCACATGGAATCAGCTCAAGACTGCCAAGATAAGTTTCGCGCCCGGATCAACCAAGCACTGCGACCTAGGATCCCCACCTGAGGCAGCCTTGTTATGGCAACGTCGCCGCCCTTTCCTGCCTCTCGGTGGCTGCTTGAGCGCTAAAGGGGACCTCTTGAGCATCGCGCCTCAGGAGCTCTTACTGGACCTCGGGCCGCTCACCTCCTGGCCTTGACCACGGCATCACGACTTGGCAGACCAGCGACGGCTGCAGCCCGCCTGGGGATCGGGACCTATCGGCGTAGAGCACCAAGCCACCGTGGGGCTGGAAAGGGGAGACTAAGCCGAAATGAGACATGCGTTCGCAAGTTTTCATAATAAGGATGATATGAACAAAAGGCGCTACACATTCTTTACACACCCCCGTGGGGTTCATCCTGTTTACTCGCAGGGAACAAAAAAAAGACTATTGTAAGCCATAACTACGGGAGTCGCCGCGGACGCCATCATCAACAGTGGGCCACGGGAGGCCGGTGCCAACCCCATCCAGATCAGCGACGGCGGCAGCCGGACGCTGCGGCCTTGCTCCAGGTCCGGCGAGAGCTCGGGGCCACGTAGCTGTCGTCGCTCGTCTCCGGAGTTTGTAGATCTCGGGAGAGTCGCTGGACTCGCAAGCGCCACCGCTGCTGCTTGAAGAGCCGCTGGCAAAGCCAGCGGCAAGCTCGGCGCTGGCCGCCCTGACGACCCTCTCTGGGGCAGCACTCCAAGCGGTGGCCTTCCGCGTCGAAGACCTTGAAGAACATCGTGGAGGTGCCATCGTACCTGAAGTGGATGGTGAGGGCGCCTTCCGCACGGCAGACCCGGGCAACCTCACCCCAGCCGCGGGTCATGAAGATTTTGCTCGGGGAAACAGTTTCCACCTCCGCTCCGGTCGCAGGGTTTTCACAGTCGGCGTGCTGCAGCCAAAGCTCAAGGGGGCCCCTCCCCGCATCTCGGCGGAGAAGAACTTCAGGAAGCGGATCCAAGTGCGTGGAGACATTGCCCCCCACATCACGAGTTTGCGCAAGGAGTCCGCGGCGTGTACTCCTGGGGTGACAGCGCGAGTCACCGCGGCGCGCAACCCCGGCTCCGCCGCGGGCGGCGGCGCTCGTCGTCCCTCCCTCCGGAGCCCTTGGCTTGGGCATACAAAGGCAGTGAGTACCCGGGAGGAGGCCGCTCGTACCAAGGCCTCGACACCTTCGGCCTCACGACCATGACACGGCGGTGGCCTGGCCTCTTCTTTGGCGGGAGAGGCCCGGGCTTGTCGCTGGGAGTTTTTCCCTTCTCTGCGGCCGAAAACCTCTGAATAGGCGCCATGGAAGTCGCTACCAGCAATGGAGCAAATAAGAAGAAGTGAGTGGAGTAGGAAGAGATGAGCAACGGGGGCTTTACCCCCTCCTCATTTGTAGTGGGAGAAGGCCAACCGACGATACCCACGATCACAGGTAATGATGGTTTTTCTCTGCATGCAACATGGACTCGTCAAATCGGGCAGTTATTGAGGCAGCGTGGGGAAGCAGATACACCCACGTGCAATCACTCGCCACGCGTCAAGCGGGACCGCAGGCTATTGGGGCCCATGGCGATCCGCACTTGCCCTTTGGCTTAGCCTCGAAGCCAAGCCCGAGCGCACCTTGGGCCCGGGGGCTACTGTCGGCGTCTTGGGAACGGGGGTCCCCAGACTTGCTTGCCTGCGGCCCACAGCATGGCTCCACCAGCGGCCCCGTATGGCCATCTTCACCAGCAAACACTCAAGACCCTCGCGAGGGGCCAAGCCTCGCGAGGCGGATGACACAATACCTCCTCAGAGAAGGCCTCACCAGGCTGGCTCACGAGGGGCGGAGAGATCAAGGCAAGGGACACCTCGCGAGGTTCCTGTGACGCAAGCCATGACGACTGGCGCCAGGCGGGCGCCAGTGCGTGTAGTGTCCCTGTTTCCTCTTTAGTGCTAAAGAGGCAAGCGCGGGTGAGGAGTCCCAAGGCATCAGGCAAAGGTTTCCATATCGGTGCAACGAGACCAAGACCAGCAGGACGACAGGACGGAGGTCATCGTGGAGCCCAAGACAGCGTCACCACCAGAGCCTTTGGCATGGGAAGACCACCTTTAGTCAGGATAACTTGTACCAGTTGTCTCCCTTTGAATTTGGCCGTTATTGGATCCCTTCCCGCTCAATATTTGGGGAGAGGACTAGGGCCTCCATAAATAGGACTAGCCACCACCATAGGAGGCAGGTCATCTTGGATTGGAGCCCTTCCATCCATAGCCACACACAAGCACAAGAACACCTCTCCTCAGGAGGTTGTTCTTCCCTTGCGACCGTAGCGAGAGCGATCTTGGGAGTGAGAGATCTTCGTGCGCACCCCAGTGTTCGAACCTCAAGGGTTTTGCCGGAACTAGAAATCCGACACTAAGATTGGGGATGCCCCGGAAGGCATCCCCTCTTTAGTCTTCGTCCATTGGTAACTTTACTTCAGGCTATATTTTTATTCACCACATGATATGTGTTTTGCTTGGAGCGTATTGTATGATTTGAGTCTTTGCTTGTTAGTTTACCACAATCATCCTTGCTATACACACCTTTTGGAGAGACACACATAAGTCGGAATTTATTAGAATACTCTATGTTCTTCCCTTATATATTTTTGAGCTAGATAATTTTGCTCTATTGCTTCACTTATATCTTTTAGAGCACGGTGGTGGTTTTATCTTATATAAATTATTGATCTCTCATGCTTCACTTATATTATTTTGAGAGTCCTTTAGAACAGTATGGTAATTTGCTTTGGCTATAAAATTAGTCCTAATATGATAGGCATCCAAGATGGGTATAATAAAAACTTTCATAAAAAGTGCATTGAATACTATGAGAAGTTTGATACTTGATGATTGTTTTGAGATATGAAGATGGTAATATTAGAGTCATGTTAGTTGAGTAGTTGTGAATTTGAGAAATACTTGTGTTGAAGTTTGCAAGTCTCGTAGCATGCACGTATGGTAACCGTTGTGTGACAAATTTGAAACATGAGGTGTTCTTTGATTGTCATCCTTATGAGTGGCGGTCGGGGACGAGCGATGGTCTTTTCCTACCAATCTATCCCCCTAGGAGCATGCACATAGTGCTTGGTTTTTTATGACTTGTAGATTTTTGCAATAAGTATGTGAGTTCTTTATGACTAATGTTGATTCCATGGATTATACGCACTCTCACCTTTCCATCATTGCTAGCCTCTTCGGTACCATGCATTGCCCTTTCTCACTGAGGGAGTTCCGGACTAGGGGGTGTCCGGATAGCCGAACTATCATCATCGGCCGGACTCCAAGACTATGAAGATACAAGATTGAAGACTTCGTCCCGTGTCCGGATGGGACTTTCCTTGGCGTGGAAGGCAAGCTTGGCGATACGGATATGTAGATCTCCTACCATTGTAACCGACTCTGTGTAACCCTAACCCTATCCGGTGTCTATATAAGCCGGAGGGTTTTAGTCCGTAGGACAAACAACAATCATACCATAGACTAGCTTCTAGGGTTTAGCCTCTTTGATCTCGTGGTAGATCCACTCTTGTAACACACATCATCAATATTAATCTAGCAGGACGAGGGTTTTACCTCCATCAAGAGGGCCGAACACGGGTAAAACATCATGTCCCTTGTCTCCTGTTACCATCCGCCTAGACGCACATTCGGGACCCCTACCCGAGATCCGCCGGTTTTGACACCGACATTGGTGCTTTCATTGAGAGTTCCTGCGTGTCGTCACCGATAGGCCTGATGGCTCCTTCGATCATCAACAATGACGCGGTCCGGTGAGACTTTTCTCCCGGACAGATCTTTGTGTTCGGGCGGCTTTATCTGCGGGCCAATTCGCAGCCATCCGGAGCAGATCGAAGCTTCGCCCTGGCCATCAGGTCAGATTTGGAAGTCTAAACTATATGGCCGATATCCGCGGAGACTTGATATTCGACGGATTCGAGCCGCAGATAGCGTGCCAGACTTGTCTCGATGGGCATGATCTAGCTCTGCGGCGAGCAAAGTGCCACGGAGGCCGCACTCAAGATCCGCTCGACCTTTAATCCGGGCGGATTCCCGACCGAGGGCGGGTGGTTGGACACCGCCTCGGGGCTACAATCTCTCTGGGCGATCGAGCGAACTCCATCCCTGTCGCTGCGAAGACTCCGACTGTGGTGCGGACTCTATCCGGACTCCTATCCGGACTCGAACCTCCGCGCCCTTGCCGATCGAATCCGATTGGGCGCCCGTTATGGAGTTCACGACGCGGACATCTTTCAAGACTCGCCTTTTGCGACATCCTGAATTCACTAAAGTCTCTCTCTTTATCCGGAGAGCCCTGGTCGGACTACGGTCAGGAAGATTGGGATGCGTACGACGAAGAAATTCAACGCCCACCCACCACCCACTTGGTAGCCACTGTCGACGATCTAACCGACATGCTAGACTACGACTCCGAAGACATCGACAATATGGACGACGATGCCGAAGACGACCAAGACCCAGCGCCTACAGGGCACTGGAAGGCCACCTCGTCATACGACATATACATGGTGGACATCCCAAAAGATGGGAACGGCGATGGAACAACGGAGGATGACCCTCCAAGAAGCAACGAAGCGCCCGGCGTCGCCGGCGCCGCTCTAAATCCCGCCACAGCAAGAATGAAGACTCCGCACCGGAGACAACAATACACCGGACAACGCCAAGACAATCCACTCCAAAGAAGATCCAAGCGCAGAAGATGGAGACGCCAGCCCTCACGAGAGAGCGGCGAAGAAGAGGTAGAGGATTATATGCCTCCCTCCGGAGCGAAGCAAGCCTCGACGACGACGCAATTCGCCGTGCCCGAGAATCCCGTCGAACAAGAGCGTTTTAGACGCAAGCTTATGGCCACGGCGAACAGCCTAAAGAAAAGCAACAACAGCTTAGAGCTGATCAGATCTGCTAGCCAGCGGATGGATGAAGTCCTCGCGGTCAAGAGCATGAGCTTGAACGCCCTCCAAAGCTACCCTAAACGCAAGCTGCTCCCCGATTAGAGGAGGAGGCTTACGAACCCGCATCACCAGGAGACAATACGGCTGACCAACCACCCGTGGTCGCGGCAGAGAGGCCTCTAGGCCCTTCACTAGAACCGCACCTCGGCATCGCTCAAAAGCACACGGCCAAGGGGAACGCCCGACCTGCGAGATATATTGGAGGACAAGGCAAGACAATCAAGATCGATCTATGGATCGCGTGGGCGCCCCAGTGCGTGGCGACAACCGCTTCGCCGGACATAGTAAGTCCGCCGACCGAACAAAACAGACCAAGCTCTTTTGAGCTCCGTCGTGATATCGCCAAATCTGAGGCGCCGACACCCACTATGCTTCACAGACGAAGTAATGGATCATCAAATCCTCAAGGGTTTAAACCCGTCAATATTGAATCCTATGATGGCACAACAGACCCGCGGTTTGGATCAAAGACTATCTCCTTCACATCCACATGGCCCGCGGTGACGATCTTCACGCCATCAAATACCTCCCCTCAAGCTTAAAGGACCAGCCCGACATTGGCTCAACAGCTTGCCGCCAGAGTCAATTGGGAGCTGGGAGGACCCGAAGCCGCATTCCTTGATAACTTCGTGGCACTTATGTGCGACCACCGACGCTGATGACCTAAGCCACATAATTCAGCAGCCAGACGAATCGGCCGGACAATTACGGACACGGTTCTTAACCAAGAAAACCAAATCGTCGACCGTCCGGATGCAGAGGCCCTCGCAGCCTTCAAGCATAACATCCGCGACGAGTGGCTTGCCCGCACCTAGGACAGGAAAAGCCAAATCCATGGCAGCCCTCACAACACTCATGACCCGCTTACGCGGGTGAGGACAGCCAGCTAGCACGCAGCAACAACCTCAAAGAAAATTTCGCAGTCCGGACTTCAAGGACCGAAATGGCAGGCAGCGTCGTAACAAAACAAACGCCGCATTAACGGCGATAATATTGAGGATACGGCAGTCAATGCCGGATTCAAAGGCTCTAAACCGGTCGCCGAAAAAGCCATTCAAACGAACTACTCGGTCCGTCCAATTTGGACTGAATACTCGACCGCTTGTGCCAGATACACGGAACCCCCGAAAAGCCAGCTAACCACACCAACAGGACTGTTGGGTATTCAAGCAGGCGGGCAAGTTAATTGCCGAAAACAATGACAAGGGGCTGCATAGCGATGACGAGGACGAGACCCAACTGCCAAACAATAGAGGACAGAAGGGTTTCCCCCCACAGGTGCGGATGGCGAACATGATATACACAACGCACATACCCAAAAGGGAGCGAAGCGAGCACTCGAGGATGTCTACGCGATGGAGCCAGTTGCCCAAGTTCAATCCATGGTCCTCCTGCCCGATCACTTTTGACCGAAGGACCACCCCACCAAAGATCCGCCACGGCGGATTCGCCGACCGGTCTTAGACCCAATCGTCGATGGATTTCACCTAACCGAGTCACGATGGACGGCGGCAAAGCAACTGAACCTGCTTTACCGGGATACAAAGGCGCAAAATGGGCATAGACCCTCAAGGATTAAACCTACCAATACGACCTTTAAAGGCGTCATACCAGTGTAGAAGCCAATTATGCAGTGCTCAATTACACCGAAGCGGTCTTGGATCCCGGATAACTTCCGAAGTGAGGAGTTGATCTTGACATAGTCCCGTTCGCAGAGGCTATCATGCCTTGCTTTCGGACGTGCGCGTTTGCAAAGTTCAACGCATGCCGCACTACGCATACCTCAAGCTCAAGATGCCAGCCCTCGAGGAGTCATTACGGTCAACGGAAACACCGAACGTTCTCTCCGCACGGAGGAACATACAATGCTCTGGCGAAGTACAATGTAGCCTCTTAAGGCAATTCTCGAGTCCGCCGTTAAGCGGCGGACACAGCTAAGCGCGCCGGAGTAACTTACAACAAGACCACTGGCACGTTGAGAGCACGCCAGCGAGGCGGCCCCAACCCCACCCTGCGAAGCGTCAAGCAGGTCCTTCGCGTACACCATTACGCTCTCAAGATACCATGGGCATGGGGAGAGGGCACGACCACGATAAACCAGATGCGGCTCAACCACACGGGGGCTCTCACGTGTGTCGTTCCTTTTTCTTTTCTTTTTTACCTTTTACTTTTTACCCACAGGACTCCGCTTGTCGAAGCCCTGTCCGCAGCAGACTGCCGAACTCACGATGCAACAGCCAGGGAAGGATAAAGGCTACAACGAATATACTGGTGGTCTCCATTACGAGCATTTTCATACACCAATCTGCAGCCTACCCTCAGGGGGACATGTTTAACAGTCTCCTACCTTGCTTATCGTGACTATTTGTATCGCTCGCATTCATAGCAGCACTTATTGAATAAAACAATGCAACACCTTTTTGCTTATAATTGCATTTCTTTTTCATACACATGTTCATTCACGACATGTTGCATCCGTACACTTTGGTACGGCTAATATACACCAGGGGCTTATGTTTCCCGTGATTGGTGTGATGAGTCCGAACACTTTCACAAGTGCGGCACCCCGAACTTATAGCACTATATGCATCGGCTCCGAATCATGTCTTGGGTCAATAGTTGGGTTTGCCCGGCCCCGTGTTTTGGTACCTTACGTTCCGTTATATCGGCTAAGGTAGCACCGGGAGAACCACTGCGATTCCGCCCCAGTTCGGCTGGGTTAACACCTTAGTGGAGAAAGCTAAAACTGACCGTCATGATGAGGTGAGAGACCGGTCGCTGTTCGAGAGGTTTTTTGCGAGTCCTTAAAGACTTATGCTGCTTAGAGCGAGGAGCCGGATCTGTCTGCCAAGGCGTGGATAGCGCCCCAAATTCGCCTTCCGAAGACTAGGGGCTTCACCAAATTCAAAATTATAGAATTCTATGGCTAAGTGAGAGTGTTCAAGCATTATAAGTCCGGTTGCCTTGTTCGCTGTGTTGAGCGCCTCCCTAGATGGACCCAAAAATGGGAACAAGAGCGCTCAAGTTTATCCCGAACACCCCAACACTCGTGGCATGGGGGCTGAAGCCGACGACTTGCCATCTCTCAGATTTGATAAACAGCCGCACAGAAGGTAATATTTTAAATTAACAAGAGTTGCTTAGCGCTTATGAACTAAGTTTTCAGCAAGACAGATAACAAAATGCGAGTCTACTCAAATATTACATCTTTGGAGCACTCACTGCAAATCTGGGCGCCTTCAAAGACACTCTTATAATACATCTCAGCGTGCCATGCTCCTTGCCCTCTGGTGGCGGGTCCGTCACAAGCTTCGGCATCCATCTTGCCCCAGTGCACCTTTTGCGGGCAAGGGACCGACGGCGCCCTCAATACAAGCGGAATGCTTGATCACTTCAACCCACGGCACGCATCCATCAGCCGCCGCCAGTCAAGTAACTCCTGGCATGGCCTCCTTTGGCCACAAACCGAACTATGAGGCCCTTCTTGGCCTGTTCGGCCGCCTTGTGGAGCTCGACCAGCTGCTTCAGCTGGTCGCTAAGGGGCACCGGATGTCCGGCCTCAGCATATTGAGACCAGAAGACCTTCTCCGTCGAGCTCCCCTCCTCGGCCCGGTAGAACGCGGCAGCATCGGACACGCTGCGAGGAAGATCTGCGAACGCCCCTAGAGAGCTCCGAATTCGGGTAAGCAACAGGTAATTAACACTCACATGCTTACTTTGCATGAAAAATGCCTTACTCGCTGCTATTTTCTTCACCGCCTCAATCTCCTGGAGGGCCTTATAGGCTTCGGCCTTAGCGGCTTTGGCACTCTCAAGAGCCGTTGCAAGCTCGGACTCTCGAGTCTTCGAGTCACGCTCCAAGCTCTCATGTTTTTTCACGAGATCCTGGAGCTCTTGCTGTACCTCCGCACCCGCACCTCCTGCTTCTCTCGCTCGGTGCGCTCCGCGGCCGATTATGCTCGGCGCATGCCATCGCCGCCTCCTTTGTGGTCGCCACCTCGTTAGTGGCCCCTACAATACCCACGTTATCCTTGTCATTTTCTTGCAACCAAATCCTTTTCTCAGAAGGTACAATTTTCATAAGGTATTACTCACCTTCTTTTCCTCGAGCTGCTTGGCATGGCCGAGCTCGTTCTCGGACCGCCGAGGTTTCCTTTCAAAGTATTGACCTCCGTAGTCGGTCTTGGCGGAGGTCAGCAAAGACAACCTGCAATCCCATATTGACATATTTTTATATGACTCCTGCGTTTATCTTTCTAAAAGATCCTCAGTCCGGCTTTTCTTTCCGAACACCGAACCGAGCATCCGGGGCTACTGTCTATGCGGTACCATTTTTACATGTTGAAATTTCTTACCTCAAAGCCTGTTAGAAGGCTACTGCAGGCTTCGGTCAGCCCGCTCTTGGCGAGCTGAACCTTCTGAATCACCGCACTCATAACAGCGCGGTGTTCCTCTTCGATGGAGGCGCTGTTGGCGCCCCAGCAATTATCCGACACCTCCGGTTGGACGGAGGCAGCCGGCGTCTTGGTCTTGCCCTTCTTACGAAGGGTCGCCGCGGACTCCGAGCCACTTGTGGCCTCCGGGCCGAGTCCGTGCACAATCCGAGAGGGTGTCTGTGACACCTCCGGGGCCTCCTCCCTGGTGGGTCCTTTTCTGGGATCCCACCTCGGCGTCGACGCTGCACAGGGGTGGAGGCAGTCGGAAGGGGATCCATATCCGACGACCCAAGGACCCGCCGAAGAACGGGAAGATCATCCTTGGGCGGACTGCAGGGTTGTATGCGGCATTAGAAAGACATTATGTGGCTAAAATAAAACTTTGAAGTTATTAGGAATCCGGATACTTACGATTTCGCCGAGGCTTGGCCCTTGGATGCCGATCTTAAATCGCCACATCTTTGGCGTTGGCGGAGCAGTCCGGAGGAGGAGTTTTTCCTTCTTGGACCCTTGGCCTCCCTTGTTGGCGAGGCCTTCCTTTTCTTTCCTTCACCGGGAGAGGCTTTTCTTCTCCTCCTCACCTTGGTGGGAGGAGTCGACCTCGGATTCATCATCCGATAGCACCTGAAAACGGGAACTCTTCCGAGTCCCCGTGGCTGTCTTCTTGGCCTTCTTCTCCGGTACCACGTGGGGTGCCGGAGCCAGCAGCCCCGTAAGGCGGGCGTCTGCCGGGTCCTCTGGCAATGGGGCCGGACAGGTAATCCGTTCGGCCTTTGCCAGCCAATCCTGTCAAAGGTAAAGGGAGTTTAGATCCCGCATAGAGCCAAATGGTGGAAAACAAGTGGTGAAATCACTTACCTCGTCAGCTGGACGCTGCGAGCAGAATCCGCGATCTTCGGTAGCGGATATGGGAGCTTCGGCGCCTTTGAACAGCACCTTCCAGACATCTTCGTACGTAGTATCGAAGAGCCCGCCAGGTCCGGTGCTGCGCGGATCAAACTCCCACATATTAAAGCCCGTCGGCTGGCACGGGAGAATCTGGCGGATGAGCATGACTGGATTACGTTGACAAGCTTGAGCTTCTTGTCCACCAGCTTCGGATCTGAGGCTTGAGTCCGGTCAGCTCCTCGACCCCCAAATCCGCCACTCTCTTTCCGGGAGGTGAGCCGTGTGGGATGCCAGATCTGAACTCGGGGGCGCTGCCCAATCAGGGTCACGCGGCTCGGTGATGTAGAACCACCCGATTGCCACCCCTTGATGGTTTCCACGAAGTGCCCTCCAGCCACGTAACGTGGGACATCCCGCCCACCATGGCGCCTCCAAGACTCTGCTTGGCTGCCCTTTACAACCTTCGCTTGACACTAAAGGTTTTGAGCCACAAGTCGAAGTGGGGCTGGATGCAGAGGAATGCCTCGCACACGCACGATAAACGCCGAGATGTTGAGGATGAAATTGGGGCCGATCATGGAAATCTAGGCCGTAGTAGAACATGAGCCCCGGACAAAGGGATGAAGGGAAGCCCAGTCCGCGGAGGAAATGGGGAAGAAATACTACCCTCTCATGGGTCCAGGGGTTGGGAATGAGCTCTCCTCGTCGGGGAGCCGATGCGCGATGTTGCTGGACAAATATCCGGCGTCGCGCAGCTTTCGATCTGCCCCTCCGTGACGGAGGAGGCCATCCACTGCCTCCGCCCGGACATATTTGGAGAAGGTTGAGGTGAGAAGTGCGGACTTGGGCGCTGGAGTTCGAGTTCGCGGAGATGGATAAGCCAGGGAGGAAGAAGGCGCAGGTAAAAGAGTTGGATCCTTATCCCCTTATATGGGCGGACAAAAACATGTGTCCCCACCGCCTGGTAAAACTCACTTATCTCCCAAGCGTCACAATCAATGGCGCGGTTGGGTTACCCACGTCCGTGTTGATGGGAATCCCGGAATAACGGGAACACGATCTCTGCTTCGACAAGACGTGCCAAGGAAACCGCTTCACTAAACGCGCTGAGGTGGAACAATAAAAACAATTTGAATAAAGGCTTGGTAGTGGTGCGACGTCACACCACAAAATACGTCAGCAGATTGATCTTGTGTAATATTATTCTCTCTATGGTGGTATGTGGAATTTATTTTTGCAGAGCCGGACACTATCCTGGTGTTCACAATCTTCTATGAATTATTCGGAGGAAGAACCCGCCTTGCAATGCCGAAGATAATATGCGCGCCGGACTCGTCGTCATTGAAGCCTGGTTCAGGGGCTACTGAGGGAGTTCCGGACTAGGGGGTGTCCGGATAGCCGAACTATCATCATCGGCCGGACTCCAAGACTATGAAGATACAAGATTGAAGACTTCGTCCCGTGTCCGGATGGGACTTTCCTTGGCGTGGAAGGCAAGCTTGGCGATATGGATATGTAGATCTCCTACCATTGTAATCGACTCTGTAACCCTAACCCTATCCGGTGTCTATATAAGCGGAGGGTTTTAGTCCGTGGGGACTAACAACAATCATACCATAGGCTAGCTTCTAGGGTTTAGCCTCTTTGATCTCGTGGTAGATCCACTCTTGTAACACACATCATCAATATTAATCTAGAAGGACATAGGGTTTTACCTCCATCAAGAGGGCCCGAACCTGGGTAAAACATCGTGTCCCTTGTCTCCTGTTACCATCCGCCTAGACGCACAGTTCGGGACCCCCTACCCGAGATCCGCCGGGTTTGACACCGACACTCACCTTGAGAGATGGTGCAAATTTCGCCGGTGCATCCAACCCTCGTGATATGATATGCTCTATCGCACATAAACCTCCTTTATCTTCCTCAAAACAGCCACCATACCTACCTATTATGGCATTTCCATAGCCATTCCTATATATATTGCCATGCAACTTTCCACCGTTTCATTTATTATGACACGCTTCATCTTTGTCATATTGCCTTGCATGATCATGTAGTTGACATTGTATTTGTGGCAAAGCCACCATGCATAATTTATCATACATGTCACTCTTGATTCATTGCCCATCCCGGTACACCGCTGGAGGCACTGATATAGAGTCATATTTTGTTCTAGTATCGATTTGTAATCATGGAGTTGTAAATAAATAGAAGTGTGATGATCATCATTAACAGAGCATTGTCCCAAATATAAAAAAATAAAAAATAAAGTGAAAAAATGGGGAAAAAAGAAAGGCAAAAAAAAGGCCCTAAAAATAGAAAAGAAATAAAAGGGACAATGCTACTATCCTTTTTTTCCACACTTGTGCTTTAAAGCAGCACCATGATCTTTATGATAGAGAGTCTCTTATTTTGTCACTTTCATATACTAGTGGGAATTTTTCATTATAGAACTTGGCTTGTATATTCCAACAATGGGCTTCCTCAAATGCTCTAGGTCTTCGTGAGCAAGCAAGTTGGATGCACACCCACTTAGTTTCTTTTGTTGAGCTTTCATATATTTATAGCTCTAGTGCATCCGTTGCATGGCAATCCCTACTCCTTGCACTGACATCAATTGATGGGCATCTCCCTAGTCTGTTGATTAGTCGCGTCAATGTGAGACTTTCTCCTTTTTGTCTTCTCCACACAACCCCCATCATTATACTCTATTCCGCCCATAGTGCTATGTCCATGGCTCACGCTCATGTATTGCGTGAAAGTTGAAAAAAGTTTTAGATTACTAAAGTATGAAACAATTGCTTGGCTTGTCATCGGGGTTGTGCATGATGAGAGCATTTTTGTGTGACGAAAATTAAGCATAGCCAAACTATATGATTTTGTAGGGATAAGCTTTCTTTGGCCATGTTATTTTGAGAAGACATAATTGCTTAGTTAGTATGCTTGAAGTATTATTATTTTTATGTCAATATTAAACTTTTATCTTGAATCTTTCGGATCTGAACATTCATGCCACAATAAAGAGAATTACTTTGAAAATTATGTTAGGTAGCATTCCACATAAAAAAATCTGTTTTTATCATTTACCTACTTGAGGACGAGCAGGAATTAAGCTTGGGGATGCTTGATACGTCTCCAACGTATCTATAATTTTTTATTGTTCCATGCTATTATATTATCTGTTATGGATGTTTAATGGGCTTTATTATGCACTTTTATATTATTTTTGAGACTAACCTATTAACCGAAGGCCCAGTGCAAATTGCTATTTTTTGCCTATTTCAGTGTTTCACAGAAAAGGAATATCAAACGGTGTCCAAACGGAATGAAACCTTCGCGAGGATCATTTGTGAACAAACGCAATCTGGGAGACTTGGAGTGGACATCAAGGAAGCAACGAGGAAGCCACGAGGCAGGAGGGCGCGCCCACGGGGGTAGGCGTGCCCCCACCCTCGTGGGCCCCTCATGGCTCCGCCGACCTACTTCTTTCGCCTATATATGCTCATATACCCTGAAAACATCTAGGAGCACCACGAAACCCTATTTCCACCGCCGCAACCTTCTGTACCCGTGAGATCCCATCTTGGGGCCTTTTCCAGTGCTCCGCCGGAGGGGGAATCGATCAAGGAGGGCTTCTACATCAACACCATAGCCTCTCCGATGATGTGTGAGTAGTTTACCACAGACCTTCGGGTCCATAGTTATTAGCTACTCCCTCCGTTCAAAAATAGATGATGCAACTTTATACTAACTTTGTACTAAATTTGAGTCATCTATTTTGGAACGGAGGGAGTAGATGGATTCTTCTCTCTCTTTGGATCTCAATACAAAGTTCTCCTCGATCTTCTTGGAGATCTATTCGATGTAATTATTTTTGCGGCGTGTTTGTCGAGATCCGATGAATTGTGGGTTTATGATCAAGATTATCTATGAACAATATTTGATTCTTCTCTGAATTCTTTTATGCATGATTTAAATATCTTTGCAAGTCTCTTTGAATTATCAGTTTGGTTTGGCCTACTAGATTGATCTTTCTTACAATGGGAGAAGTGCTTAGCTTTGGGTTCAATCTTGCGGTGTCCTTTCCCAGTGACAGCAGGGGCAGCAAGGCACGTATTGTATTGTTGCCATCAAGGATAAAAAGATGGGGTTTATTGCTTGAGTTTATCCCTCTACATCATGTCATCTTGCCTAATGCGTTACTCTGTTCTTATGAACTTAATACTCTAGATGCATGCTGGATAGCGGTTGATGTGTGGAGTAAGAGTAGTAGATGCAGAATCGTTCCGGTCTACTTGTCACAGACGTGATGCCTATATACATGATCATGCCTAGATATTCTCATAACTATGCGCTTTTCTATCAGTTGCTCGACAGTAATTTGTTCACCCACCGTATAATATGATATCTTGAGAGAAGCCACTAGTGAAACCTATGGCCCCTGGGTCCATCTTCCATCATATTATTTTTCAATTTGCTATTTCTGCCGCTGTTTATTTTGCAATCTTTACTTTCCAATCTATACAAGAAAAATACCAAAAATATTTATCTTATTATCTTTATCATATCTCACTTTTGCAAATGGCCGTGAAGGGATTGACAACCCCTTTATCGCGTTGGTTGCAAGGTTCTTGATTGTTTGTGCAGGTACGAGGGATTTGCTTATAGTCTCTATTAACCCACAAGTATAGGGGATCAATTGTAGCCTGTTTTGATAAGTAAGAGTGTCGAAACCAATGAGGAGCTAAAGGTAGAACAAATATTCCCTCAAGTTCTATCGACCACCGGTACAACTCTACGCACACTTAACGATTGCTTTACCTAGAACAAGTATGAAACTAGAAGTAATGTGTAGGTGTTTTTGGATAGATTTGCAAGAATATAAAGAGCGCGTAAATAAAAAGTAGGGGCTGTTTATATAAAGACACAATAAAGTTAGTATAGCGAGTGTGGAAAAGTGGTGGTAGGAGTTGCGAAATTGTCCCTAAGCAATTGACTACTTTACTAGACAGATAGCAAGTTTTATGAGGGAGAGGCCACTGCTAGCATGTCATCCCTGACTTGGAATTCTATGCACTTATGATTGAACTATTAGCAAGCGTCCGCAACTACTAACATTCATTAAGGTAAAACCCAACCATAGCATTAAGATATATTGGTCCCCCCTTCAATCCCGTATGCATCAATTTCTATGCTAGGTTGAAGCTTCTGTCACTCTTGCCCTCTAATACATAGTCCTATCAACATACAACTAACCCTATGGTGTGATCCACGCGCGCGCTCATATGATGGGCATCAAAGGACAGCAACATAACCACAAGAAAATTAAATCAATCATAGTAATTCACCAATCACCAATAGGACAACGAAAATCTACTCAGACATCATAGGATGGCAACACATCATTGGATAATAATATGAAGCATAAAGCACCATGTTCAAGTAGAGGGTACAACGGTTTGCGGGAGAGTGGACCGCTGTAGATAGAGGGGGGAAGGTGATGGAGATGTTGGTGAAGATGGCGGAGGTTTTGGTGAAGTTTGCGGTGATGATGATGATGGCCCCAGCGGCGATCCGGCGCCACCGGAAGATAGGGGAGAGGGGCCCCTTCTTCTTCTTCTTCTTCTTCTTCTTCTTCTTCTTCTTCCTTGACCTCCTCCCTAGACGGGAGAAGGGTTTCCCCTCTGGTCCTTGGCTTCCATGGCATGGTAGGGGCGAGAGCCCCTCCGAGATTGGATCTATCTCTCTGTCTCTCTCTGTTTCTGCGTTCCCAGATCTGGCCTTTCACCGTTTCTTTTATAACCGAAGATCCGTAACTCCGATTGGGCTGAATTTTGGATACGATCTCTATCCGGAAATTAGCTTTCTTGCGGCAAAACAAGGGCTCCAACCATCTTACAGGGTGGCCACGAGGGTCAGGGGCGGGCCCCACTGCCTCGTGGCCCCCTCGGGCATCGTATCGTGTTGATTCTTCTTCCAAAAAATCACATATATTCCAAAAAAATCTCCGTCAGTTTTTATTCCGTTTGGACTCCGTTTGATATGATTTTCTACGAAACGAAAAACATGCAATAAACAGGAACTGGCACTGGGCACTGGATCAATATGTTAGTCCCAAAAATAGTATAAAAAGTTGCCAAAAGTATATGAAAGTTGTAGAATATTGGCATGGAACAATCAAAAATTATAGATACGACGGAGACGTATCAGCATCCCCAAGCTTAATTCCTGCTCGTCCTCGAGTAGGTAAATGATAAAAAAGATAATTTTTGATGTGGAATGCTACCTAGCATAATCTTGATCATGTAATCTAATCATGGAATGAATATTAAGACACGAATGATTCAAAGCAATAGTCTATCATTTGACATTAAGACAATAATACTTCAAGCATACTAACCAAGCAATTATGTCTTATCAAAATAACATAGCCAAAGAAAGCTTATCCCTACAAAATCATATAGTTTGGCCATGCTTCATTTTCATCACACAAAATGCTCCCATCATGCACAACCCCGATGACAAGCCGAGCAATTGGTTCATACTTTTTAACGCGCTTTAGCCTTTTCAACCCTCACGCAATACATGAGCGCGAGCCATGGATATAGCACTATGGGTGGAATAGAATATAATGATGGGGTTGTGTGGAGAAGACCAAAAAGGAGAAAGTCTCACATCGACGCGGCTAATCAATGGGCTATGGAGATGCCCATCAATTGATGTCAATGCAAGGAGTAGGGATTGCCATGCAATGGATGCACTAGAGCTATAAGTGTATGAAAGCTCAGACTAAAACTAAGTGGGTGTGCATCCAACTTTCTTGCTCATGAAGACCTCGGGCATTTGAGGAAGCCCATCATCGGAATATACAAGCCAAGTTCTATAATGAAAATTCCCACTAGTATATGAAAGTGATAACTCAAGAGACTCTCTATATGAAGAACATGGTGCTAATTTGAAGCACAAGTGTGGTAAAAGGATAGTAACATTGCCCCTTCTCTCTTTTTCTCTCATTTTTTTTGTTTTCTCTCATTTTTTCCTTTTTTTGTTTTTTTAGTGGGCTTCTTTGGCCTGTTTTTTTTATTTGGTCTTCTTTGGCCTCTTTTATTTTGATAACCTCACGTGGGACAATGTCCTAATAATGATGATCATCACACTTTTATTTACTTACAACTCGATGTCTAGAATAGTCTATGACTCTATATGAATGCCTCCGGCGGTGTACCGGGATGTGCAATGATCTAGCGTAGCAAAGATATCAAAAAATGGACAAGCCATGAAAATATCATGCTAGCTATCTTACGATCATGCAAAGCAATATGACAATGAATGGTCAAGTCATGTATATGATGATGATGGAAGTTGCATGGCAATATATCTCGGAATGGCTATGGAAATGCCATGATAGGTAGGTATGGTGGATGTTTTGAGGAAGATATAATGAGGCTTATGTGTGATAGAGTGTATCGTATCACGGGGTCTGGATGCACCGGCGAAGTTTGGACCAATTCTCGAGGTGAGAAAGGGCAATGCACGGTACCGAAGAGGCTAGCAATGATGGAAGGGTGAGAGTGCGTATAATCCATGGACTCACATTAGTCATAAAGAACTCATATACTTATTGCAAAAGTTTATTAGCCCTCGAAGCAAAGTAATACTACGCATGCCCCTAGGGGGATAGATTGGTTGGAAAAGACCATCGCTCGTCCCCGACCGCCACTCATAAGGAAAGCACTCAAAGAACACCCCATGCTTCAAATTTGTCACACAACGGTTACCATACGTGCTTGCTACGGGACTTGCAAACCTCAACACAAGTATTTCTCAATTTCAAAATTACTCAACTAGCACGAATCTAATATCACCACCTTTATATCGCAAAACTATTGCAAGGAATCAAACACATCATATTCAGTGATCTACAAGTTTTATGTAGGATTTTATGACTAACCATGTGAATGACCAGTTCCTGTCATCTCTCTAAATAGATATAAGTGAAGCAAGAGAGTTTAATTCTTTCTACAAGAGATATGCCCAAGCTCTAAAAAATATAAGTGAAGCAAAAGAACATTCTACAAATGGCGGTTTTCTATGTGAAGAGAAACAGGCAATCCAAACTTGAAATGATATAACTGAAGCACATGAAGCATTCTATAAAGCCATACTCAAAAGATTTAAGTGAAGTGCAAAGAGCATTATATAAATCAACCAAGGACTATCTCATACCAGCATGGTACATAAAATAAAAGTGAAAACTAAATGCACAAGTCGCTCCAAGATTTGCACATATCGCATGAACGAAACGAATCTGAAAACATACCAATATTTGTTGAAGAAAGATGGGATGCCTTCCGGGGCATCCCCAAGCTTAGACGCTTGAGTCTCCTTGAATATTTACTTGGGGTGCCTTGGGCATCCCCAAGCTTGAGCTCTTGCCTCTCCTTCTTCTCCTCACATCGAGACATCCTCGATCTTCGAACACTTCATCCACACAAAACTCAACAGAAAGCTCGGTAAGATCTGTTAGTATAATAAAGCAAATCACTACTTTAAGTACTGTTGCAAACCAATTCATATTTTGTTTTTGCATTATATCTATTGTAATATAACTTTTCCATGGCTTAATCCACTGATATAAATCGATAGTTTCATCAAAACAAGCAAACTATGCATCAAAAATAGAATCTGTCTTAAACAGAACAGTCTGTAACAATCTGAACATTCACCATACTTCTGGTACTCCAAAAATCATGCCAAAATTAGGAAAAAATAAACAATTTGTAAATAAAGACAGTGCAAAAAGTTTCAGAACTATTTGATGTTCCAGTAAAAAATGTAAAATCGCGGACTACAGCCAAAGTTACTGTCCTACACCGCACAAACCAACAAGCATTGTAAACATCCTAAAGGCAAACCTTGGCACATTATTTTTACAATACAATGGAATTGTACAAGGGGATAATTATTTTTGTTGAAAAGTTTCTGTAATCATGTTTCATAAAGTTTCCGTGAGCATGAACAAAGTTCAAGGAGCTCCCCCACTTCAACAATGCTTGTCTCTCTCACTTTCACTTTCCTTTTTGAAAAGTTTTGGGTTCCCCTCTTTATTTTTTTGTTTTTAAACTATATAAAAGCACTCTACAGAAATAAATGGCTCTCTAAAAATTCCGGGTTATCTCCCTGGCAGCGCTTTCTTTAAAGCCATTAAGCTAGGCATTTAGTGCTCAAGTAATGGATCCACCCGGATCCCAAGGTATATCAAAGCCAATTTCAATTAACAATGATTTGGCATTTAGTAGTGAGCACAAAGCAACATATATCAAGCAATGACGAAGTCTAACTCTCTTCCTATGCATCGGCATGTCATAAAAGAACAATTCATGCACACATAGTAAAGGCCAATGCATAGCATAAATAGTTTCTTGCAATTTTATCATGTTGGAAACATACAGAGGTGGAGATGTAGTTCCTCTATCATAATAATTGCAAGTAGGAGCAGCAAGCACATGCATATTATATTCATAAAAATCATCATGTGCAACGGTAAAAGGCAGCCCATCAATATAATCCTTAATAAGGGCAAACTTCTCCGATATAGTGTAGTCGGGAGAATTCAAAAGATAATAGGACTATCATGCATGGGTGCAATAGCAACAATTTCATGTTTAACATAAGGAACTATAGCAAGTTCATCTCCATAAGCATAATTCATATTGGCATCATGGCCACAAGCATAGCAAGCATCATCAAAAAGGGATATTTCAAGAGAATCAATGGTATCATAACAATCATCATAGCAATCATCCTTCGGTAAGCACGAAGGGAAGTTAAACAATGTATGAGTTGAAGAGCTACTATCATTAGAAGGTGGGCACGGGTGATCAATCCGCTCTTCCTCCTTTTGTTCTTCGCTCTCCTCCTCATATTTTTCATCCAATGAGCTCACAATGTCATTAATTTCTTCTTCCATAGAGTCCTGCAAAATATTAGTCTCTTCTTGGACAGAGGAGACTTTCTCAATAAAATCATCAATATCGGAATTGAATTCATAATTCTCATAGCAATATTTAAGGATAGCTAAATTTTCAGGTCTATAAACTGAATCATCAAAATCTTCAAAATCTTTAAACAAAGATTCAATTTCATAAGCACGCATAAAAGCAACGAATTCTTCTATTTGTTCCACATCATAGAAATCATATATACCATTAGCATAAGAAGCCAAGGTTTTATCATCATTAAATTTGCATGAAAAGGGAAGGTGTGGAGCCTTCATCCTAGAGCAACAAGTATAATCATATCTCAAGCATAGTTCCCGAGCATACCAATGTAACATATGAATTTGATCCCTTAATAGTTTCCCTTTTTGAGTCAAGCGATAATCCCTAAAGTATTCACGTTGATCCAACGTGCCTCCCGTTACATAATTGAATGGGGTTTTCTCAGGATTATGAAAGTAGTACATAATATTTTTCACATAACCAACATCGAGGGTTTTAGGAGGTTCCCCATCTCCATGAGTAGCAAGTACACCTAATTTTTTTGGTATTTCGTGTTCCATATCCATAACTAAAGATAGAGAACAACTTAGAACAGCAAATAAAAATTACTTAGTGATAAAGCAAACAAGCACACACGAGAATATTCACCCCACGCTATTGCTCCCCGACAACGGCGCCAAAAAAAGGTCTTGATAACCCACAAGTATAGGGGATCAATTGTAGCCTCTTTCGATAAGTAAGAGTGTCGAACCCAACGAGGAGCTAAAGGTAGAACAAATATTCCCTCAAGTTCTACCGACCACCGATACAACTCTACGCATGCTTAACGTTCGCTTTACCAAGAACAAGTATCAAACTAGAAGTACTGTGTAGGTGTTTTTGGATAGGTTTGCAAGAATATAAAGAGCGCGTAAATAAAAAGTAGAGGCTGTTTAGATAAATACACAATAAAGATAGTATAGCAAGTGTGGAAAAGTGGTGGTAGGAGTTGTGAAATTGTCCCTAAGCAATTGACTACTTTACTAGATCGATAGCAAGTTTTATGTGGGAGAGGCCACTGCTAGCATGGCATCCCTGACTTGCAATTCTATGCACTTATGATTGGAACTATTAGCAAGCGTCCTCAACTACTAACGTTCATTAAGGTAAAACCCAACCATAGCATTAATATATATTGGTCCCCGTTCAATCCCGTATGCATCAATTTCTATGCTAGGTTGAAGCTTCTGTCACTCTTGCCCTCCAATACATAGTCCTATCAACATACAACTAACCCTATGGTGTGATCCACGCGCGCGCTCATATGATGGTCACCAAAGGACAGCAACATAACCACAAGCAAATTAAATCAATCATAGTAATTCACCAATCACCAATAGGACAACGAAAATCTACTCAGACATCATAGGATGGCAACACATCATTGGATAATAATATGAAGCATAAAGCACCATGTTCAAGTAGAGGGTACATCGGGTTGCGGGAGAGTGGACCGCTGTGGATAGAGGGGGGAAGGTAATGGAGATGTTGGTGAAGATGGCAGAGGTGTTGGTGAAGATTGCGTTGATGATGATGATGGCCCCGGCGGCGTTCCGGCGCCACCGGAAGAGAACGGGAGAGCCCCCCCCCCCTTCTTCTTCTTCTTCCTTGACCTCCTCCCTAGACGGGAGAAGGGTTTCCCCTCTGGTCCTTGGCTTCCATGGCATGGGAGGGGCGAGAGCCCCTCCGAGATTGGATCTATCTCTCTGTCTCTCTCTGTTTCTGCGTTCCCAGATCTGGCCTTTCACCGTTTCTTTTATAACCGGAGATCCGTAACTCCGATTGGGCTGAATTTTGGACACGATCTCTATCCGGAAATTAGCTTTCTTGCGGCGAAAGAAGGGCTCCAACCGCCTTACGGGGAGGCCACGAGGGTCAGGGGCGCGCCCCCTGCCTCGTGGCCCCCTCGGGCATCGTATCGTGTTGATTCTTCTTCCAAAAAATCACATATATTCCAAAAAAAAATCCGTCAGTTTTTTTTCCGTTTGGACTCCGTTTGATATGGATTTTTTGCGAAACAAAAAACACGCAACAAACAGGAACTGGCGCTGGGCACTGGATCAATATGTTAGTCCCAAAAATAGTATAAAAAGATGCCAAAAGTATATGAAAGTTGTAGAATATTGGCATGGAACAATCAAAAATTATAGATACGACGGAGACGTATCAGTCTCCTACTAGATTGATACCTTGGTTCTCAAAATTTGAGGGAAATACTTACGCTACTTTGCTGCATCACCCTTTCCTCTTCAAGGGAAAACAACGCATGCTCAAGAGGTAGCAGCCATAGGAGGGAGGCTAACTAGGCCACAAGGGGTTAGAGCGCCCCCCACAAGGGAGGAGGCCGAATTGGACTTGGGAAGGGGGCTCCACCCCCCTTTCCTTCTCCTACTCCCTCTCCTTCCCCTTTCCCCCTCCGGTAGAAGGAAAAAAGGGTGGGGCCGAATCCTACTAGGACTGGAGTCCTAGCAGGACTCCCCTCTCCCTGGCGCGCCCCTTGTTAGCCGGCCTCCTCCTCCCCTCCTCTATATAAGGGGGCAGGGGGCACGCCAAAGGCACAATAGACAATCTCTTAGCCGTGTGCAGTGGCCCCCTCCACAGTTCAACAACACGGTCATATCGTCGTAGTGCTTAGGAGAAGCCCTGTGCCGGTAACTTCATCATCACCGTCGCCACGCCGTCGTACTGACGAACTCTCCCTTGTCCTCAACTGGATCAAGAGCTCGAGGGACGTCGTTGAGCTGAACGTGTGCTGAACAAGGAGGTGATGTATGTTTGGTACTTGGATCGGTTGGATCATGAAGACGTTCGACTACATCAACTGCGTTACTAAACGCTTCCGCTTTCGGTCTACGAGGGTACATGGACACACTCTCCCCGCTCGTTGCTATGCATCTCTGATACGTCTCCAACGTATCTACTTTTCCATACACTTCCGCCCTTGTTTTGGACTCTAACTTGCATGACTTGAATGGAACTAACCCGGACTGACGCTGTTTTCAGCAGAATTGCCATGGTGTTATTTTTGTGCAGAAATAAAAGTTCTCGGAATGACCTGAAACTTCATGTAGAATATTTTTGGAATTGATAAAAAATACTGGCGAAAGAATCAACACCAGGGGGCCTACACCCTGTCTACGAGGGTGGAGGGCGCGCCCACCCCCTGGGGCGCGCCCCCCCTGCCTCGTGGTCCCCCTGAGGCTCCACCGACCTCAACTCCAACCCTATATATTCACGTTCGGGGAGAAAAAAAATAAAGAGAAGGATTCATCGTGTTTTACGATATGGAGCTGCCTCCAAGCCCTAATCTCTCTCGGGAGGGCTGATCTGGAGTCCGTTCGGGGCTCCAGAGAGAGGAATCCGTCGCCATCGTCATCATGAACCTTCCTCCATCACCAATTTCATGATGCTCACCGCCGTGCGTGAGTAATTCCATCGTAGGCTTGCTGAGATTTATCATGTAATCGAGTTAGTTTTGTTAGGGTTTGGTCCCTAGTATCCATTATGTTCTGAGATTGATGTTGCTATGACTTTGCTATGCTTAATGCTTGTCACTAGGGCCCGAGTGCCATGATTTAAGATCTGAACCTATTATGTTTTCATGAATATATGTGAGTTCTTGATCCTATCTTGCAAGTCAATAGTCACCTACTATGTGTTATGATCCGGCAATCCCTAAGTGACAATAATCGGGACCACTCCCGGTGATGACCGTAGTTTGAGGAGTTCATGTATTCACTAAGTGTTAATGCTTTGGTCCGGTACTCTATTAAAAGAAGGCCTTAATATCCGTTAGTTTCCAATAGGACCCCGCTGCCACGAGAGGGTAGGACAAAATATGTCATGCAAGTTCTTTTCCATAAGCACGTATGACTATATTCGGAATACATGCCTACATTACATTGATGAACTGGAGCTAGTTCTTTGTCACCCTATGTTATAACTGTTGCATGAGGAATCGCATCCAAAATAATTATCCATCACTGATCCATTGCCTACGAGCTTTTCACATATTGATCTTTGCTTAGTTACTTCTTCGTTGCCACTGTTACGATTACTACAAAACTGCTACTGTTACTTTTGCCACCATTACCGTTACTTCCATACTACTTTGTACTAAATATTTTGCTGCAGATATTAAGTCTTTCAGGTGTGGTTGAATTGACAACTCAACTGCTAATACTTGAGAATATTCTTTGGCTCCCCTTGTGTCGAATCAATAAATTTGGGTTGAATACTCCCTCGAAAACTATTGCGATCCCCTATACTTGTGGGTTATCAAGACTATTTTCTGGCGCCGTTGCTGGGGAGCATAGCTCTATTCTTTGAGTCACTTGGGATTTATATCTGTTGATCACTATGAGGAACTTGAAAGACGAAAAAACCAAGATTTATCCCTCAACTACGAGGGGAGGTAAGGAACTGTCATCTAGCTCTTCACTTGATTCACCTTCTGTTATGAGTAAATTTGCGACACCTATACCTGCTATCGATTCTGATATGTCGCATGTTATTGATGATGCCACTTCTGCTATGCATGATGCTTGTGATGAAACTACTTCTATGCTTGAAAATACTGTGCCACTAGGTGAATTTCTTGATAAACAACTTGCTAGGGTTAGAGAGAACGAAATTATTGGAAGTGATAATATTGATGAAAGCGATGATGAAGATTCTCCCCCTAGATATGAATTGCCTGATGTGCCTGAGGGTTATGTTATGGATGAAGAAACCGCTAGAGACTTTTTTGCTTGCAAAGATAGATATGATCTTAAGAAACTGTTAGTTAAGCTAAAAGAAAAGTCTTTGAATGCTAGAATGAAATATGACCCTGCTTTTGCTACTTCACATTTCTGTATTTCTGATAAGGATTATGATTTCTCTGTCGATCTTGAGTTAATTACTTTGGTTGAATCTGATCCTTTTTATGGCTATGAATCTGAAACTGTTGTGGCACATCTTACTAAATTAAATGATATAGCCACCCTATTCACTAATGAGGAAAAAATCGTTACTACTATATCCTTAAGTTATTTCCGTTCTCATTAAAGGGTGATGCTAAAACATGGTTTAATTCTCTTGCTCCTGGTTGTGTGCGTAGTCCCGGGATATGGTTTATTACTTCTCTGCTAAATATTTCCCGCTCATAAGAAACAAGCTGCCTTAAGGGAAATATATAATTTTGTGCAAATTGAAGAAGAGAGTCTCCCACAAGCTTGAGGGAGGCTTCTCCAATTACTTAATGCTTTGCCTGATCATCCTCTCAAGAAAAATGAAATACTTGATATTTTTTATAATGGACTAACCGATGCTTCCAGAGACCACCTGGATAGTTGTGCTCGTTTCGTTTTCAGGGAAATAACTCCTGAGCAACCTGAATTGCTATTGAATAATATACTGAGTAATGATAATGATTGGACACTTCCTGAACCAACTCCTAAGCCAACTCCGAAGAAAAGGGGTATTCTATTTCTCAGTCCTGAAGATATGCAAGAGGCAAAGAAATCTATGAAAGAAAAGGGTATTAAAGCTGAAGATGTTAAGAATTTACAACCTATTGAAGAAATACATGGTCTTGATAACCCGACATAGGTAGTAAAGGTAAATTCTCTCTATAGATTTGATGATGGTGATATTCCTTGTCATAAGTCTGCTAGCCAATGCTTAGATGAGTTTGATAATTTTATTGTTAAACAAGAAAACTTCAATGCTTATGTTGGTAGACAATTGAAACATAATGCTCATATGATTGAACACTTGAGTGATTACATGTCTAGAGTTAAAAATGAACTTAAACTCATTAGTAAACATGCTTCTATGGTTACCACTCAAGTAGAACAAGTGCTTAAAGCTCATGATGATTTGCTCAATGAAATAAATAATAAGAAAAATGATAATGCTGTTAGAGTTGTGACTAGAGGGGGTAGAATGACTCAGGAACCTTTGTATCCTGAGGGCCACCCTAAGAGAATTGAGAAAGATTCTCAGAGAACTAATGTTAATGCACCTAGTCCTTCTATGAAGAAGAAAAAGAAAAATGATAGGACTTTCCATGCTTCTAGTGAACCTGTTGTTGACACACCTGAGAATCCCAATGATATTTCTATTTTTGATGCTGGAACACATTCTGGTAATGAACATGAACGTAGTGATAATGTTAATGATGATGTTCATGTTGATGCTCAACCTAGCAATAACAATGATGTAGAGATTGAACCTGTTGTTGATCTTGATAACCCACAATCAAAGAATCAACGTTATGATAAGAGAGACTTTGTTGCTAGGAAGCACGGTAAAGAAAGAGAACCATGGGTTCATAAAATCATGCCCTTTCCTCCTAAACCATCCAAGAAAAAGGATGATGAGGATTTTGAGCGCTTTGCTGAAATGATTAGACCTATCTTTTTACGTATGCGTTTGACTGATATGCTTAAAATGAACCCTTATGCTAAGTATACGAAAGATATTGTTACAAATAAAAGAAAGGTACCGAAAGCTGAAATTTCCACCATGCTTGCCAATTATACTTTTAAAGGTGGAATACCAAAGAAACTAGGAGATCCAGGAGTACCAACTATACCATGCTCCATTAAAAGAAACTATGTTAAAACTGCTTTATGTGATCTTGGAGCCGGTGTTAGTGTTATGCCCCTCTCTTTATATCGTAGACTTGATTTGAATAAGTTGACACATACTGAAATATCTTTGCAAATGGCTGATAAATCAACTGCTATACCTGTCGGTAGTTGTGAGGATGTGCCTGTTGTGGTTGCAAACGTTACTATTTTAACGGACTTTGTTATTCTTGATATTCCCGAGGACGATAGTATGTTGATTATCCTTGGTAGACCCTTTTTGAATACTGCAGGGGCTGTTATTGATTGCAACAAAGGCAATGTCACTTTTCATGTTAATGGTAATGAGCATACGGTACACTTTCTAAGGAAACAACCTCAACTCCACAGTATCAATTCTATTGGAAAATTTTCAACGATTACTATTGGAGGTTTTGAATTCCCTCTTCCTACTGTCAAGAAGAAATATGATAGTCTTATTGTTGGGGACATTCATATCCCCGTTGAGGTAACCTAGTGTTATTCGAAAATTCTCCGGTTTCATGTTATTCAGAAAGAGCTTGTTAACAAGACTTGATCAACCTTGTTAATGGATTCCTTTTGATGAGCATGAGATGGATGAAGTTAGAAAGCACAACTTTCTGTACCCTCCTTTTACTTTCTGTTATTTAGATTAAATAAAGCAAAGAGTATTTTCTGTCTTTTCTCAATTATCCTTGCAATAAAAATACCCCAAAAATAAAAGTTCTCCAAATGTCCTGAAAATTATATATGATTTTTTGTAGAATATTTAAGAATATCTGGCATTGAGGACACACCAGGGGGAGCCACCCCCTGTCCATAAGGGTCCAGGGCGCGCCCCTACCTTGTGGACCCCATGTGGCCCTCCTCCACTTATTCCAGCACCCACTCACTTCTTCTTCCTCCAGAAAAAATCCTCCCATAGCTCAAACCCGTGTTCTAGCTCATCTTGCTGCCATTTTCGATCTCCTTGCTCAAAGTTCCATTCACAAAACTGTTTAGGGAGATTGTTCTTCGGTATGTGACTCCTCCAATGGTCCAATTATTTTTGTTTTTGTGTTTTATTTATTGCAAATTTTTGCTGCTTAGGTGACCCTGTTCTTGAGCTTGCATGTCAAATTTATATGGTCAAAAGTAGTTTTAATGCATGATATAGCCACTAGGCACTTGTGGGAGTAGTTGCTATCAATTTTGTTGAGTTTGTTTCACTTTTATTTTGAGTCACTAAAAATTTCAGAAATTTTCAGAGGAAGAAAATGTTGAAGAGATTGTTGAGAGGCTCATCGAGCCGAAGCTCGAAGGATAAGCAGGATGAGGAAAATAAAAAGCCCAAATACAATCTTCCTCGCACTGAGGAGGTTCGGCCGTGCGAATGGCCTTGCGAAGAATTCTTGAGAACCGCCGGAATTTATGATGATTTTTATTACTTGGCTGAGAATGCAGGCCTCACCGACTTCCTCCATGACCCGTGCAACAGTATCTCCTACTCACTAATATTTTCGTGCAAAATTTTTATTTCCATGATAAGAAATCACCACCTTCAGTGGAGTTTCACTTATATGATGAGGTTAAGGAGATGTCACTATATGATTTTTGTCGGGTCTGTAAGATACCCTTGGCGGGCAGCATAGAGGAACCACATCATAATGATGTGGAGGGGTTTATTGATACGATTGCTGTAGGGGAAACGAGGAAAGTTTCTGATGCAATAATTACTAGTATACATATTCCTGTTCTACGTTACTTTGCAATATTTGCTAGTAGATTCTTAATTGGTCGCGGGAACAGTGGAAATCTTAGTGCCCCTGATCTTGTCATTTTGCGCCATGCCTTGTTTCGTGATACAACTTTCAGCTTAGACGCTATTATTGCTAAACGATTAAGTCTGAATCATACAAAGGGCCCCATCTTCAGAGGCATCTTTGCTTCACGCCTTGCTGAACACTTTAAGATACCTATTAGGCATTATGAGAAAGATGAAAAGTTGTTGCCCCCTGTTTTTCTAGATTATAAGAGTATGGTCGCACATGATTTTATTGTTAAAAATAAGAACAAGATGCTTAAGTACAATTTGATATTTGGTAAAACTCACCATGAGATTATTACCTTGCCTGCACCCTCTTTGTTTAACATACTTTCAGGCACGTACCTCATCTTGCCGGAGGCCATTTATGCGTACTGGAGTCTGACACAAGTTCCAGAGCCTGAGCCTGAGCCACCACTTGACCCTTATCGGTAGCCTGTTTATCAGTGGGATCAGGAGGAGATCGCCAACCAATGGCATCCTGAGGACACTCCTCCATACAGCGGGGAGAGTAGCTTTGATCTATGGCCATAGACCAACTTTGGCCAAAAGCCTAAGCTCGGGGGAGTACGTAGTTCTCATCGATATTACATTCATGTTCACACACCCATTCTAAGTTGTCGGTGCTCATACTTTTTCAGTGTACTAACCATGCTAGTTTATTTTTTCTTTTCTAAGTTTTTTTCTTGTGTGTTTGAAAAACCTTAAGAAAAACCACAAAAAAAATTAGTTGTAGCTTTTAGCTAGTTTACTTTCCATGCATGTAGTAGTAGTAATTAAAAGAAAACCCCAAAAGATTTCTCGTTCTTCTTTTGCTTGTTGGGAGCTTTCCCGTGTAAATAGTTTTATTTCTTTTCTTTTCTCTGGGGGTCGAGAGGAGAAGACCATGATGAAAATGTTGAGTGGCTCTCATATGCATTATTGTTGATTTAACCAAGAGCCCATATTACCTTGTATTCTCCCTTGTATTAAATGCTTGCAGATTCCAGCTTAGTCCAATGCACATGCACTATTATTATTATCCACATCATTCGGTCGTGCGAGTGAAAGGCAATAATAACGATATATGATGGACTGATTGAGATAAGAGAAGCTGGTATGAACTCGACCTATCTTGTTTTTGTAAATATGATTAGTTCATCGTTCCTGATTCAGCCTATTATGAATGAAACATGTTTGCAATGACAACTAGAGATTATAGTTTCTCATGCCATGCTTAATTAGCTAGGAGTTTATAATGGTTTAACTTGCGTGCCAACATGCTATTAAAATGGTTGTGATGTGGTATGATAGGGTGGTATCCTCCTTTGAACGATTCGAGTGGCTTGACTTGGCACATGTTCACCCATGTAGTTGAAACAAAATCAACATAGCCTCCACGATATTTATGTTCATGGTGAATTATATCCTACTCATGCTTGCACTCAGTGTTGATTAATTTTCATGCATTGTGACGCCCCCGATTCAATCGTACACTAATCATACACGCAAACATGTACGATCAAGATCAGGGACTCATGGGAAGATATCACAACACAACTCTAAAAATAAATAAGTCATACAAGCATCATAATACAAGCCAGGGGCCTCGAGGGCTCGAATATAAGAGCTCGATCATAGACAAGTCAGCGGAAGCAACAATATCTGAGTACAAACATAAGTTAAACAAGTTGCCATAAGATGGCTAGCACAAACTGGGATACAGATCGAAAGAGGTGCAGGCCAATAAGATTGCTATACTTATGGGATTAACCACAACGCAAGCAAGCAAAAATTTCAAGAGCAATAGGATGCTTAGGAATTTCGGAACACCGAATGGTATTTTAAAGACTTTTGTAAAACACATGATCAAGGGGAATGAGCGGATACTCGATAAGTGCGAGGAATTATCTGTAGGGGTATTTCTGTGGCAAGGAACTGCAAGTCAGTAGGCACCAAGTATTCTCGGAACAATAGAGAGTATTTCGGGGTATTTGGTAATAAGAAGATCATCGGGGGATGATTGTATGAATGACAAAATGTACTTGGCCATCCATAGAGGTTTACCGTTGGAAGGGGGTTGCAAAAGCGACAGGCACAAGGCCTCAAAGAGAACATCGAAGAGTATCCCTGAAATCATCTAGGCACTAAGCAATCATCTGGAGTGAGGGGCTCTCCGGGAGGAAGTAGTTACGAGAACCTAGAGTCAGAGTTAGTAAAAATCATTTAACCTGAATAGAAGAGAGACCAGAGTCCCAAAGTATAGCCGAGGAGTAAAATATCCTACTACCACCCAATGGCGACGTGGGCCCGTAAGCCGCACAACCATGTTAGTAAAATTTTTTCAATGACTAGACTCAACTTCGGCCAAGGAGTTTGGAAGGGGGATTCCTACAGGCAGTCGGCTCTGATACCAACTTGTGACACCCCCGATTCAATCGTACACTAATCATAAACGCAAACGTGTACGATCAAGATCAGGGACTCATCGGAAGATATCAAAACACAACTCTAAAAATAAATAAGTCATACAAGCATCATAATACAAGCCAGGGGCCTCGAGGGCTCGAATACAAGAGCTCGATCATAGATGAGTCAGCGGAAGAAAAAATATCTGAGTACAGACATAAGTTAAACAAGTTGCCATAAGATGGCTAGCACAAACTGGGATACAAATCGAAAGAGGCGCAGGCCTCCTGCCTGGGATCCTCCTAAACTACTCCTCGAAGCCGAACTCCACGTAGAATCATCCTCGGGATCTCTAGCTCCTGGAGTCCAGCATCTGGTTGCGACAACTGAGAAGAATGCAAAGGGGGAAAAGAGGGAGAAAAGCAACCGTGAGTACTCATCCAAAGTACTCGCAAGCAAGGATCTATACTACATATGCATGGGTATATGTGTAAAGGGGCAATATCGATGGACTGAACTGCAGAATGCCAGAATAAGAGGAGGATAACTAATCATGTCGAGGACTACGCTTCTGGCAGCCTCCGTCTTGCAGCATGTAGAAGAGAGTAGACTGAAGTCCTCCATGTAGCATCGCATAACATAATCCTACCCGGCGATCCCATCCTCGTCGCCCTTTAGAGAGCGATCACCGGGTTGTATCTGGCACTTGGAAGGGTGTGTTTTATTAAGTATCCGGTTCTAGTTGTCATAAGGTCAAGGTACAACTCCAAGTCGCCCACATTATCAAGATCGCGGCTATTCGAATAGATAAACTTCCTGCAGGGTGCACCACATAACCCAACACGCTCGATCCCATTTGGCCGGACACACTTTTTTGGGTCATGCCCGGCCGCGGAAGATCAACACGTCGCAGCCCCACCTAGGCACAACAGAGGGGTCAGCATGCCAGTCTAAATCCTATGGCACAGGGGTCTGGGCCCATCGCCCATTGCACACCCGCACGTTGTGTACGCGGCCGAAAGCAGACCTAGCCTAGCAGGCGTTCCAGTCCAATCCGGCGCGCGCCGCTCAGTCGCTGACGTCACAAAGGCTTCGGCTGATATCCCGACGTCGAGTGCCCATAACTGTTCCCGCGTAGTTGGTTAGTGCGTATAGACCAAATGGCCAGACTCAGATCAAATACCAAGATCTCGTTAAGCGGGTTAAGTATCCGCGAATGCCGACTAGGTTCAGGCCCACCTATCACCTAGGTGGTCTCAACCTGCCGTGTCCCTCCGCCACAAAGTAACAGTCGGGGGCCGTCAGGAACCCAGGCCCACCTCTACCGGGATGGAGCCACCTGTCCTTTCAGCCCCCTCATCAGAATCACTTGCGGGTACTCAACAAGCTGACCCGACTTTAGTCACCACATGTGTCATGTATATAAAGTGTATAGTATATACCCGTGATCACCTCCCGAGTGATCACGGCCGGATAGTATAACATGGCAGACGGACAAGAATGTAGGGCCACAGATGGAATACTAGCATCCTATACTAAGCATGTAGGAATGCAGGTAAAGGTAACAACAGTAGTAGCAAGGACAGGCTATGCATCAGATAGGATTGACGGAAAACAGTAACATGCTACACTACTCTAATGCAAGCAGTATAGAGAAGAATAGGCAATATTTGGTGATCAAGGGGGGGGGGGGGCTTGCCTGATTGCTCTGGCAAGAAGGACGTGTCGTCAACACCATAGTCGAACTGGGGGTCGCCGGCAGTCTCGGGGTCTATCGGAAAGAAGTAACGGAGGGGGAACACAATAAATAACAGAGAAATCAAAGTATAACATGGCAATGCGCGGTGCTAGAGGTGATCTAACGCGGTAGTAAGTGATACTGGTGAAGGGGGGGAAACATCCGGGAAAATATCCCCGGTGTTTCGCGTTTTCGGACAGATGAATCAGAGGGGAAAAGTTGCGTGTTTGCTATGCTAGGGATGCGTGGCGGACGAACGGGCTGCGTAACCGGATGCGTCTCGTTGCTCTGAGCAACTTTCATGTAGAAAGTATTTTCATCTGAGCTACGATTTATTTTATATGATTTTCTAAAGTTTTAAAATCATTTTTAGAATTTATTTAATTGAACATTATCCAGAATAGTGTTTGTTGACACCATCATGACATCAACATGACGTCAACAGTCAACAGAGGTGTTGACTGGTCAAACTGACGTGTGGGTCCAGTGGGAACCACCTGTCATTCTCTGTTTAGGTTAATTAGGGTTTATCTAACTAATTACTGGTAATTAAACTAACAAGTTAATTAGATTAATTAATTAGGATTAATAAACTTAATCAATTTAATTAATTAATTAATTATTGAATTATTTTTGTTATTATTTATATTATTATTTTTATTATTTTCTTTTCTTTTTTCTAGAAACGTTCTGGAGGCGGGGCCCTCCTGTCATTGGCCCATAGGGGGCCTATCGGGCGTGCGGGTTATGGGCGCTGGCGCTCCGAGCGCCCTGACCCGGGCGAGGGCCGAGCGGGCGCCGGGCGCACGCCAAGGCCAACCATGCTGGCAGCGAAAGCAGAAAGTAGGCGGACGAGGGCAGGCGAGCTCGCAGGAGGGAAGCGGAGCGGTAGGTGGCCTAGGCCTTGCGAAAGCGATGGCGGGAGCGACACGGTAGCTGCGGGCGGAGGTGTGGCGCAACGGCGGCGGCGAGTGGCTGCACTAGGCGAGGCCGTGGCCGGAGCGGCACGCGATCGGCAGCGAAGCGGCGAGCAGGGGGATGGGGATGGATGGATGGGGCGCTCACATGCGATGCAGGGTACTGGCAGCGAGGCTTGGGGAGGACGACGGGGACGAGGCGACGGAGGTGGTCCGGCGAGGGGAAGAACTCCGAGCGGCAGCGTCAAGGACCGGCTCGGGCGTCGATCCAGATCGGGACGAGGGGAATCCGGCAGAGAGGCTCGGTGCGGCGACCCTGGAGGAGCGGGCGGGCGGAGGTGGCGGTCCTCAGGCACGGTGCGGCGCTCGCCGGGGGTGGCGTTGCTGCGAGGCGACGGCGATGGGGGTCGAAACACCCCGATCCAGATCAGGGGGGGGGGGGGTAGAGGAGGAACGAGGGAGAGGGGAACGTGGTAGGGGTGCCGAGTGGGGATCGGTTAGGGTTAGGATTTTCCCTGGGGGGAATATAGGCGCTGTTCTTTGGGCGGCTGGCGGCCCGATGGTCATTTGGCCGAGGCCTGTGTGGGGGTCCTCCTCTTTATTTTTGTTTTTCGATTTGTTCTTTTCTCTTTAGTTATTCTTATTTTCTATTTGATTTTAGTTCCCTCTTAGTTTTTGTTTTATAAAAATTATCACTAGTACCTAAAATTGCATTTATAATTATACTACTGCCATAGTAATTATTAAGCAAAACAGAATAGTTTAATATTTAATTAAATCCAATATGTATTTATTTAAATGTTTTAACTACTGTTTTAATTACCTAAGTGCATTAAAACCTTTTATAACAATGTGGTTTCTCCACCATTACTACTTATGCATTATTTGGCTCACCCGGACATTTAGTTTTAATATTTGAAAATTTTATTGTTTGCCTTTATTTTAAATTTGAAATTTGAACTGGGTTTCGAATGGACACGAGTTTATCCACAGTAACCGAGGTGACGTGGCATCCTTAGCGGGGGATCACGGTAGCTTAATTATCCGGGTGTCACAATTCTCCTCCACTACAAGAAATCTCGTCCCGAGATTTAAGAGGGGGAGTAATGGGGAAAGGATTTGGTTACGAAATTCTAACAAGTCTTCTCGGTCTAGGTTTCTCTTCTCGAAGAGGTCGATCCATAGCATTGATGTCTTCATACCTCGGCTTCAGGTCATCATGATGAAGTCTTCATCCTTTCTTCGGAGTCTTCATTGTACGTATCAAGGACAAGGGGTAACTTCGAAAGAACAGACTTCTGAAAGGTTCACTATCTGGTTGATAACTTCGAGGAATGTGGAGAAAGTAACTCTCGAATTGAAACTTATGAAAATATCGAGAGCAAAGTAAGGAGGTATCATGGGAAGTTTCGAGCGGGTAGGCAATCGTTCGATGCCTGAAACAAGGCGTGAAAGGGGGTTCAAAGCAATGGGAATAAGTATTGTGTCTGATACCAGAATTGATGATCTCTTGGAAGGTGGCTCGTGAATCACATACAAGGCCAAGTGTGAGGAATTAACTTTGGAAACCGGGGGTGTATAGGAGAGTCAGGTTTCGATCATGTGGAACTGTGGGTTATGGGCCCACCATGTGGGTTAAAAAGAGGGAGGGTGATGTCATCTTGCATGGTCATGACATCAAGGCATGTCAGAAAATAGTCTGTCAGTTATGTCGCCAGCAATGTCGGTACCAAGGGCGAGGGACGAAGAGAACCATTTTCCTGCTCATTGAACGAGGCGGACCAATAGGCAAAGTTCTCGTCCATCGGTGGTTACCGGAATGTTATCAACAATAGTAACAGGATCTTAGTGATAGAGTGGTACAACGAGGTGTTTACATAAGTATGAGAATATTACTGCTTAGATCATATAGATCACAAGAATGGTTAAACCAAACAATGGAAAGGAAAATATGATTTTCAGGTTTAAATAGAACAATGGAAAGGAAAATGTATATACACACATATTTCGGGGGTATATCCTTCCCAAGGACAAGCGGAGCATGATATCCATGATAGGATAGAAAGTAGAAAACCATTAGGGTAAGGGGGGAGGAATCTCATGATATTACCCATACAACGGTGTTAGGATAAATGATAAAGAAAATTTAGCATTGTGCTTCAAATGTTCTTATTGAAAACCGGAGTACCACGGTCATGCCTCGAGATAGCATTGACATGGTCATTGGGTAAAGATCATACTTTGGATTCATAAAGGATCCATCAGGAAAAACTTATAGAATAAGTCTTACAATTTACTCATGGAAGAATGGATAACCTTGCTAAAAGGTAACTATAACAATAGGGCCTCCGGCCAGGTGGGCTAGGTACGACACCACCTTACCGGGTCATATAAAGACCAAAGTTATAACTCTTGGAAATATGTTCCAACCATCATATTAGACCGAGATTCGGTTCTGATAGGTGGTAGGATACCTCAGACTCAGGATGCCTAAGAAGAAAGGTGCAACACAAATTGTCGAGATGACATTGCAAGGTTCTCAGGGAAAAGAACTATGGAAGCGAGTTCTGAAACAAGAGTTCATCATTAAACCAAGGAAAGGGGTGAGGGGGTAGCTGATGGAGTCAGCGACAATCCTCGAGATTTCCAAAAAGGTGGATTTCCACAGTTATGTGAACAAGGAGATAACATTTGTCGGATCAAATGATATAATGATGTATGCTCGAGGAAAACATACACAATTTAAACATTGGTTGAAAAGTGCGCCCAAAATATGGGCATAGGTAGCCTGATCAATTGTTAGAACGGTGATTCAATAACCGATAGGCTAAGAATGAAATATTGATCATTAACTTCGAAGCAATAGGGTTGCTAGAATTACAGAATCCAAACAGCACCGCTCATCTATCGGTATTCCGGTTGGAAGCAACACGGGGGACCAGGAAGAATGGTGATGCCGAGAAGCATCATTGTATCAAGAATTATTAAGAGGTGGTGAAATTCTCGCAACGTTCTTGACATAAAAGATGGCAATACTCCAAGGTAAAGAAGAACAAATGCTGGATAGAAGGGATCTCAAGGTATAACACAAAACATGAACAAGTTTGTGTTGAACGGAAGGCAATAAAGTGGTCAAGGATAACACAAATCATCGAGGGCAAGGATGGTATTTCTCATCATGAATTCAATTGATATCCTGAAAACGCTCAGAGTGTTGATTATGATCATGACACATTTGTCGAGAGGTTTCATGAAGATGTAATCTATCGGCGATGACATCAAGTCAAAGGAATTATGAAGCAAAAGGTTATTGGAACCATGGGTACGACACAAACTCGAAATCAAGCTTGTTGTTCAAGGTAAATGATATGACGAGGAAAATCGATGTAAGCTTAGCTCATCGTCAAAAATTGTGCTCCGGGAAGAAAGGATGAGGTAGCATAGTTAAAATTTACCATGATAATGATATGGCCAATCAGGCTAGGAGTGACGTGATGGAGTATTAAACTTCTCAACAACAAAGTACTGAGAGTACTGAATCTTAGTATTGATTCGATTCACAAGTCGGTGTTCTCGGTTGATGACAACCCAGAACCCGTGGAGTGACTATGATGGGAAAAGGTACTACTTCATCATAATTTCATAAGATGAAGTGCAATGGGTGGATATCCTCGAGATACCAGGGGGTAATACTCGACGGTAGAACAAAATAGAGGTTGGGAAGGCGTACTGATCTGAAGAAGGCAAGTACTTTAACTTGTCCGAGAAATAGAATCAAAGGAGAACAATCATGGTCAGATCCATGGTTCCAAAGGGTCAATTCACAGATACCAGATGATACTTATCAAGGAAAAAGTTATTATTACAAGAAGCTTCCATGATAGGATCTACATCGTGTCCATGGGCATGAACACAAAGTTCAAGGTTGACTCCCACTTCTCTAATGCATAACCTTTCATTCACTTCTCGCCTTCAACAAAGTTGTGTTGAAATTTTATCTGACATACAACAGTAGAGTATGACTCGTAGTAGTTTCCGGGTTCACACAGATTAAGGAAGGCATAGGTTCAACCCATCGGGGCTTATTAGGAACGTATACCATCAACTTCAGGGGTAAATAACTCAAGCTCGGAAGTAGAGCATGGTTGAAAAAGAAGAGGATACAATTTACCAAAGGCATTATGTATCAGGGGAAGGATACACAAAGTTATAGAATATAAAGGACGTTTTCGGATAAAATCCAACAAAGGATCTGGGGGTCCACAAGGGATCTGATGTGAGCATCGTTACTCAACCAGAAGAAGAAGAATGCAAGGAGATCATATGATAGAAACAACTGACTAATTCAAAGCTCAATTTGCAAAGGATTTATGAATTCCAAGTCAAGGGATCAGAAGCAATGCTCTGATTAGGGATGGATAAGTTGAATAGCCTTAAGGGTACAATCGACGACAATTTGATTGGTCGAGAACCAGCTCTTGTTCATACAACGACTGAGACGGAAGGATGAATCATAGGATCTGACTGAGGATTGCGAGTATTCACAACTATTTGAATCAATGGACTCAAAATTATAGTGACAAAGGATGCCAATAAGATTGCTATACTTATGGGATTAACCACAACGCAAGCAAGAAAAAATTTCAAGAGCAATAGGATGCTTAGGAATTTCGGAAGACCGAACGGTATTTCAAAGACTTTTGTAAAACACATGATAACAGGGAATGAGCGGATACTCGATAAGTGCGAGGAATTATTTGTAGGGGTATTTCTGCGACAAGGAACTGCAAGTCGGTAGGCTCCAAGTATTCTCGGAACAATAGAGAGTATTTCGGGGTATTTGGTAGTAAGAAGATCATCAGGGGATGATTGTATGAATGACAAAATGTACTTGGCCATCCATAGAGTTTTATCGTTGGAAGGGGATTGCAAAAGCGACAGGCACAAGGCCTCGAGAGAACATCGAAGAGTATCTCTGAAATCTTCTAGGCACTAAGCAATCATGTGGAGTGAGGGGCTCTCTGGGAGGAAGCAGTTACGAGAACCTAGAGTCAGAGTTAGTAAAAATCATTTAACCCGAATAGAAGAGAGACCAGAGTCCCAGAGTATAGCCGAGGAGTAAAAGATCCTACTACCACCCAATGGCGACGTGGGCCCGTAAGCCGCACAGCCATGTTAGTAAACGTTTTGCAATGACTAGACTCAACTTCGGCCAAGGAGTTTGGAAGGGGGATTCCTACAGGCAGTCGGCTCTGATACCAACTTGTGACGCCCCCGATTCAATCGTACACTAATCATACACGCAAACATGTACGATCAAGATCAGGGACTCACAGGAAGATATCACAGCACAACTCTAAAAATAAATAAGTCATACAAGCATCATAATACAAGCCAGGGGCCTCGAGGGCTCGAATACAAGAGCTCGATCATAGACGAGTCAGCGAAAGCAACAATATCTGAGTATAGACATAAGTTAAACAAGTTGCCATAAGATGGCTAGCACAAACTGGGATACAGATCAAAAGAGGCGCATGCCTCCTGCCTGGGATCCTCCTAAACTACTCCTCGAAGCCGAACTCCACGTAGAATCATCCTCGGGATCTCTAGCTCCTGGACTCCAACATCTGGTTGCGACAACCGAGAACAATGCAAAGGGGGAAAAGAGGGAGAAAAGCAACCGTGAGTACTCATCCAAAGTACTCGCAAGCAAGGATCTACACTACATATGCATGGGTATATGTGTAAAGGGGCAATATAGGTGGACTGAACTGCAGAATGCCAGAATAAGAGGAGGATAACTAATCCTGTCAAAGACTACGCTTCTGGCAGCCTCCGTCTTACAGCATGTAGAAGAGAGTAGACTGAAGTCCTCCAAGTAGCATCGCATATCATAATCCTACCCGGCGATCCCCTCCTCGTTGCCCTGTTAGAGAGCGATCACTGGGTTGTATCTGGCACTTGGAATGGTGTGTTTTATTAAGTATCCGGTTCTAGTTGTCATAAAGTCAAGGTACAACTCCAAGTCATCCTGTTACCGTAGATCGCAGCTATTCGAATAGATAAACTTCCCTGCAGGGGTGCACCACATAACCCAACACGCTCGATCCCATTTGGTCGGACACACTTTTCTGGGTCATGCCCGGCCGCGGAAGATCAACACGTCGCAGCCCCACCTAGGCGCAAGAGAGAGGTCATCACGCCGGTCTAAATCCTATGGCGCAGGGGTCTGGGCCCATCGCCCATTGCACACCTGCACGTTCCATACGCGGCCGGAAGCATACCTAGCCTAGCAAGCGTTCCAGTCCAATCCGGCGCGCGCCGCTCAGTCTCTGGCGTCACGAAGGCTTCGGCTGATACCACGATGTCGAGTGCCCATAACTGTTCCCGCATAGTTGGTTAGTGCGTATAGACCAAATGGCCAGACTCAGATCAAATACCAAGATCTCGTTAAGCGGGTTAAGTATCCGCGAATGCCGACCAGGGCCAGGCCCACCTCTCACCTAGGTGGTCTCAACCTGCCCTGTCGCTCTGCCACAAAATAACAGTCGGGGGCCGTTAGGAACCCAAGCCCACCTCTACCGGGATGGAGCCACCTGTCCTTTTAGCCCCCTCATCAGAATCACTTGCGGGTACTCAACGAGCTGACCCGACTTCAGTCACCACGTGTGTCATGTATATAAAGTGTATAGTATATACTCGTGATCACCTCCCGAGTGATCACGACCCGATAGTATAGCATGGCAGACGGACAAGAATGTAGGGCCACAAATGGAATACTAGCATCCTATACTAAGCTTGTAGGAATGCAGGTAAAGGTAACAACAGTAGTAGCAAGGACAGGCTATGCATCAGGATAGGATTGACGGAAAGCAGTAACATGCTACACTACTCTAATGCAAGCAGTATAGAGAAGAATAGGCGATATCTGGTGATCAAGGGGGGGGGGCTTGCCTTATTGCTCTGGCAAGAAGGACGTGTCGTCAACACTGTAGTCGAACTGGGGGTCGCCGGCAGTCTCGGGGTCTACCAGAAAGAAGTAACGGAGGGGGAACACAATAAATAATAGAGAAATAAAAGTATAACATGGCAATGCACGGTGCTAGGTGACCTAACGCGGTAATAAGTGATACTGGTGAAGGGGGGAAACATTCGGGAAAATATCCCCGGTGTTTCGCGTTTTCGGACAGATGAATCGGAGGGGAAAAGTTGCGTGTTCGCTATGCTAGGGATGCGTGGCGGACGAACGGGCTGCGTAACCGGATGCGTCTCGTTGTTCTGAGCAACTTTCATGTAGAAGGTATTTTCATCTGAGCTACGGTTTATTTTATATGATTTTCTAAAGTTTTTAAATCATTTATAGAATTTATTTAATTCAACATTATCCAGAATAGTGTTTGCTGACACCATCATGACATCAACATGACGTCAACAGTCAACAGAGGTGTTGACTGGTCAAACTGACGTGTGGGTCCAGTGGGAACCACCTGTCATTCTCTGTTTAGGTTAATTAGGGTTTATCTAACTAATTACTGGTAATTAAACTAACAAGTTAATTAGATTAATTAATTAGGATTAATTAACTTAATCAATTTAATTAATTAATTAATTAATATATTATTTTTGTTATTATTTATTATTATTATTATTATTTTCTTTTCTTTTATCTGGAAACGTTCTGGAGGCGGGGCCCTCCTGTATTGGCCCACAGGGGGCCTAACGGGCATGCGGGTTATGGGCGCTGGCGCCGCGAAGCGCCTCGACCCGGCGAGGGCGGAGCAGGCGCGGCGACGCCAAGGCCAACCGCGGTTGGGCGAAAGATAAAGAAAGCAGGCGGGCTGGGACGTGCGGGCTCGCGGGAGGGAAGCGGAGTGGCAGGTGGGCGTGCGCCGCAGTGCGGTAGCAGCGGCGCCAGCAGCTAGTGGAGGTGTGGCGCAACGGCGGCGGCGAGTGGCTGCACTAGGCGAGGCCGTGGCCGAGCGACACGCGTCTGTGATCGGCAGCGGCAGCGGCGGGGCGGATGGATGGATGGGCGCCACATGCGATCGTGAGGCATCGCGCGTGGGGCTTGGGAGGACGGCGGGGATGAGGTGACGGAGGCGGTCCGGCGAGGGGAAGAACTCCAAGCGGCAGCGTCAGGGACCGGCTCGGGCGTCGATCCAGGTCGGGACGAGGGGAATCCGGCAGAGAGGCTCGGTGCGGCGACCCTGGAGGAGCGGGCGGGCGGAGGCGGCGGTCCTCAGGCACGGTGCGGCGCTCGCCGAGGGTGGTGTTGCTGCGAGGCGACGGCGATGGGGGTCGAACCCCCTCCCGATCCAGATTGTGGGGGGCAGAGGAGGAACGAGGGAGAGGGGAACGTGGTGGGGGTGCCGAGTGGGGATCGGTTAGGGTTAGGATTTTCCCTGGGGGAATATGGGCGCGGCTGCTGGGCCGACCTGGCGGCCTGATAGTCAGCTGGGCCGAGGCCTAGTGGGGGGGGGGGGTCCTCCTCTTTATTTTTGTTTTTCTGATTTGTTCTTTTCTCTTTAGTTATTCTTATTTTCTATTTAATTTTACTTCCCTCTTAGTTTCTGTTTTATAAAAATTATCACTAGTACCTAAAATTGCATTTATAATTGTACTACTGCCATAGTAATTATTAACCCAGAACAAAATAGTTAAATATTTAATAAAATCCAATATGTATTTATTTAAATGTTTTAACTAATGTTTTAATTACCTAAGTGCATTTAGACCTTTTATAACAATGTGGTTTCTCCACCATTACTAGTTATGCATTATTTGGCTCACCCGAACATTTAGTTTTAATATTTGAAAATTTTATTGTTTGCCTTTATTTTAAATTTGAAATTTGAACTGGGTTTCAAACGGACACGAGTTTATCCACAGTAACCGAGGTGACGTGGCATCCTTAGCGGGGGATCACTGTAGCTTAATTATCCGGGCGTCACATGCATGTTCATGACTGTTGTCGCTCTCTAGTTGGTCGCTTCCTAGTCTCTTTCTAGCCTTCACTTGTACTAAGCAGGAATACTGCTTGTGCATCCACTTCCATAAACCCCAAAGTTATTCCATATGAGTCCACCATACCTTCATATATGCGGTAATTACCTGTCGTTTCAAGTAAATTTGTATGTGCCAAACTCCAAACCTTCAAATGAAATTCTGTTTTGTATGCTCGAATAGCTCATGTATCAACTAGGGTTGTCTATATAGTCCATGCTAGGTGGGTTATTCTCACGAGGAGTGGACTCCGCTCCTCATTCACGAGAAAATGGCTGGTACCGGGATGCCCAGTCCTATGCTCAAATCAAAATAATTGCAAACAAAACTCCCCCAGGACTGTTGTTAGTTGGAGGCACCCGTTGTTTCGGGCAAGCCATGGATTGATGCTTGTTGGTGGTGGGGGAGTATAAACTTTACCATTCTGCTTGGGAACTGCCTATAATGTGTGTAGCATGGAAGATATCGAGATCTCTTGGTTGTTATGTTGACAATGAAAGTATACCACTCAAAATATTATTTATCTCTGTTTCAAAACTTGAGCTCTAGCACCTCTACAAATCCCTGCTTCCGTCTGCGAAGGGCCTATCTATTTACATTTATGTTGAGTCATCACCCTCTTATTACAAAGCACCAGCTAGAGAGCACCGCTGTCATTTGCATGCATTACTATTAGTTTACATTGAGTATGACTGTGACTGGATCTCTTTTACCATGAATTATAATGTCTAGTCAGTCCTTGATCTTCAGGGGTGCTCTGCATTTATGTTTTGCGGCCTCAGAAAGGCCTAACGAGATACCATCTTGTTATATCATATTATGATTGTTTTGAGAAAGTGTTATCATCCAAGATTTACTATTATTGCTCGCTAGTTGATTATCCCATTGATATGAGTAAATATGAGACCTAAGTGTTATTGTGAATATGGTTAGTTCATAATCTTTGCTGAAAACTTGAATGTTGGCTTTACATATTTACAACAACAAGAGCAAACAGAGTTTGTAAAAGTTTTTCTTTATCATTTTCAGTCTATCAACTGAATTGCTTGAGGACAAGCAAAGGTTTAAGCTTGGGGGAGTTGATACGTCTCCAACGTATGTACTTTTCCAAACACTTTTGCCCTTGTTTTGGACTCTAACTTGCATGATTTGAATGGAACTAACCTGGACTGACGCTGTTTTCAGCGGAATTGCCATGGTGTTATTTTTGTGCAGAAATAAAAGTTCTTGGAATGACCTGAAACTTCACGGAGAATATTTTTGGAATTAATAAAAAATACTAGCGAAAGAATCAACACCAGGGGGCCCACACCCTGTCCACGAGGGTGGAGGGAGCACCCACCCCCTGGGGCGCGCCCCCTGCCTCGTGGGCCCCCCGAGACTCCACCGACCTCAACTCCAACTCTATATATTCACGTTCGGGGAGAAAAAAACCAGAGAGAAGGATTCATCGCGTTTTACGATACGAAGCCGCCGCCAAGCCCTATTCTCTCTCGGGAGGGCTGATCTCGAGTCCGTTCGGGGCTCCGGAGAGGGGAATACGTCGCCATCATCATCATCAACCTTCCTCCATCACCAATTTCATGATGCTCACCACCGTGCATGAGTAATTCCATTGTAGGCTTGCTGGACTGTGATGGGTTGGATCAGATTTATCGTGTAATCGAGTTAGTTTTGTTAGGATTTGATCCCTAGTATCCATTATATTCTGAGATTGATGTTGCTATGACTTTGCTATGCTTAATGCTTGTCACTAGGGCCCGAGTGCCATGATTTCAGATCTGAACCTATTATGTTTTCATGAATATATGTGAGTTCTTGATCCTATCTTGCAAGTCAATAGTCACCTACTATGTGTTATGATCCGGCAAACCCGAAGTGAAAATAATCGGGACCACTCCCGGTGATGACCGTAGTTTGAGGAGTTCATGTATTCAATAAGTGTTAATGCTTTGGTCCGGTACTCTATTAAAAGGAGGCCTTAATATCCCTTAGTTTCCAATAGGACCCCGCTGCCACGGGAGGGTAGGACAAAAGATGGCATGCAAGTTCTTTTCCATAAGCATGTATGACTATATTCGGAATACATGCCTACATTACATTGATGAACTGGAGCTAGTTCTGTGTCACCCTATGTTATAACTGTTGCATGAGGAATCGCATCCCACATAATTATCCATCACTGATCCATTTTCTACGAGCTTTTTACATATTGATCTTTCCTTAGTTACTTTTCCGTTGCCACTGTTATGATTACTACAAAACTGCTACTGTTACTTTTGCCATCATTACCGTTACTTCCATACTACTTTGCTACTAAATATTTTGCTGCAGATATTAAGTCTTCCAGGTGTGGTTGAATTGACAACTTAACTGCTAATACTTGAGACTATTCTTTGGCTCCCCTTGTGTCGAATCAATAAATTTGGGTTGAATACTCTACCCTCGAAAAATGTTGCGATCCCCTATACTTGTGGGTTATCAATCTCCTAGATAGATCTTGCGTGATTGTTGGTAAATTTTTTGAAATACTATGTTCCCCAAGAGTCATCCATCTTGGCGAACGCTTGATTGCCCATGTCGCGAGGGCATGGTGGCCTTGTCCATCTGGGCAAGCGGTATTCGGCCATGTCGCCGAGAGCTTGTTGATCATCCTTGCCCATAAGCGCTTTCAAAATGATTTGACGCGATTGATTGTCTGCTTAATTAATTAATTACACAAATCTCCCAACCGAATCTGAAAGCTTGTCTCTTGTCAAAAGAAAAGTGACAGATGATATGAATAATGCCCTTATGGCCCCATATACGGCAGAGGAAGTTCGGAAGGCCCTTTTTGATATTGGTGATTTGAAAGCGTCGGGGCTAGATTGTCTGCACGCTATTTTCTACAAGAGTTTTTGGTCAATGTTGGGAGAAGATATGATGGAAGAGGTCCTCCAGATGGTGAATACATGTTCTATACCGGCAGGATGGAATGATACTACAATTGTAATGACCCCGAAGGTTAAATCTCTGGAAAAGGTAACACAATTTAGACCAATCAGTTTGTGCAATGTGGTTTATAAGGTTATTTCAAAATGATTGTTGCTCAACTGAAGATAGTTCTGTCAGATATTATCAGCCCAACTCAGAGTGCTTTTCTTCCTGGAAGAATGATTACAAATAATATTTTAGTGGCATATGAATGTTTCCACACAATAAAAAAAGAAAAGGGAGGGTAAAGAAGGTTTATGTGCAATCAAACTGGACATGCACAAAGAATATGATCGAGTGGCGTGGTCTTTTTTAAAGGAAATTTTGTTGAAGCTGGGTTTCAAAGAGAAGTGGATGAACCTAATTATGCAATGTGTTTCGTCTGTGGAGTATCGGGTCCGTTTTAATGCGGAGGAGACGGAGAGTTTTAAACCTATTAGAGGACTGAGACAGGGGGATCCTCTATCTCCTTATTTGTTCTTGTTATGTACAGAGTGCTTAACTGCCCTCTTAGCAAACGCGGAGGAGACAGGTAATATTTCCAGTATTAAGGTTAGCAGAGAAGCCCCTTTAGTGTCCAATCTCCTCTTTGTCGATGATTCTTTGATCCTTATGAGAGCAAATTCCATGAATGCGGAGGCTTTGAGATCAATTTTGGATTCTTATTGTGCCGCCTCGGGGCAAATTGTGAGTGTCGAAAAATCTAGCATATTCTTTAGCCCCAATACAAAAGTGGAAGACATGGTGCAAATTTGTGCTATTTTGAATATTATGACTCAAGCACTCAATGACAAGATATTTGGGTTACCTGCCAATGTGGGTATGGACAAAAGTGATTGTTTTCAGTTCCTGATTGATCGAGTTATTATGAAAATTAGTGGATGGAAAGAAAAATTGTTATCTACTGGAGGAAAGGAAATTTTGCTCAAATCTATTGTTCAAGCCATTCCAACTCATGCCATGTCCGCCTTTAAAATTCATAAAAAAAGTTTGTAAAGGAATCATTGACACGATGTCGTATTTTTGGTGGGGTCATGAGGATAACCAGAAAAGGATGCATTGGATGGCGTGATGGAAGATGTGTGTTCCAAAAGACTAAGGAGGAATGAGTTTTCGAGGCATTCACTGTTTTAATCTGACTTTGCTAGCCAAACAAGCTTGGCATCTCATTGATAATCCTGATTCCCTATGTGCCACAATCTTACGAGCCAAGTACTTCCCAGAGGGTGATTTGATGAACGCAATATTAAAGAAGGGCTCCTCTTTTACTTGGCAAAGCATTATGGCAGGAGTAGACACCCTCTCAGAAATGGTTATATATGCAGAGTTGGAAATAGGAAAAATATTGATATATAGGGAGATGCGTCGATCCCGGATAGTGCAAATAGGAAAATTATTACCCCTAGACGAGGGCATCTTCTATCAAAAGTCGTTGATTTTATTGATCCAGTCATGAACATTTGGGATGAAGATTTGGTGAGACAAACATTGTGGCAAATTGATGCCCAGCGAGTCCTGGCGATCCCTCTCGGTATGCATAATATGCCAGATTTCATTGCTTGGAGCTGTACAAAAAATGGTTTATTAACTGTTCGATCAGCTTATTTGGAGGAAGGGGTTGAAGAACACGGAGGAAAATTGGAATATACAAATGTATGGGCAGAAGTAAGGTCAACCTTATTTGAGGTAAGATATGGAAACTTGCTTGTCTGATTAACGTAAAAATCTTTATCTGGCACGCGTTACATGGGACCCTCCCATGTCGTGTTACGTTGGCCAATAGACACATGAAATCTTTGCCCGTTTGCCCATCATGCCCGAATGGGTCAGAGGATACAAAACATGTGTTGTTTATGTGCCAAAAGGCAAAAGAGGTGTGGTGAAAGTAGGGGATATATGAAGAGGTTAAAAATGCTTGTGTTGTTGATCGTGCAGGAGAGGCAGTCCTTGAATTTTTACTACTCATGACAGATCAAGAACTATCTATATTGGGCCACTAGAACGCACGGGAGCCCATTGCTATAACCGCATGGTATTTATGGTGGAATAGATGAAATTTGGTTCATGAGGGGAAGTCTCAAGAGGCGTACCAAATCTCGATGGGGATTCGTGCTATAACGGCAAACTATGTTATTGCCCACTCACCTAATGCAAGTAGGAAATATGAAGGATGGAGCAGACCTCCTATGGGTTTTTTAAAGTTGAATGTGGATGCTCCTTTTGATCATGACTTGCTAAGGGGCATTGCAGGGGCTGTTCTCAGGGACGACAAAGGAAATTTCATCATTGGCGAAAATTGGAAGATAGAATGGTGCGCGGATGTTCTGACAGTGGAAGCGTTGGCGCTGAGGTTTGAATTATTGCTAGCACAAAAAGCGGGTTGCAATCGTCTTGTAATTAATTTTGACAACATGGAAGTCATTGACACAATGAACAACGAAGGACATTCTATAGGAGCAGCAGCGGCGGTTTTTGATGATTGTTATTTTTTGGCTTGTGATTTTTCTCTTATTAGATTTGAACATTGTAATAGGAAAGCGAAAAAAGTAGCTTATGAGCTCGCTAGATTAGCGAAAAGTTCGTTGACAAGGGATTGGTTCGAGGAGCCAATGAGAAATATTGTACCCCTTCTTATAGACGATGTAACCATTGTTTAATTAATAAAGTTATTGATGTTTTCCAAAAAAACACAAGTAACTAACAACCTATCTAATTATATGCATACCTAATTAACTGCCAACCAAATCAATTTTATTATCTGTCTAATTGGGGAAAGATCCCCACTTCAAATTATATGTAGGCATAATTAATTGTCTATCTAATTAATTAACTGTATTAATGATTGTTCTCAAATTGATTCATCACGAAAATATTTTCTATTTAAATGGACCTAACTAATTGTATATTTAATTAATTGTCTAGCTAATTAATTACATCAATGATTTGATTTCCAAATTGATTCAACGCTCCATTTCTAAAATACTTTCGCATCAATGGTTGTTATGAACGACGACTATGTAAATATTACCTTTGATAATAGAGATATTACACATTTAACGCGCCTCTTGTATAGTTCGATTGAACCTTGGTGGTAAAGACGCTTTTTGCAGCGAATTCATTTTTGTAAGGCCTAACGAGTATTGTAGGACACATTTCTTAACGAATATCTTGACATTTAAATGGACACACTTGATTTGAGAATGTATTCTTGCTTGCTCTCTGTATGACTGAAAAAAATGACCGCGTTCATGAACACATATACGTGGCGGTCCGACGACCCGCCTTCCGCCACGGCCTTCCTTGATGTCGTTCTCCTTTCCCTGGCATTCTCGAGCATCATGCCGGCATCCGGCCCGGCCACATTGTCCTCCATGGTGTCGCGCACGCCGTCCCTACGCAGAGGCACGTGGATGCGTGCACCCATAAATAAGATATGTTATTTTTGTTTTATTAGTAAACTTGTGATTGTCAACTAATAGTAGAATAATGGTAATAATAAATGATATGCTGCACGAGATTAGCGATTTGTTATTGAAGAATATCTAACTTTGTTTTGGAACATCATCAGGAAAATTCTTATGTACTCGCTCTTTTCTTTTATGTAAGGTGTATTTGTTTTTGATAAAATTTTACAATGTAAGGTGCATTTCTCCTAATTCCTCGTAATTTCTCTTTTGACCCTTTAGAAAAAGGAAAGTATCTCTCCCTTAATTGCATGTATATTTTATTGTAGAGAAAAAAGGGAAAGTATCTCTCTCCCGATTGCGTGTATCTCTTCCTTTACTAGGGTAATTTTGTCCTAGCTTGTCTATAATTATATGTCTTGGTCACCGTACCGAAAACAATACACCTTACATAAAGGGATGGAGGGAGTATGTCTTTTAGAAAGGTGATCTCACATATTTGGTGCAATTTATGAATTCTTAATTACCTATTATTTACATGATTGAATTGAATCATCACCTACCCAAGAAAGCATGAAACAAAATCTCACCATTTAATGAGATTCGGTTTCAATGGAAGGAAAACAAATCCAATGGGTTGGGGTGGTAGGAGGTGAGGCGGAAAAACTAGACGAAAATAAAGTCAGCAAGGAGACGCTACCGACTACCGCTTTTTTTATGGGAAAGCCTTCTGGTGCATTTTATTGAACACTGAATAAGCTTACATCATTCAAAATCTCATCAAAAATAAGGCTGGGAGGACTACCATCCCAAGAAAGAACAGAATTAGAATCAAACGAAGAATGAGCTAGTTTGTGTGCCACTTGATTAGCTTCCCGTGGACAATGCTTGAAGGATGTCGAACCAATTCTTCTGGCCACCAGAAAAATTTCTGCTAAGATTGCAGTGTATGGACTCCAAATTTCAATTGTCCCCGTGCAAGACTGGACAAGCTCGAGACAATCAGACTCAACTGTCGAAGGTGAGCAACCCAAACTCTCTAGGAACTCCAAACCTCTCAACATTGCTATAGCTTCAGCAGTAGTTGCATCTAGCACATGATTCAGAAGCCATGTTGAACCTGCCAAAGCCTCACCTCGGTCATTCTCGACGACCACCGCAGTTGCACCTGAGCCATTTTCAAAAAAACATGCATCAACATTGAGCTTATATGAGCCTTGCGTTGGTCTCTTCCATGATATTTCTTGTGGACTTGCATTAGAAGCTGTTGAATCATAGATGGGCTTTAGGCCCATATGAACAATGATTCCTGGTTAATATTGAGGCCCATGTATGAGATGGCAGGTGGTGGGAAGTTTAGTCCCACCTTCCTAGTCGAGGAGAGTTGAGACCCTTTATAAGGGTTGCTCTATCACTTGCCATTGGGAGCTTGGGAAAAGGAGTGGTACACGCGCGCTCCTCCTCCTCAACCGCCCGCCTCGCCACGCCTTGCCTCGCCTCGCCTCGTCACGACGCGTGCGCGCCGCGGGTTGCGGGAATGAGCCGAAGCTTATTTTTTCCGCTCAGGAATGAATTAATTAATCAGGGATTAATTAACGAGCCGCTACTATCCGATACGTTGGACTGTGGGATGACTTGCGTTGCCGGGATCCGTCGACTCCGTTCGCGGGTGTGCGACCTTCCCGGGAACGACGACTCCTTTCCCGGGAGTGCGTCGACTCGGTCGTGGGCCTCTACCCAGGCCCACGACTTTCTACCTGACGGTCTATATAAGAAGGCTCTGCCCAGTGGAGTGACCTAGTTCAGTTCACTCACTCCCTCTCGCGTGACCTAGCCGTCATCTACTGTTCCTCACTCTGTGCTGCCTCCGGCGACCCCATCCCTACGACCGCGTGCACGGCTGGTCGGGAGAGCAGGTGCCTCCGGAACCCTATCGTTCGAGATCCTGCCCGGGAGAATGGCAATGAGGTTTTGGGGAGCGTCTCGACGCGACTGCTCCCGATCCGTCCCCAACTCTGTCAGCCTCTGCTTCCACTACTTCCCCTGCATCAACACCATGGCCGACGACGCCGCCGCCAAGAAGAAGGCCACGGACGGCACCGAGGCTGCTGCTGCCGCCGCCGCGTTGGCGTGGCCAACCGGAGGGTATGATAAGTTCATCCCTCGTTTACTTGTAATTATGCTAGCTGTATATGTGCTGCTCCTAGATGGTTCGATTGCATGTTCTGTACATGCTAGTATGCTTAGGTATCGCTATGAGATATGCCATGCTTGCTGTTTACTCGTGGATAAGTCTAATCAGAAAAGTGCTAATATCTCCAACAATCAAAAAACCTTATTTTAGGCACTTTCCGATTCAAGGCTTTGCTGCTACTCTGAAACCGAAAAAGTTTACCGGGACACATTTTAAGCGTTGGCAGACTAGGACCACCTTGTGGCTCACAGTGATGAATGTGTTCTGGGTTGGTGGTGTGTCCCTCACAGAAACGATTGCTCCTGAACAGGAGAAGGCGTTTAGAGAGGCAACCACAATCTTTCTGGGAGCAGTTCTGAGTGTGATTGGAGACAAGTTGGTTGACACCTATATTCATATGGGGCTTGCCAAAAACTTGTGGGATGCGCTCGAAGTCAAATTCGCGAATGGCCCGATCTTGGCGATGAGTCTGTATGCCATGGAGCAGTTCCATGATTACAGGATGGTTGATAACCGTTACGTATTGGACCGAGCTCATGAGATATAGTGCATTGCTAAGGAGCTGGAGCTCTGAAGTGTGAGTTCTGGGACAAGTTAGTCGCGGGTTGCATTATTGCAAAACTCCCTCCTAGTTGGAGGAACTTTGCTACTTCTCTCAAGCACTTAAGGCGTGAATTCTCTGTTGAGGATGTCATCGGTCATCTCAGTGTTGAGCAGAACTCGAGAGCAAAGGACTCACACCTGAAAGGGGCAGAGGGTTCTTCTAGCGCCAATGTGGTGCATTAGAACTTCCACAAGTTCAAGGGAAAGAACTCTATCCAGCATAATACTACCTTTAAGAAGAAGGGTAAGAAGAAAGACAAAAAGAAAGATGGCTGCTTTACTTGTGGTTCAGATGAACATTGGGCAAACAAGTGCCCAAACAAGTACAAGAAGCCAACACAGGACTCCAAGTCTGTGAATGTCACTCTGAGCAACAATGATGCGGCATCTGGGTATGGTAATCTGTTTACCAAACTTTCAATTTGTCAGTCCACCGATTGGTGGGTTGACACTGGGGCCAATATTCATGTGTGTGCTGATGTGTCTTTGTTTTCTTCTTATCAGGTCGCACGAGATTGTTCCGTCCTCATGGAGAATGGCTCGCATGCTTCTGTTCATGGTGTTGGCACGGTAGATCTGAAGTTTACTTCGGGAAAGATCGTGCAACTGAAGAATGTGCAGCATGTCCCTGCCATCAAGAAGAATCTCGTTAGTGGCTCCCTTCTATGTAAAGAAGGGTTTAAGTTAGTATTTGAGTCCAATAAAGTAGTCGTATCTCGGTATGGACTGTTTGTTGGAAAAGGATATGACTGTGGTGGTTTGTTCCGCCTTTCCCTGGAGGATTTCTGTAATAAAGTCGTGAACCAAATTCATTCTGATGTGAATGAATCTGAGGTTTGGCATTCACGTCTTTGTCACATAAATTTCGGTTGTATGACACGACTAGCTAAGATGGACCTAGTCCCGAGTTTCACTTTAGCCAAAGGCTCTAAGTGCCATGCGTGTGTGCAAGCTAAGCAACCTCGTAAGCCTCAAAAGCCTGCGAAGGAGAGACACCTGGCACCATTAGAGCTCATACATTCAGATCTCTGTGAGATGAATGGTGTGTTGAATAAAGGTGGAAAGAGATACTTTATGACTCTCATTGATGATTGCTACCTCTTGAGCACTGCGTTGGTTTTCCCTTGAAGAGCAAAGGGTGATGCAGTAAAGTAGTGTAAGTATTTCCCTCAGTTTTGAGAACCAAGGTATCAATCCAGTAGGAGACCACGCTCAAGTCCCTCGCACCTACACAAACAAATAAGAACCTCGCAACCAACGCAATAAAGGGGTTGTCAACCTCGCACCTTCATGGTCACTTACGAGAGTGAGATCTGATAGATATGATAAGATAATATTTTTGATATTTTTATGATAAAGAGAAATAAAGATGCAAAGTAAAATAAAAAGCAATATAAATAGCTAAGTGTTGGAAGATTAATATGATGGAAAATAGACCCGGGGGCCATAGGTTTCACTAGTGGCTTCTCTCAAGATAGCATAAGTATTACGGTGGGTGAACAAATTACTGTCGAGCAATTAATAGAATTGAGCATAGTTATGAGAATATCTAGGTATGATCATGTATATAGGCATCACGTCCGTGACAAGTAGACCGACTCCTTCCTGCATCTGCTACTATTACTCCACACATCGACCGCTATCCAGCATGCATCTAGAGTATTAAGTTCATAAGAACGGAGTAACGCTTTAAGCAAGATGATATGATGTAGAGGGATAAACTCATGCAATATGATATAAACCCCATCTTGTTATCCTCGATGGAAACAATACAATATGTGCCTTGCTGCTCCTGCTGTCACTGGGAAAGGACAGCGCAAGATTGAACCCAAAGATAAGCACTTCTCCCATTGCAAAAAAGATCAATCTAGTAGGCCAAACCAAACTGATAATTTGAAGAGACTTGCAAAGATAACCAATCATACATCAAAGAATTCAGAGAAGATTCAAATATTGTTCATAGATAAACTTGATCATAAAACCACAATTCATCGGTCCCGACAAACACACCGCAAAAGAAGATTACATCGAATAGATCTCCACGAGAATCGTGGTGAACTTTGTATTGAGATCCAAAGAGAGAGAAGAATCCATCTAGCTAATAACTATGGACCCGAAGGTCTGAGGTAAATTACTCACACATCATCGGAGAGGCTATGGTGTAGATGTAGAAGCCCTCCGTGATCAATGCCCCCTCCGGCTGGACGCTGGAAAAGGATCCAAGATGGGATCTCACGGGTACAGAAGGTTGCGGCGGTGGAATTAGGTTTTCATGGATGCTTCTGTTGGTTTGGGGGTACGTAGGTATATATAGGAGGAAGAAGTACGTTGGTGGAGCAACATGGGCCCCACAAGGGTGGAGGGCGCGCCCAGGGGGGTAGGCGCGCCCCCCTGCCTCGTGCTCTCCTGGTTGCTTCACTACAAAAAAAAGACACATCGTGACATTTTGGGCCGAACGAAAAAAATTTCTGTCATACATATGACACTTCTATGACGATAATTGTGACAAAACCCGGTATCATCATAGATGTGGTGGGCTCCTATTTCTATGACAAAAAAATCATGACAGAAAATGGGCTTTTCGTCCTGGGCGGGCCAGAGATGCAGCTGCATGACATTCTTTGGGTCGTCCATGACGGAAAAAACCGTGGTAGAAGCGAGGGGGAGGAAAATTTCGGGGAGTTCCCGGTTACGGTGAGAGGTCGGGGGCCGAGCGATGCGCGTTTCTCTCGTACACGTATATGTGTGTGTGTGAGGGTTGGCTCTAATCGAACCCGAAGCGAGGCGTTGGGCTCTAATCGAACCCGGCGATTGACCTGCAGCTACGCGTTCATCGAACCCGAGCGATCGATCGATGGTCGTTAATCGAACCCGATCGGCGATTCTTCGCCATCGCTGCTAACTAAAGCCGATCGATGCTGCCTCGGGATGAGCGGTGAGTGTTGCGGGGGGTTGGATGGATAGTGAGCGGTGGCGTTGCCTCCGGATGAACAGGACCCGTGGTGTGGAGGGCTGGATGAGCAGTGAGCGGTGGAGGGTGCCCGTGGAGGGTGGTTGAACAGGACCCCGTGGTGTGGAGGGCCGGATGAACAATAGAAGGTGGAGGGGTGGTTGAACACTAGCCGGTGGACTAGCGCGCGGTGGAGGCTGGATGAACAGGAGCCCGTGGAGGCTGGAGGAGGTCGACGGTGGAGATGAACAGTATCCCGTGGAGTTCCGTTTTGCGGTACGCCACACCCCTCCCGATGAACAGGACCCCCGTTTCGACCGTAGCGCTCCAACACAAGTCCGTTTCGTCCGTTTTGCGGTACGCCACACCCCTCCCGATCAACAGGACCCCTGTTTCGACCGTAGGAGGTCCGTTTCGTCCGTTTTGTGGTACGCCACACCCCTCCCGATCAACAGGACCCCCGTTTCAACCATAGGAGGTCCTTTTCCTCCGTTTTGCGGTACGCCACACCCCTTCCGATCAACAGGACCCCGTTCCGAACGTAGGAGGTCTGTTTCCTCCGTTCTGCGGTACGCCAGGCCTCGTTTCCATCGCCTGTTCCATCCAAGCCCTCCCGATGAACACGACCACGCATTCCATTCCAACCCAGCCGGTTGGCTCCCCATGAACACGACGACGACGCTGTTTCTCCATTCCGACCCAGCCATGTACGTATGCGCGAGTAGGCGTTCGAGACCCCGCCCGTATGTACACATACGTGGCCGAATTTTCTTTCTTGCACCACGACCGTTATGCGACGTATACATGCTACGCGGCGCGCTCTACTATGACACGTAGCGCCTCTATATCCACCAAGATATATATACGCATATCGTTCGCGACCAGAATGACAACGCTACGACGCTTCAACCAGGTGGGTCCCATGAAGGTGTCTGGACTAGGGGTACTCACCACGCCGCCCCGATCAGTTAGATTGGGCCGAGGACCCCGGGCCGCATACTCATGGGCCAGTCCGGACGGTTGCGCGATACAAGGAAGATTCCACAAGACTTGGCGATCAAGACAAGGACTCCTCCCCACCGGCGATTCGGCTAGGACTCTTGTTATCCTAGGCCTCTGGTGCATTATATAAACCGAGGCCAGGCTAGTCGATAGACAATCTCATATACAACAATCATACCATAGGCTAGCTTCTAGGGTTTAGCCTCCTTGATCTCGTGGTAGATCCACTCTTGTAACACACATAATCAATATTAATCAAGCGGGACGTAGGGTTTTACCTCCATCAAGAGGGCCCGAACACAGGTAAAACATCGTGTCCCTTGTCTCCTGTTACCATCCGCCTAGACGCACAGTTCGGGACCCCTACACGAGATCCGCCGGTTTTGACACCGACATTGGTGCTTTCATTGAGAGTTCCTCGTGTGTCCGCAAAGGTCGATGGCTCGCCCGCAGATCAATTGCGACTTCGGCATATTCGTCACCAGCTCGACTGGTCACCTTGGTTCGACCAAGGACTGCGCCCTATCTCCGATCGTCATGTTCGGATGAGGGCCTTCATCAACATCAACTCTGATCTCTATCAAGATCATGGAGGAATCATCCAGAGAGCCCGGGGGCTCAACGTCAACATTGCCCCCGGGCGGCCGTGCTGTTTTTCTGGACAGCGAACTTGAATCCACCGTCAGCGCCTCCTCGAGCGTCGGTTTGACAATTGCTTTGGTGGAATTTTGCGGAATTGAGTCTACAACAACCCTGGAAAATTTCGTCGAGTTCCGATGGAGGAATCTCTGGCAATCTCCGATATACCGGAGCCACATTGAATCTGGACGAGAATCCGGACGAGTTTAGGGCGTGGTGTCCAGATTCTAGCTCGGACTTCCTTTGGAAGATCCAACCGTTGATCGGCTGCGGAATTCCTATATCTACCACCCCTCCAAATTTCAGCTCGATCCGACCGTCCAAACTCCGGGAACCTTCCGATTAGTGCATCACTTTTCGGATCTATTTTCTGCGTGAAAACAAATCCGACCCGAGTTCGTCTTTTTTTATGAACGGGATTTCGGACATCTTTTTTGAAGGAAGTTTTGTATGGGGTATTGTGTTTTGTTCCCGAACACATCCCACTAACTTTAAGATCTTTTTGAACGTGATCTTCAACGTCATGCTGGTGTCAAACCAATCCGGCAATATTGCTCCACGGCTACCGACCTGCGTTAGACACGTCGTCACTTTGTTGAGCCAAGCTCAACTTCTTCGGATCATCATCTTGGCAAGCCGAACAAGAGTCCGGCATCGCGAAGGATAAATCATCTCCAACATCGCTGCCCCACGGATTACACGGAGCGGGCATACCGGCATCGCCGAACGGTCGCTTCATCAAGCCGGCATCGACCATGTCACGACCTGCATCGGCAGGGCCGCACTATTGCTTCTTCAAGCTGGTGTCCACCACGCCGACCTACTTCGACATCTCGGCTAGACCAGGGGCTTCGCCATCTCTTCATCAACCTACTCCGGACACTTCGCCGTCACTAGCCGACCAGGCAATGGGTGCGCGGATCGACTCCCAATTTCGGGAATCACCTTCCTTCGGATTGCTACAACAAATAAACCAGGTGCTATTAATCCTAGTATTTCTTTTTGCTTGTTTGGGTTAAATTTTTCCCAAGGAATTATTACTCTGGTTAGTCAAGCATATGTACACAGGTCTATCAAATGGTGGCGATTATCGACGGTCGCATGATGGTTCGGTCGGTTTCCGACACACGATCGCGAATGCCGCATCCGAACTCGGACCGACAGTGAATCCATGCTTTGCCACGCCTTTATTGCATTACGCCGACGACCTGCATCGACATCGACTTCGGCGCCAGGCCATATTTCTTTTATTACTCACTTTGCATAAATCATTTATTATGCAACGATTTTTTTATTACTATTATCTCTGGTTTGCACTATTTTTGTGCACAGGAAAATGATCAGCCGGACTATATCCTTTTGACGTCACCTCGGCCGGACGGGGCTTCATCAACACTTCATTACCCCATGCGGGGACTTCGGCATCACTCTGCCGTCCTGCATTGACCGTGCTATGTCACCACTTCGGAGTGCCGAGCTCTTTGCTCCGCCACCTCGGGACCGGCTTGCGGGATGGAAACTTGTCCCGCATCAAGCTCGGACCGCGTCGTCAATACCGAACACATTAACCAGCTAAGTTGCCTTCATGCTCAAAGTTTTAAATTTCTAACTTGTGTTCGGTTCGAACAAGCATTATACTTTTTGGAAAAAAGTTGCTTATAAAATTTTCCTTGTCCAAACTTTGTTTGCACATACTTGACGCGCTACCCGCTCATTATATTCGGGGCTTCTTTAATGAAGCTTATTAATACGGGCTTTATGCCCAACACATGTGTCACACTTCCGCATGTACCTTTTATTCACCATTATATGCATCGATATGACTTAAATTTTGGCCAAGCTGGGTTGCTGGCTCTGTGCTTACCCTACATTCCCGATGGTTCGCTAGGTGGTAAAGGAGCACCTCTGCGATTATTCTTGCTGGTCAGCCGGATGTGTACCTCGCACCAGATGATTTTCTCGCTTTCATAGCAGCTTTGACATGCACTTTAGGGCATGCATCCCAAATAAAGGAACCCTTAACGGAACTATTCTCCTCGAAGATGTTTCTTACTACCCATGTAATATAACATAACTAGTTGGGCACTTGTCCGATAAAGCACTAATGACCCCTACGCTGGTCTCCACGCATGCCCCGGTTTTTATAACCTCGAGGGTATTCGGACACACTCCGGACTATCGGGTCCAGAGGTTGAAGCGAAAAGGTCCGCTACGACAAACGATCTACAATCCGGCTAGAAGGCATTCTACATGTCACCTTACATTATATAGTCAACTTTTACCCAAGTCACTTGGGGGCTCTTATGTTTATTTGAGCCATTTCATACTAAGTGTTTTTCTTCTTAGTCGTTGCAAAGTTTTTATTATTTATCTCTCCTTTTTTCGACACGGAGTGTTCGGACGTCATGTTTTTACTGGCGTTTTTTGGTTTTCCAAGATTTTGGTACTTTTAAACTCTTTGTGTGTTTTCAGCACAAGTCTCGCAGTGCAATGCCGGACTCCTTTAGAGATTCGGCAAAAACATTCTCGGGTATTGCTATATATGCATCAGTTTCAATTGTGTCTTGGTCAATAGTTGTTGTTGCGGCGTGACTTGCCTCCTACGTTCCGCTTTGTTCGGCTAGGTGTGCACAGGAGAACCACTGCGATTGTGCTTCCAGATCGCATGGTCAAGCACCTCGATGGAGAAAGCCAAAACCGATTGTCACAATAGGTGTCAACTGGTCAGCGATCCGATGACTATATTAAATGACGGGCCATTCATAACATTGGCAAGTGTTTCGGCTTGACCTACTTTGTCGCGAACACTACCGGGGCTAGTAACTGACCTCCCAAACTAAATCCTCAATATTTTGCTCTTACATTGGAGCTGAGGTTTCATGATCATGCTTAGCATGGCAACCCAAAGAAAGGAACCGATAGCGGGACTATTTTCTTTGGAAGACATTTCTTCTATTAAACAGTAATATAGCATATCTCTCTGCGTACCTTTGTTTATAAAACCGTATGGCCAGATGGTCGGTCAACAAAGTTTTGTACAATGCGGATCCGAGCATACATAAAGTACTTAGATACATTGAGTCATTACACATAATTTGTGATTTTACTATGGATATCGATCCTTAATTCGGCCACCCGTGCCCGCATTAAAGGCTCGGGGGCTACTGGGCTTCGGGCTTATTACTTACAAATATTAAAGGGGCACATTGATCCCCGATCCGGTGTTGCCACCCGACCGGTGTCTCGGGCTACTCTGCATTGCTTGTTCTATGCACAAAATCTTAAGTGCAATACAGTTTCGAGGAGATTTTGATCCTCATGTTGGTCTGACGCACCCAACTTTGAGTCTCGAGGATCGAGCACGCCGCTTTTGTGTCGAAGTGTTCTCGCGAAGTTAGGACTTGATCCTCGGACCGATTTTGCAAATCAACCCGAGTCTCGCCGCCACGGGATCAGCGGTCTTATGTCATCCTTCAGTGCATCTCGGTTGTAGACCGATACATACCTTGAGGGCTACTGGCTATATATCTCGTCAGAGAATAAATTACATCAATAAAAAACATTGACCAAAAATTAGCCCACGACCGAGGTGCTTAACCACCTCGGAAGCAGTTCGACATATAGCTCGGATGCAAGTGGCTGGCTCCTTAGAGGGCAGTTCCGGCATTAAGCTTGGCTAAACTCCTTCAAACTTCTTCGAATCAAGGTGATTTACGACACCTCGGATACAGTCCGGCGTTGGAGCTCGGATACATAGTCCGGCGTTGGAGCTCGGATACCGTCCGACGTTGGAGCTCGGATACATAGTCCGGCGATAGAGCTGGGAAGCAGTTCGGCGTTGGTGCTCGGCTGCAAAAGATACCTCGAATGCAGTCCGGCGTTAGAGCTCGGACACAAGAGGACACTGCCTCCCGGGGATAACTTCAAACCCGAGGCGTGGCACAAAAATAACAAGGCATTGATAAAGGCCGGAAACTTAAAGGGGCTCCTCGGATACCCGACATGTAAACTCGTCGAATGCATTTCGGCTATCCTCAAGATCGAAGATGAGAAGATTTGTTGAACCAGTTTTCAAGAACGACAACCGAAGATGAAGAACAGTTCGGAAGAATCGAGGAGCGTCCCTAACTTGAAGACCGGTTCAGGGGGCTACTGACGGTGTCCTGGACTAGGGGGTACTCACCATGTCGCCCCCCCCCCCCCCCGATCAGTTAGATTGGGCCGAGGACCCCCGGGGCCGCATACTCATGGGCCAGTCCGGACAGTTGCCGCATACAAGGAAGATTCCACAAGACTTGGCGATCAAGACAAGGACTCCTCCCCACCGGGCGATTCGGCTAGGACTCTTGTTATCCTAGGCCTCTGGTGCATTATATAAACCGAGGCCAGGCTAGTCGATAGACAATCTCATATACAACAATCATACCATAGGCTAGCTTCTAGGGTTTAGCCTCCTTGATCTCGTGGTAGATCCACTCTTGTAACACACATAATCAATATTAATCAAGCAGGACGTAGGGTTTTACCTCCATCAAGAGGGCCCGAACTTGGGTAAAACATCGTGTCCCTTGTCTCCTGTTACCATCCGCCTAGACGCACAGTTCGGGACCCCCTACCCGAGATCCGTCGGTTTTGACACCGACACCGACTGTCAGGCACTTCCTTGCCTGCAAAGATGTAGCTGGTGGGTCCCAGCAGTCAGGGGGCAAATCGTTTTTTTTTTGCCCGTACGCACTTCCTTGCGTGCGAAGATGTAGCTGGTGGGTCCCAGCAGTCAGGGGGGCGAATCATTTTTTTCTTGCCTGGACGCACTTCCTTGCCTACGAAGGTGTAGCTGGTGGGTCCCAGCAATCATGGGGAAACGTTTTTTTGCAAAATACGGTGGCCCGTCCGGTGGGTCCCAGCTGTCAGGTGGAGGAATAATTATTTTGCGCGTAATAAGGAGGCACTTCCTTATGGCCGCCGTGGACCCAGCTGTCAGCCTCTCCACGCATAGTACTCTTCCGATGGAAGTCGGTCGTTGACCACATTGACCACGCCGCACCGAGAGCACCACAGCGGTGGACGACGGCGAGGCCTAGGAAGGGGACGACGCGAAGCCGGGGAAGACGCAGCAGTGGATGCCCACGCGAAGAGGAGTACGAGGATTCACTGGTTCGGCTACGTTGTGAGGCTGCCGTCGCCGCAGAATAACAGGGGGTGTGGGTGAGTAGAGGAATGGTTTGGTTAGCGGTGGGAGTAGTAGGGGGCGGTGAGGCCTCCGCGGTATCACAGCCGGCCACGGGAGGCAGGAGCATGCGGCACGACCGGCGCTGCTTTGGGCGGCTGGAGAACGAAGACCAGAGGTTGAAGAAGCACACGGCCGTTGGATGGACATCGTACGGTCACTGGAGTATTGACTAAGTTGACAAAGCCCTCCGTCCCCGTCAACTTAGTAGGCCCACAAGTCAGCCTGCCACTATACTGGGTCCCAGCTAGCAGGGGGAGTATTCATTTTTTTGCGTAATAAGGAGGCACTTATTTGCGTGCGAGGATATAGCTAGTGGGTCCAAGCTGTCAGCGGCGGTAACGTTTTTTTCGCGAAATACAGAGGCCCTTTCGGTGGGTCCCAGATGTCAGGTGGAGGAATCATTATTTTGCGCGTAATAAGGAGGCATTTCCTTGCGTGCGGCCGTGGACCCAGCTGTCGGCCTCTCCACGACAAATCCACTTCAGATGCATGTCGGTCGTTGACCACGTTGACCAGGCCACGCCGAGAGCACTGTGGCGGTGGACTACCACGAGGCCTAGGAAGGAACGACACGGAGGCGGGAAGACTCGGCAGCTTGTTTCCCACACGGAGGGGAGTACGACTGCACGAGGGTTTATCGTTAAATCTACCGTCACGGAGAATAACAAAGCAGTGTGGGTCAAGAGAGGGATGGCTAGGCCAGCGATGGGAGTATGGTGGGGCGGTGAGGCTCTGGCAAGGCAAGACAGCCCGCCGCAGGAGGAGGGAGCAGGCAGTCCCGCCGGTGCTTGTTTGAGCGGCTGGAGCAGGAAGAGCAGAGATTGAAGAAGCATGACGGCCATTGGATGGACATCCAACGATCCATCGCTAAAGGCCAACCTTTTTTACTTAAAGCCTCAAATATGTGGAAACAAACATACAGCCCATCTGCCATTATTTCTAATAATTTACAGCCCATTTTCTAATTCTTAAGGTTTTTTTAGCCCATATTCTTTTTGTTAGCATTACAGCCCATATTGTGGCTACGGTTAAAAAATTATATGAAATTTTGCATATTTCAAAAGTGTTCAAACTGTTTTAATCCCAAATTTCGACTCACATTCAAACTGATTTTAAAAATAAATGTATATCAATATAAAATCCAACAAATTCTCCACGATAAAAATTAATGTAATTTAAAATCTCGAAATGAAAAAAAGATATTTGAAACTAATTGCGGTTTGATGTGTTTTAAAATGTACAGCCCATTTCTCATTACTGATGGGCCATTTTCTCGGCCAATTAATGAAATCTCTCCTCGTCTTGAAAGATTTGCAGCCCAACAGGCCTGACAACGCAACTTACTTGGAAAATCACAAAAAAACTGGGTTGTGGCCATGGACCCAACTGTCAGCCTCTCCACGTACAGTACTCTTCCGATGAAAGTCGTTCCTTGACCATGTTGACCACGCCATGCAGAGACCACCACGGCAGTGGACGACGGCGAGGCCTAGTAAGGGGACGACGTGGAGCCAGGGAAGACGCGGTAGTGGAAGCTCGCGTGGAGAGGAGTACGAGGGTTCACTGGTTCGGCTGCGGTGTGAGGATGCCATCGCCGCAGGGCCTGGCCAGCGGTGGGAATTGTAGGGGGCGGTGAGGCCTCCGCGGCAGCACAGCCGGCCAAGGGAGGCAGGAGCATGCGGCACGATCGGCGCTGCTTTGGGCGGCTGGAGCAAGAAGACCAGAGGTTGAAGAAGCACTACAGTCGTTGGATGGACATCGTATGGTCACTGGAGCTTGAATTGTTCATATTGACCAAGTTGACAAAGCCCTTCGTCCCCGTCAACTTAGTAGGCCCACAAGTCAACCTCCCACCAAGGTGGGCCCCAGCTAGCCGGGGGAGTATTCATTTTTTTGTGCGTAATAAGGAGGCACTTCCGGTGGGTCCGAGCTAACAGCGGGGGGGACATTTTTTCGCGAAATACGGTGGCCCGTCAGGTGGGTCCCAGCAGTCAGGGGGCAAACGTTTTTTTGCAAAATACGGTGGCCCGTCCAGTGGGTCCCTGCTGTCAGTTGGAGGAATCATTATTTTCCGCGTAATAAGGAGGCACTTACTTGTTGCGGCCGTGGAACCAGCTGAGACTCTCCACGTACAGTATACTTCCGATGGAAGTCGTTCCTTGACCACGTTGACCTCGCCGTGTTCCGTTGCATGCATGCGTCCATGGGCGTGGTGTGTCCCCACTGTCAGCCTCTCACGTACTACAGTCATCTTCCGATGACTCTCGGTTATTGACCACGTTGACCACACCGTGCCGAGCGCATCCAGACTGGAACGGCCCTAAGATGGGGAAGACGGGGCAGTGAAGTTGCAGATGGAGAGGAGTGGGAAACTTCACTGGTTCGGGTGCGCGGCAACACAGCCGCGGTGCCGCCCATGGGAGACATGAGCAACAACAGAGGTTGAAGAAGGAGCACGGCTGTTGGATTACCATCCAACGGTCCAGCTGCTAGAATCATTTGTTGATTAAGTTGACAAAGCCGTGCGTACATGTCCGCTTAGTAAGCCCACAAGTCAGTCACCAAATCTGACGGGTCCCACCTGTCAACGGGATGAATAATTTTTTTTCGCAAAACAAGGAGGCACTTCCTTCCGTGCGAAGATACAGCCGGTGGGTCCCAGCTGTCAGGTGGAGGAAACTTTTTTTTCAGCTTAATAAGGAGGAACTTTCCTTGAGTGCGACCATGGACCTCGTGGGTCCCAGCCGCTAGGCTCTTTACGTATAGTCCACTTCCGATGACTCTCGTTTGTTGACCACGCCGCACCGAGCGCAGCGAGGCGGTGGACGACGGTGAGGCCCCGGACGGGAACGACTCGGAGATGGGAAAACGCGGCAGTGGAGTCGCAGATTGAGAGGAGGAGAAGGGTTATAACTGGTTCATTGCTGCGTGGGGCTGTAGTCCGTGGAGAATAACAGGAGGTGTCGAGGGTGGAGGGATAGCCCGGCGGCGGTGGGGTAGCGCTTCACAGCGATGCGTATAAGCAGAGCCGCTTAGTCACGGAGGCCGGACCAAAGCGGTCTGGCGATCTTTGGAGGAAGAAGACGAGAGATTGAAGGTGCATGTCGGCCGTTGGATATAAATCCAATGGCTGTGGATGACACAATCATTTGTTGACCAAGTTGACAACGCCCTACATAGGCTTCGACCTATTGGCCCACATGTCAGCCTGCAAAAATGTGGCATATATTTAACCCATGTTTTCTAGAATGTACAGTCCATTTGCTGGGTTGGGTGAACAAATAATTTCGCGTCAATCAGGCCCATTTATATTTTCTAAGAAATCCCAGCCCATTTGCACTTCCTTGAAATACATGTATTACGTGGGCTCGTTATATATATAATGTTATGTTATGTTAGAAGGGAAAACATAAATTGGACACAGCATTACTTCTATAAGAGACCTGCGTTTTATACCTCACAGTAGACATACTAACAAGTTCACACACAAATACAACAGAAAAGGTAAACATTCATATCAAACTCAGGTTCACAGGACACGCTCATATTCATAGCCAACATTCACTATCAACGACTCAAAAGATTCATATATACACAAGCTCAAAGATATCTATGCATCCAAATGATTGATAGATCACACAACAATATTCATACATAATTCACAAAAGATTCGATATACACATGTTCAAGATGTTTATGCATCCAAATGATTGAGATCACAGCCAATATGATCCATGGATGAACTTTAATTACCTAGGGTACAGACTGGTAAATGGTGTTCAATCGGAGGTACTTCTTGCTAAAATTAGTTCTTGTACGAGTAAACTTTCGAGTACATAAGAGGCAGCACAGACAATTTGAACTTTGCTTGTAGGTTTATCCTCAAATAGTGGCCTCGTGCCGAGGGAGGTTTGAGCAACTTGGCCACTACTTTCATCCAACTAGTTTACTGACTCATCTTGGTATTGTATCTCGCCAAAATTCTAAATTGTAGACGAGAAAGGAGGCGGTTGAGAAAATGAACCACCCAAAATTTTTTGTGCAGTTCAACTGAAATGGAGCATCCTTGGCGTGTAGACTGATTAAGTGCCAGATGAATATACGCGTCAACCAAATTGTCTGGAATCTTTAGACTCCATGCCATATAGTTTGCTACTATATGTGCCGATAACCAAAAGGCACAAGTTGGGACCAAAGACTGGATCATGCGTTTTTCTGGGCTATGCACCAAGCAATATTTTTGGCGTTCACTCTCCTAATACTTGGAGTTTGACAATTGGTTGATGCTGGTTGATACTCGAATGAATATAGGCACTTCTTGTCAACATTGATGCTTGTCTGAGTGAACTTTGGAGTACATAGCAGCAGCATAAGTACCTGTCCATCTGACCATTTTGTGCGGTTCTACTGAAATCACCTGATGTAATGATTTGCCTGCGAGTTTAGGCTCCAAATTACTCCTTTATGAAATTGGAAAACAGTAGCACAATACCAAATTACCAATACATATGACAGGCACAATAATCAGGATAAAGACCAGTACCAACCTGTGTGAGGTAGCATATCAATTACTATTTCCTTTGACTGGAAGACGAGATAAGCAAAGCGACTGACATCAAAGGAAGAAAGCAAGCGGAGATTAGCGACTGACAGGAAAGGACGGAAGCTATCGAGGCAATGAAGCACCCAAAGTTTTTGTGCAGTTCCACCAAAATCGAGCATCCATGTTGGCACATATATTGAGAGAGTGAGATTACTGTAATAGTGGGACTAGTTGATGAAACATACACTAACAAATAGAAGCACCCTCATTATCTTAATGGGTAAAGTTAGCAACATAGTAGTCTTGCTTAAAGAGAGGTATTAGTTTATTTAATCAGTGCCAATTAGCTCAACTCAACACTCAAAGCATTGCCATTTATCATAGGTTGCAAAACTTTAACGTGCAAAGATAAAGGAGTTTCTCATAAAGAGTACGATACAAATAGAGATGACAACAAACTAATATGGATGAAGGCCTTAGGCCCGTACCAACCTAAGAAAAAAATCTTATTCATGTAGTCACATGAGAGATGATAAAGCACTCACTGGAATCACACAATAGTATATATTTTTGTGCACTTCAAATGTATGGTTGAAATCACTCTTGTTTACCAAGTCTTTGAGATTATATCGAAGATTATCAAGAACTTCCAGCAGAGTTAAAGCACTCATTTGGGATACAGATTCATTGTATTGTCTTGTGTAGTTCCACTAAAATGTATGATTGGCACAACATGATCCCTTTTTGCACAAGTAGGAACAAGGTGAAACCTTCATTAGCTTAGTGAGAAAGGATAGGAAGACACTAGCATGTTACTCAAACAGTAGCATCAAATTCATGAGGGACAATACGCAAAACATTGCCTCATTGAACCAATGACAATAAATTGACATGCAAAACAATAGCACTATTATGTCATGACACTAATAATATTCCCTCCCTGCTCCACCACATGATTCACCTCCATAGACAAACATACACACGTACATGATTCAGCATAGGGTCCTACTATAGATTTGTTTAACTTCAACGGGAAAATTAGGCAGTAATAAATTAGTGGTACTTAAATACTCCTAATTAATTAAGTGAGACAGCAGAAGTGGAAGGGCTCCCTGGAGGATCGTCTCACATGTAAGGTAGTCATTGTCGGAGCCCTTGAATGGCCTCGACTGAGGCCTCTGGCTTCAGCAAGATCGCCTTGGCACTGTTTATTCTTCTTCTTCATGCTCTGTTTCTCTTTATCCTCACTAGTTGGTGAAACCAAGTACATGATTGGCCTTCTAATTCAGAATTGTTTTGTCAGTGAGGGAGTACAAGTGTACTAGTAAAAAACAGCATTATTTTCTCATGGCAGTCGGAAAATAGAGATGAACACATGCATTAAATATCATTCTTACCTAAAAGAAGGTTATGGCGCCAATATGGATGATGAGGATTGGAACACAGATCTCCCTTTGCGTAGTTCCACCAAAATGAACCAACTGCTCCATTTCGACATTCCAGCTTAACCAAAGCACAAAAGTCACTTCTTTTAAGAAGAGTTTTGTGCAAGGCACCAAAAGGTCACAACAAACAACTGTGTGAACTGGATATCCCTGTTTGCACAAAAGGCACAGAGGAAACAATGAGTCTCAAACAATTACAGGCAAAAACATTTGGCTAAACTTGTCATGGCTTATAACGGTGGCATGGCTTGATTTTTACCAGGACATTAGATTAACAACAGCTAAGGCTGCGCTCGGTTCACAGTGTTTGGTGCAGGATTTTGTAGGAACACAATTCCTACGGTATTCTTTCCCTTCCAACCGTTCGGAACACGGGAAAGGTGAATAGTGTTTCATAGGAAAGCTGGTCTGGTAGTACTGATTCCATAGGATTAGAAACATCCACGCGCTGCTCATTTTTTGGGCGGAAGCCCGAGGCAGGCGCTCGTTGCCATGCGTTAGACAAGTTGTTGTGCTATGTTTGCCGGAATAAAAATATCAACCTATGTGTGGTACGTGAGGTGAGGACAAGAGTAGTCACTGTGCAGCTGAATAAACAAATAGCATCTCATAGTGCCAAGCATGCTACTCTAAAAAAAACAAATCTGTACATTTCGTAGTCCATCCGAACACATTCTCTTGAAAGTTTCCTCCGGTTCGCTGTTCCATAGTTTTATACCAACATTCCTTTCCTATTCCTCTATTTTCATCAAGATTTTCTGCCCCTTTATTCCGAACGGAGCCTAAATATTTGGTATAAGGGCATGGGACAGTGGGTGCACCAGCAGTCCAGCACCATGTACGTAAACAGGGGCATAAAGTGGTGATTCATAGTTTGTTGCCCCGAGAAACAAACATCCAAGAAACATATCTGGGTTGGTCCCATTTTTGTTCACTCTAGCCACCTACTCCTATGTGTGGATAGCAAATCTAGTCCTGGTCATACCACTGTGTACAGTGTTACCCCTATATTTCCTTTTTCACCAAGAGACTGGTTGATGACCGGTCTGTACTACTTTCACCCCTTTCCTTCTTGTTTGTACCAAGTCCGTGTACATACTAAATTCCCCACCCCTACTTTATTTCTTGTTTGAATTAGTACTCCCTCCGATCGAATTACTTGTCATCAAAATGGATGTGTCTAGAACTAAAATACATCTAGATACATCCATTTCAATGACAAGCATTTTCGGACGGAGGGAGTACAAGGTTCGACTCCATGAAGTAGCTTTACCTCTAACAATAGAAGAAAAAAAATAGGTGACGTTGGACCATCTAATCGAGAGGGGCTGAGAGGTAGAAAATGATGCACATGCAACGACGTAGCAAGCTGGGGAAGTAGAGCTAAGGCGGTTTCGAACGAAGATATACCTGAAGGTCGTCGGGATGTGGATAGGTGGGCGGCGGGAGGCCGGATCCGCCCACAGGCAACGACGAAGGGATCGGAGGACCTCCCGCGCCGGCACTCGGCCAGAGATATCGGTGCGGCCGGCAGTGGGTCTCCTCCCTCGCTGTCGACGACGGCCTAAACGCTGCCACTCCTCCCCTTCACCGGCGGAGGGAGATACGTTCGGATCTGTAACCAGCAGTGAGGATAGAAAGCCAGTGTTTTTTGAAGGGAGAAAGACAGTGTTACTACCCCTATCTTATTTAGATCTAGAGAGGATGAGAGTGTGTGAATAGAGCAACCCTAGCGAGCAAGCGTGGAGGCTCCGGCCTATATATACGCAGTGGGGTAGTTTTCCTTTTTCACTCCATAAAAACAATCGTTTAAAATTGTGTACTACTACATGCCAGGTCGCGGTTTTTTTTAGTTGTTGATTGTTTTTTGAGATAGCTACCCGCTTGTTCCAAGTGGTGTTACGGTGTGCCAGGTCGCGCTTTGTATCGTTCAAGTCTGGTACTACAAGTCCCTCCATTAAATGAACAACCACCCCCTCGTAAAAATTGTGAACAAGCCCACGGCTAAAATTAGCGGAAACGTGGGTTGCCCTAACATGCATTATTATTTATATTTGCTACTCCCTCCGTTCCTAAATATAAGTCTTTTTTATTAGCCACACCTAAGACAAGAATTTTTTTATTAGCAGTGAACCCCACATGTCATAGACATAAAAATTGTGGCAAGATTCCCTTAGGCAAGCCAAAGCGTGTCTAACAATTTGAGCAACTCAGGTTAGGCAAGTGTGGGGAAAATAATGTGGCAACATAAGACAAACATAGTCACAATCCAAACAGCCCCGTAATTTTTTGTGACATGCGTGAAAATTTGGTTAGTTAAATTTATAGTCAAAATTTGGCAAGGTGCATCAAATCAACACATGCAAGTATCAAAAGGAAAGTCATGGCATGCATGCATGTGTTGTACTCCCTCTGTTTCCAAATATAAGTCTTTTTAGAGATTGCAACAAGTGACTACATACGAAGCAGAATATGTCGTACATACGAAGTAGCCCATTTGAAATGTGTAAAAGACTTATATCGAGTGTGAGGCTTTGATGTGTCGCGTCAACTCGCATAAGACCGAGAAATTTGATTACTACAACACCCTCTCCCTCATGGATCGAGCTCGGTGTTTTAATCGCACTGCCTTTGGCTGCATGACAGAGGGCCAACCACTGCTGGGCCCACCTGTCATAGTGGCAAAGGTAGGAGCGATAAGTAGAACTGCCACACGCCATCCCTCCCGCACGAGGTGGACGGACATGCAGCGAAGGATTCGACATGTAGAAATAGGAGTAACATCATTGTTCGCCTTCTTGAAGAGGCAAGAGCCAAGCGCAACCTGAACGTGGCGATTATGTAACGCTGCGTATGGTGCCAAAGTGGCGAGCTAGATGCAGATTACGCCTGGGTTGTGCTATGTTGAGTGATAAACTTCTATGATTTTCTATGCTTTGCATGAAGAAATTACAAAGGAAGTTGTTTCTAGGCTGGGGCTATAGCCCTAGCTGCCCCAGGCCTGTCTCCGCCACTGCGTGGTGCGGTTCCTTGGAGCACGCATATACTAGCCAGGCTCTTGCATGAGACAAAATTGCTACTACCTCCTTTCCGGTTTATAGTGCTCAATTCAAAAATCTCACCAATCAATGTAGAGGGTGAGTGGTGGAATACGGTTTGTAGTTTTGCAAAAGCACCTAATTAATGCTCTTGTTTTCCTCAAAAAATTATGTTTATCAATGCATTAATTGCAATGCATGCATGCATAAAGTACATGCATTGGTCAATTTTATCTTAATACTTGCATGCAATGATTTAATGCACCTTGGAATCTGAAAATGAGATGGAAAACAACCAAATTGAGCCTTATAAAATGGAAAACCTAAAATTTTGAGATAAGCCCTATAAACCGGAAAGGAGGGAGTATTGTTTAACAATTAAACTCCATTATCCATTGGTTGATACTCATTCTGCATAGGTCCACGCGCTTAGCACCGTTTCCTCCTGGGGTCACCAATGTTTATTTGCTAACTAATAGCATTGCATGCAATGAACTAGCCATTGCAAGTCATTAAAAGCATGCACACCTCTCATCTCTTATTGGTTGATATGTCAAGAAACAAGAAACAAGGTAGAAGTTAATGCACCGCGCCTAAGTGTTTTGGGACTATTTGGTTTTCATAAGATGACTTACACACCTAGACGGAGGGAGTAGTATAGAACTATAAACCGGAAAGGAGTATTTGCCTTTCTAGAGATTTCAACAAGTGACTAGACTACACCATGTGCAGTACTCCCTCCCTTCCGGTTTATGAAGGAAATATGCCCTAGAGGCAATAATAAAGTTATTATTTATTTCCTTATTTCATGATAAATGTTTATTATTCATGCTAGAATTGTATTAACCGGAAACATAATACATGTGTGAATACATAGACAAACAGAGTGTCACTAGTATGCCTCTACTTGACTAGCTCGTTAATCAAAGATGGTTATGTTTCCTAACCATAGACATGAGTTGTCATTTGATTAACGAGATCACATCATTAGGAGAATGATCTGATTGACTTGACCCATTCCGTTAGCCTAGCACTTGATCGTTTAGTATGTTGCTTATGCTATCTTCATGACTTATACAAAGTTCCTGCAACTATGAGATTATGCAACTCCCGTTTACCAGAGGAACACTTTGTGTGCTACCAAACGTCACAACGTAACTGGGTGATTATAAAGGTACTCTACCAGTGTCTCCGAAAGTATATGTTGAGTTGGCATGAATCAAGATTAGGATTTGTCACTCCGATTGTCGGAGAGGTATCTCTGGGCCCTCTCGGTAATGCACATCCCTTAAGCCTTGCAAGCATTGCAACTAATGAGTTAGTTGCGAGATGATGTATTACGGAACGAGTAAAGAGACTTGCCGGTGACGAGATTGAACTAGGTATTGGATACCGACGATCGAATCTCGGGCAAGTAACATACCGATGACAAAGGGAACAAAGTATGTTGTTATGCGGTTTGACCGATAAAGATCTTCGAGAATATGTAGGAGCCAATATGGGCATCCAGGTTCCGCTATTGGTTATTGACCAAGAATAGTTCTAGGTCATGTCTACATAGTTCTCGAACCCGTAGGGTCCGCACGCTTAAGGTTTCGATGACAGTTTTATTATGAGTTTATGAGTTTTGATGTACCAAGGAGTTCGAGTCCCGGATGAGATCGGGGACATGACGAGGAGTCTCAAATGGTCGAGACGTAAAGATCGATATATTGGACGACTATATTCGAGTTCGGAAAGGTTCCGAGTGATTCGGTATTTTTCGGAGTACCGAGAGTTACGGGAATTCGTATTGGGCCTTAATGGGCCATACGGGAAAGGAGAAAAAGGGCCAAAGGGTGGCCGCCGCCTCCCCTTGGACTAGTCCGAATTGGACTAGGGAGGGGGCGCCTTCCTTCCTTCTCCTTTTCCCTTCCCTTCCTTCTCTCCTACTCCTAATACATGGAAGGGTTCCTAGTTGACTAGGAAAGGGGAATCCTACTCCCGGTGGGAGTAGGACTCCCATGGCGCGCCATAGTAGAGGGCGGCCTCCTCCTCCCTCCCTCCTTTATATACGGGGCAGGGGGCACCCCATGGACACACAAGTTGATCTTGAGATCGTTCCTTAGCCGTGTGCGGTGCCCCCTCCACCATATTCCACCTCGGTCATATTGTAGCGGTGCTTAGGCGAAGCCCCGCGACGGTAGAACATCAAGATCGCCACCACTGTCGTGTTGTCGACGGAACTCCTCCCCGACGCTTTGCTGGATCGGAGCCCGGGATCGCCATCGAGCTGAACGTGTGCTAAGAACTCGGAGGTGCCGAGTAACGGTGCTTGGATCGGTCGGATCGTGAAGACGCACGACTACATCAACAGCGTTGATATAACGCTCGCTTTCGGTCTCGAGGGTACGTGGACGGACACTCTCCCCTCGTTGCTATGCCATCACCATGGTCTTGCGTGATCGTAGGAAAATTTTTGAAATTACTACGCTCCCCAACAGTGGCATCCGAGCCAGGTTTTATGCGTTGATGTCATATGCACGAGTAGAACACAAGTGAGTTGTGGGCGATACAAGTCATACTACCTACCAGCATGTCATACTTTGGTTCAGCGGTATTGTGAGATGAAGCGGCCGGACCGACATTACGCCAGACGCTTACGCGAGACTGGTTTCACCGCCCGAGCACTCGTTGCTTAAAGGTGACCGGCGGGTGTCTGCTCTCTCACTTTAGTTGAATCGAGTGTGGCTACGCCCGTCCTTGAGAAGGTTAAACGGAGTCTATTTGACAAACTATCGCTGTGGTTTTGATGCGTAGGTAAGAACGGTTCTTGCTCAGCCCGTAGCAGCCACGTAAAACTTGCAACAACAAAGTAGAGGACGCCTAACTTGTTTTTGCAGGGCATGATGTGATGTGATGTGGTCAAGACGTGATGCTATATTTTATTGTATGAGATGATCATGTTTTGTAACCAAGTTATCGGCAATCGGCAGGAGCCATATGGTTGTCGCTTATTGTATGAAATGCAATGCCATGTAATTGCTTTACTTTATCACTAAGCAGTAGCGATAGTCGAGAAGCAATAGTTGGCAAGACGACAACGATGCTACGATGGAGATCAAGGTGTCACGCCGGTGACGATGGTGATCATGACGGTGCTTGGCGATGGAGATCACAAGCACAAGATGATGATGACCATATCATATCACTTATATTGATTGCATGTGATGTTTATCCTTTATGCATCTTATCTTGCTTTGATTGACGGTAGCATTATAAGATGATCTCTCACAAAATTATCAAGAAGTGTTCTCCCGAGTATGCACCGCTGCCAAAGTTCAGAGTACCCGGACACCACGTGATGATCGGGTGTGATAAGTTCTACGTCCATCTACAACGGTGCAAAACAGTTGCACACGCGAAATACTCAGGTTAAACTTGACGAGCCTTGCATATAACAGATATGGCCTCGAACACGGAGACCGAAGGTCGAACGTGAATCATATAGTAGATATGATCAACATAGTGATGTTCACCATTGAAACTACTCCATCTCACGTGATGATCGGACATGGTTTAGTTGATTTGGATCACGTAATCACTTAGATGACTAGAGAGATGTCATCTAAGTGGGAGTTCTTAAGTAATATGATTAATTGAACTTTAATTTATCATGAACTTAGTCCTGGTAGTATTTTGCAAATTATGTTGTAGATCAATAGCTCGCGTTGTTGCTTCCCTATGTTTTTATATGTGTTCCTAGAGAAAATTGTATTGAAAGATGTTAGTAGCAATGATGCGGATTGGATCCGTGATCTGAGGTTTATCCTCATTGCTGCGCAGAAGAATTATGTCCTTAATGCACCGCTAGGTGATAGACCTATTGCAGGAGCAGATGCGACGTTATGAACGTTTATTAGCTCAATATGAGCGATATGACGCGTTATGAACGTTTGGCTAGCTCAATATGATGACTACTTGATAGTTTAGTGCACCATGCTTAACGGCTTAGAATCGGGACTTCAAAGACGTTTTGAACGTCATGGACCATATGAGATGTTCCAGGAATTGAAGTTAATATTTTAAGCAAATACCCGAGTTGAGAGATATGAAGTCTCCAACAAGTTCTATAGCTAAAAGATGGAGGAGAATCGCTCAACTAGTAAGCATGTGCTCAGATTGTCTGAGTACTTCAATCACTTGAATCAAGTGGGAGTTAATCTTCAAGATAAGATAGTGATTGACAGAATTCTCTAGTCACCATCACTAAGTTAGTAGAACTTCGTGATGAACTATAGTATGCAAGGGATGACGAAAAAGATTCTCGAGCTCTTCGCGATGCTAAAATCGCGAAGGTAGAAATCAAGAAAACATCAAGTGTTGATGGTTGACAAGACTATTAGTCTCAAGGAAAATGGCAAAGGGAAGAAGGGGAACTTCAAAAGGAACGGCAAGCAAGTTGCTGCTCGAGTGAAGAAGCCCAAGTCTAGACCTAAGCCCGAGACCGAGTACTTTTGCTGCAATGGAACTGGTCACCGAAGCGGAACTACCCTGAATATTTGGTGGATAAGAAGGATGGCAAAGTGAACAAGGTTATATTTGATATACAGGTTATTGATGTGTACCTTACTAGTGTTTATAGTAGCCCCTGAGTATTTGATGCTCGTTCGGTTGCTGAGATTAGTAACTCGAAACAGGAGTTACAGAATAAACAGAGACTAGTTGAAGGGGAAGTGACGATGAGTGTTGGAAGTAATTCCAAGATTGATATGATCATCATCACACACTCCCTATACTTTTGGGATTAGTGTGGAACCTAAATAAGTGTTATTTGGTGTAGAGCATAAATATGATTTGATCATGTTTATTGCAATACGGTTATTCATTTAAGTAAGAGAATAAATTGTTGTTCTGTTTACATGAATAAAACCTTGTATGGTTACACACCCAATGAAAATGGTTCATTGGATCTCGATCATAGTGATACACATATTATAATATTGAAACCAAAAGATGCAAAGTTAATAATGATAGTGCAACTTATTTGTGGCACTCGCCGTTTAGGTCATATTGGTGTAAAGCGATGAAGAAACTCCATGCTGATGGGATTTTGGAATCACTTGATTATGAATCACTTGATGCTTGCGAACCATGCCTTATGGGCAAGATGACTAAAGACTCGCTTCTCGGAACAATGGAGCGAGCAAATGACTTATTGGAAATAATACATACCGATGTATGCGGTCCGATGAGTGTTAAAGCTCACGGCAAGTATCGTTATTTTCTGACCTTCACAAGATGATTTGAGCAGATATGAGTATATCTACTTAATGAAGCACAAAGTCTGAAACATTTGAAAAGTTCAAATAATTTCAGAGTGAAGTGGAGAATCATCGTAATAAGAAAATAAAGTTTCTACGATCTGATCGTGGAGGAGAATATTTGAGTTACGAGTTTGGCCTTCATATAAAACAATGTGGAATAGTTTCACAGCTCACGCCACATGGAACACCATAACGTAATGGTGTGTTCGAACGTCATAACCATACTTTATTTTGATATGGTGCGATCAATGATGTCTCTTACCGATTTACCAATATCGTTTTAGGGTTATGCATTAGAGACAGCTGCATTCACGTTTAATAGGGCACCATCTAAACCGCTGAGATGACACCGTATGAACTATGGTTTAGCAAGAAACCTAAGTGTCGTTTCTTAAAGTTTGAGTTGTGATGCTTATGTGAAAAGTTTTCACCGATAAGCTCGAACCCAAATTGGAGAAGTGCGTCTTCATAGAATACCCAAAGGTAACTATTGGGTACACCTTCTATCACAGATCTAAAGGCAAAACATTCGTTGTTAAAATGGATCCTTTCTAGAGAAGGAGTTTCTCTCGAAAGAAGTGAGTGGGAGGAAAGTAGAACTTGATGAGGTAATTGTACCTTCTCCCTTATTGGAAAGTAGTTCATCACAGAATCAGTTCAAATGATTCCTACACCAATTAGTGAGGAAGTTAATGATGATGATCATGAAACTTCAGATCAAGTTGTTACCAAACCTCGAGGTCTTCCAGAGTAAGATCCGCACTGAGTGGTACGGTAATCCTATTCTAGAAGTCATGTTACTAGACCATGATGAACCCACGAACTATGAGGAAGCGATGATGAGCCCAGATTCCGCAAAATGGTTTGAGACCATGAAATCTGAGATGGGATCCATATATGAGAACAAAGTGTGGACTTTGATGGAGTTGCTCGATGATCGGCAAGCCATATTATATAAATGGATCTTCAAGAGGAAGACAGATGCTGATAGTAGTATTACTATCTACAAAGCTCGACTTGTCGCGAAAGGTTTTCGACAAGTTCAAGGTGTTGACTACAATAAGATTTTCTCAATCAGTAGCGATGCTTAAGTCTGTCCGAATCATGTTAGCAATTGCCACATTTTATGAAATCGGCAAATGGATGTCAAAACTAAATTCTTTAATGGATTTATTAAAGAAGAGTTGTATATGATGCAACCGTAAGATTTTGTCAATCCTAAAGGAGCTAACAAAATGTGCAAGCTCCAATGATCCATCTATGGACTGGTGCAAGCATCTCGAGTTGGAATAAACGCTTTGATAGTGTGATCAAAGCATATGGTTTTATCAGACTTTTGGAGAAGCCTGTATTTACAAGAAAGTGAGTGGGAGCACTACAAGATTTCGATAAGTATATGTGAATGACATATTGTTGATCGGAAATAATGTAGAATTATTCGCAAAGCATAAAGGAGTATTTGAAAGGAGTTTTTCAAAGAAGGACCTCGGTGAAGCTGCGTACAAATTGAGCATCAAGATCTATTGAGATAGATCAAAACCGCTTGATAAAGTTTTTCAATAAGTACATACCTTGTCAAGATTTTGAAGAAGTTCAAAATGGAACAGTCAAAGAAAAGTTCTTATGTGTGTTGCAAAGGTGTGAAATTGAGTAAAACTCAAATCCCGACCACAAAGCAGAAAATAGAAAAGAGAATGAAAGTCATTCCTATACCTCACCATGGGTTCTATAAAGTATGCTATGCTATGTACTGCATCTATTGTATACCTTGCTCAATTTGGCAAGGAGTACAATAGTGATCTAGGAGTAGATCATCGGACATTGGTTAAGAACATCCTTAGTGAGGACTAAGGAAATATTTCTCGATTATGGAAGTGATAAAAGAGCCCGTCAGAAAGAGTAACATCGATGCAAGCTTTTTACACTCGATCCAGATGACTCTAAGTCTCAATCTGGATACATATTGTAAGTGGGAGCAATTAGCTAGAGTAGCCCCGCCAGAGCATTGTAGACATAGAATATTTGCAAAATACATACGGCTCTGAATGTGACAGACCCGTTGACTAAGCTTCTCTCACGAGCAAAACATGATCATACCTTAGTACTCTTTGGGTATTAATCACATACAGATGTGAATATTAGTGTTGAATCACATGATGATGTGAAACTAGATTATTGACTCTAGTGCAAGTGGGAGACTGAAGGAAATATGCCCTAGAGGCAATAATAAAGTTATTATTTATTTCCTTATTTCATGATAAATGTTTATTATTCATGCTAGAATTGTATTAACCGGAAACATAATACATGTGTGAATACATAGACAAACAGAGTGTCACTAGTATGCCTCTACTTGACTAGCTCGTTAATCAAAGATGGTTATGTTTCCTAACCATAGACATGAGTTGTCATTTGATTAACGAGATCACATCATTAGGAGAATGATCTGATTGACTTGACCCATTCCGTTAGCCTAGCACTTGATCGTTTAGTATGTTGCTTATGCTATCTTCATGACTTATACAAAGTTCCTGCAACTATGAGATTATGCAACTCCCGTTTACGGAGGAACACTTTGTGTGCTACCAAACGTCACAACGAATCGGGTGATTATAAAGGTACTCTACAAGTGTTCCAAAGTATATGTTGAGTTGGCATGAATCAAGATTAGGATTTGTCACTCCGATTGCTCTGGAGAGGTATCTCTGGGCCCTCTCGGTAATGCACATCACTTAAGCCTTGCAAGCATTGCAACTAATGAGTTAGTTGCAAGATGATGTATTACGGAACGAGTAAAGAGACTTGCGGTGACGAGATTGAACTAGGTATTGATATCGACGATCGAATCTCGGGCAAGTAACATACCGATGACAAAGGAACAAAGTATGTTGATATGCGGTTTGACCGATAAAGATCTTCGAGAATATGTAGGAGCCAATATGGGCATCCAGGTTCCGCTATTGGTTATTGACCAAGAATAGTTCTAGGTCATGTCTACATAGTTCTCGAACCCGTAGGGTCCGCACGCTTAAGGTTTCGATGACAGCTTTATTATGAGTTTATGAGTTTTGATGTACCGAAGGAGTTCGAGTCCCGGATGAGATCGGGGACATGACGAGGAGTCTCGAAATGGTCGAGACGTAAAGATCGATATATTGGACGACTATATTCGAGTTCGGAAAGGTTCCGAGTGATTCGGTATTTTTCGAGTACCGGAGAGTTACGGAATTCGTATTGGGCCTTAATGGGCCATACGGGAAAGGAGAAAAAGGGCCAAAGGGTGGCCGCGCCTCCCCTTGGACTAGTCCGAATTGGACTAGGAGGGGGCGCCTCTTCCTTCCTTCTCCTTTCCCTTCCCTTCCTTCTCTCCTACTCCTAATACATGGAAGGGTTCCTAGTTGACTAGGAAAGGGGAATCCTACTCCGGTGGGAGTAGGACTCCCATGGCGCCATAGTAGAGGGCCGGCCTCCTCCTCCTCCCTCCTTTTATATACGGGGCAGGGGCACCCCATGGACACACAAGTTGATCTTCGAGATCGTTCCTTAGCTGCGTGCGGTGCCCCCTCCACCATATTCCACCTCGGTCATATTGTAGCGGTGCTTAGGCGAAGCCCGCGACGGTAGAACATCAAGATCGCCACCACGCTGTCGTCGACGGAACTCCTCCCCGACGCTTTGCTGGATCGGAGCCCGGGGATCGTCATTGAGCTGAACGTGTGCTAAGAACTCGGAGGTGCCGGAGTAACGGTGCTTGGATCGGTCGGATCGTGAAGACGTACGACTACATCAACCGCGTTGATATAACGCTTCCGCTTTCGGTCTACGAGGGTACGTGGACGGACACTCTCCCCTCTCGTTGCTATGCCATCACCATGGTCTTGCGTGATCGTAGGAAAATTTTTGAAATTACTACGTTACCCAACAGTTTATAGGGCTCAAATCTCAAATTCATGAACCAAGGAATTTTGTGATTGGAGGAATGTATCTCGTACTTTACAAAACTACCCTAATTAAACCCATGCATTAATTACGTAGTTCTCTCGTTTTCCTCTCCGCCTTGGTAGCGGTGCACAATATTGAGCACTCCTATATGACTAGCCGCTCTATCTACATGCGGGATATTTCAAAGCATCCGGGCCCGCGTGCCATCCACCAAATCACAGCGAGGTGCTACAATCGAGACTCACTGCCACCCGGTGTGGCCGTCATGACCTGTCATATCACAAAACCCACACCTTTACCAGAAAGTGGTAAGGTGTCCTCCAAGTTGGACTGGACGAAGCAACCATCATTTCACCGAACGCTCGATCAAGCCCTTTCTTCCCTTTCTTGAAGAAAACCTCACCTGTGCTACTCACTTCGCCATTTTTCTTCAGACGATGAAGGAAAGGTGGGCGAATCAGTTATGCTGCTATATTTTCATTCCAATAATCTTGTTTTTATGGCAATCAATGATTCTCACATCCTATTCTTTTCCCGTTTTCATTGCGATTGTGGTTTCCTTTCGATTGCTTTTTGTTTTTCAGTTCATTGATGGATCCTGGAGCACTAGGCAAAGAGTTGCCGGTAGACAACCCACTGGAGACAACGATCTCCAGGAAGCGAGCACCGACCAACGAGTTGACCATGTTGGCGGCCCAACCCATGGAGACGAAGAACTCCAAGAAACAAGCACTAGCCAAAGAGTTGAGGACGTTGGCAGACGAACTCCTCAAAGAAAGTTGGAAGAACAGCAAGGGCCCCACCGTGCCTACCCCAGGAACTTTGATTGCCACCTATGTGAGGCTCAAGACCGAGTTTGAGGAGATAGTCGCCGTTGAGAAGCAGTATTCCCCTGGCAAGGTGATGGCCCCCATCGAGGACGAGGAGATGGCCCCGGAGGGATGAGATCCCCCGGTGAGATGCACAAGGTAAAAAATAATGGCTTATTACCATAGTTGTGGTTTTTGATTATTTGCAATGTGCTTGCTAATATGTTAGGGTTGTGCAGGTGCCGATGGTTGTCCTTGATGATTCCGATGTCGTGGCCCGTCCTGTTGGCATCGCCCCGAAGATCAATTCCGATGCCGCTGTCGATCCTGTGGACATCGCCCCAGAGATCTATTCCGACGTCGCGGTCAGTCCTGTGGACATCGCCCCAGAAATCAATTCCCATGCCGTTGTCCGTGTTGTTGTCATTGCCCGAGAGATCGATGACAAGAAATAGTTGGTCGCTGTCGGTGTCAAAACCGGCGGATCTCGGGTAGGGGGTCCCGAACTGTGCGTCTAGGCGGATGGTAACAGGAGACAAGGGACACGATGTTTACCCAGTGTTCGGGCCCTCTTGATGGAGGTAAAACCCACGCCCCGCTTGATTGATATTGATATTGTGGATGTTTACAAGAGTGGATCTACCACGAGATCAAGGAGGCTAAACCCTAGAAGCTAGCCTATGGTATGATTGTAAGGGTTGTTGTGATTGTTGTCCCACGGACTAAAGCCATCCGGTTTATATAGACACCGGAGAGGGCTAGGGTTACATAGAGTCGGTTACAATGGTAGGAGATCTACATATCCAGACGCCAAGCTTGCCTTCCACGCCAAGGAAAGTCCCATCCGGACACAGGAGGAAGTCTTCAATCTTGTATCTTCATAGTCTTGGAGTCCGTCGATGATGATAGTCCGCAAATGATAGTTCGGTTGATGATGGCAGTCCGCTATCCGGACACCCCTAATCCAGACTCCTCAAGAGTCCCTGAACCAGGCTTCAATGACGATAAGTCCGACGCAGATATTGCTTGGCATTGCAAGGCGGGTTCCTCCTCCAAATGATAGAAGATTGTGAACACCGGGATAGTGTCCGCTCGCAAAATAAATTCCACATTCCACCGTAGAGAGAATAATAATATATACACAAGCTCAATCTGCCGACGTTTTCCGTGGCATGACGTCACACCACTACCAAGCCATTACTCAATTGTTTTTACTTTACCACCTCACAGATTTATAAGCGGTTTTCTTGGCACGCCTTGTCGAAGCAGAGATCGTGTTTCCCTTAATCCGGATTCTCATCAATACGGGTGGGTAACCCAACCGCATCATTGATGGTGACGCTTGGGAGATAAGCGAGTTTTACCGGGCCGCTGGGGGACGCGTGAGATTTCGCCTCGCCCATATAAGGGATAAGGATTCACCTTCTCACCCACGCCTTCTTCCTCCTTTGCTTATCCATCTCCGCAAGACTCAAGCTCCAACGCCCAAGTTCACAAGATCTCGTCTCAACCTTCTCCGACCATGTCCGGAGCGGAGGTAAATGGTTGGCCTCCACCGCTAAGGAGGAGCAATCGCCAAACGCGCGGGCGCCGGATACCTCTTGGCGACATCGCAGACCGGCCGCCTGACGAGGGGCAGCTCATCCCCACCCCTAGGCCCCATGAGAGGGTTGTCTTTCTTTCCCACTTCCTCCATGGACTGGGCTTTCCACTTCACCCCTTTGTCCGGGGCTCATGTTCTACTACGGCTGGACTTCCATGATCTGGCGCCAACTTCATCCTCAACATCTCGGCGTTTATCGTCAGGTGCGAGGCCTTCCTTCGCATCCAGCCCCACTTCGCCAGGCTCAAGACCTTCAATGTCAAGTCAAGGTAGTGAAGGGCATTCAAGCGGAGTGCGGAGGCGCCATGTTGGGAAAGATGCCCAACGCCCTTTGGTTCAAGGGCCTTCGTGGAATCCGTCAAGGGGTGGCAATCGGGTGGTTCTACATCACCGAGCCGCGCGACCTCAATGGGCGACGGCCCCGAAGTTTAGATCTGGTATCCCCACGCAGCTCACCTCCCGGAAAGAGAAGGGCTTGCTGTGGGGCAGTTTGAAGGAGCCGACGGACTCTGACACTGTATCAAGAAGCTGGTGAAGAAGCTCGGGCTGGTCAACGTGGTCCAAGTCATGCTCGTCGCCGGATTCTCCCATGCCAAGAGCGGCATTCAATCTATGGGAGTTCGATCCGAACAGCATCAGCGCTGAACAAGCTCTTCGCCACAACGCACGAAGGCGCTCGAAGGTGTTGTTCAAGGGCCGAAGTTTCGCATCCGCGATCAAGATCGCGGATTTCACTCGCAGCGCCAGCCGACGAGGTAAGTGATTCTACCCTTTACGGACACTTCGTTTCCATAGTTTGACTCTATGCGGTTTTAATTTCCCTTTTCCTTTGACAGACTGGATGAAGAAGGCGGAGAAGATTACCGTCCGGCCCTATACAGAAAATCCAGAGACGCCGTCTAGCGAGGCTCTTGGTTCCGCACCGCACGTGGTGCCGGAGAAGAAGGCCAAGAAGGAGGCCACGGGTGCTCGAAAGAGTGCCCGTTTTCAGGTGTCCGACGACTCGGGGCTGACTCCTCCCCGAAAATGAGGAGGAGGAAGAGGACTCTCCCGCAGGAGGGAGAGAGGAAGAGGAAGGCTTTCCCAACCGGGAGGCCGGAGGGTCCAAGAGGGAAGGACTATTCCCACGGACAGCTCTGCCAACATCAACGCTGGCGAGGAAGAATGGCCTTCAAGGGCCAGCCTCCGGCGAGATCGTAAGTATCCGGATTCCTGAATGATTTATAAATTCTTTTTCTCGCCACATAGTGTCATTCTAACGCCGCATGCTACCGTAGTCCGCCAGTGATGATCTCCCGCTTCATCGAAGCGGGTCGTTGGCTTCGCCGGATGTAGACTCCATCCCGACCGCCCACCTCGCGACGCCGAAGACGCCGAGGTGGGATCCCGCAGGGGACCCGCCAGGGAGGCTCGAGGCGCCACAAGGCGCCCTCCGGATTTCCAGGCGGACTCCACAACGGAACCCGCAGTGGTTCGGAGTCCGGCAGCGCCCTTCGATCAAGGGCAAGACCGTGACGCCGGGCGGCTTCTGGCCCAACCGGAGGCGCCGGGCAATTTGTTGGAGGTGTTGCAGAGCGCTTCCATCGAGGAAGAACACCGCACTATTATGAGTGCGGTGATTCAAAAGGTGCAGCTCGCCAAAGGCGGGCTGACCGAGGCCTGCAATAGCCTTCTATCAGGCTTTGAGGTAAGAAGTTAAAAATATGCAAAGTAATACCGCATAGACAGTAGCCCCTAATGCTCAGTTTGGTGTTCGGAAAGAAAAGCCGGACCGAGGATCTTAAAAAGGATATACGCAGGGTTGCTAAAAAATTATGTCAATATGGGTTGCAGGCTGCGCTGCTGACCTCTGTCAGACCGATCATGGAGGTCGGTGCGTTGAAGCAGAGCTTGAGCGGTCCGGCAAGAGCTCGGCGCGCCAGAAGCAGCTCCAAGACAAAGAAGGTGAGTAACACCACTTTGAATTTGTACCTCATGTAAAAGGATTTAGGTTGCGACAAAAATAACAAGGATAACATGGTACTGCAGGGCCACGAACGAGGTGGCGGCCCTGAAGGAGGCCGTGTCCGCGGCCGAACGCAATGCGGCCACGGAACGGGCAGAGCGAGAAAAGCAAGAGGCGAAGGTGGCGGTGGTTCAGCAAGAGCTCCGGGCTCTCATGGAAAAGCATGAGAGTTTGGAGCGTGACTCAAAGACTCGAGAGTCCGAGCTTGCCTCGGCTCTCGAAAGTGCCAAAACCGCCAAGGCCGAGGCCCATAAGGCCCTTCAGGAGGTTGAATTGATGAAGAAGATAGCAGCGGGTAAGGCATTTTTCATGCAAAGCGAGCATGTGAATGTAAATTACGTGATACTTACCCGAATTCGGAGCTCTCCAGGGGCGTTTGCAGATCTGCCTCGCAGCGTGTCTGATGCCGCCGCATTCTACCGAGCCGAGGAGGGGATCTCAACAGAGAAGGTCTTCGGTCTCAAGATCTCGAGGCCGCCATCCGGTGCCCCTAGCGACCAGTGAAGCAGCTGATCGAGCTTCACAAGGTGGCCGAGCAGGCCATGAAGGGGCTCATAGTCGGCCAGGGTCCGGAGAGGCCATGCACAGGAGCTACTTTGGCCTCGCGGCGACGGCTGGTGGATGCGTGCCCCGGGTAGAGGTTATCAAGCGCCCGCTTTGTATTGAAGGTGCTCGTCGGGCCCTTGCCCGCGCAAAAGGTGCATTGGGGCAAGCTGGATGCGAGAAGCTAATCATCGACGCGCCACCAGCGGGCAAGGAGCATCGACGCCCAACTTTACTATAAGTCTGTCTGAAGGGTGCCCGCAAGATTGCGGATGAGTGCCCCAGGATGTAATTATTGAGTGAATTCGCAATGTGTTATCCTGTGCGCTGAAAACTTTGTTCATATGCGCTAAGAAACACTTGTTTAATTTAAAATATTACCTTCAGGCGGCCGCTTATTAAATCGAGAGATGGCAAGTCGTCGGCTTCAGCCCCCATGCCACGAAAGTCTTTGGGGTGTTAGGGATAAACTTGAGCACTCTTGTTCCCATTTTGGGTCCATCTAGGAGGCGCCAACACAACGAACCAGGCAATCGGACTTATAGTGCTTGAACACTCTCACTTAGCCATAGAATTCTATAATTTTAAATTTGGTGAAGCCCCTAGTATTCGAAGACCAATTGGGGCGCTATCCACGCCTTCATCGGACATAATCCGAACTTCGCTCAAGCGGCGAGGTCTTTAAGGACCCGAAGGACCTCTCGAACAACGACCAGTCTCACGCCTTATCATGCCGGTCAGTTTAGCTTTCCATCGAGGCGTTAACCCTGCTCAACCGGGCGCAATCGCAGTGGTTCTCCCAGTGCTACCTTAGCCGATGGAACGGAAACGTAAGGTGCCAAACATGGGAGCTGGGCAAACCCAACTATTGACCCAAGACATGATTCGGATCCGATTCATATAATGCTATAAGTTCAGGGTGCCGCACTTGTGAAAGTGTGCGGACTTTATCACACCATAAAGCGGAGGACATAAGCCCCTGGTGTGTTTGGCCGTACCAAGATGCACGGGTGCAACATGTCGTAAATGAACATATATATATAAAGTAATGCAATTATAGGCAAAAAGTGCTGCATTTTATTCGAGAAGATATGCTATCAGTGCGGAATGATACAAAATAGTGCGGAAAGCAAGGGATTGGACGAATTAAAGGCATCTCCCTCCAGGTGTAGGCCGCGGAATGTTGTATTTTAACAAATTTAGTGCTCGTGATGGAGACCACCTGAGTGTTCGTCGCGGCCTTTGTCCTTCCCTGGCTGTTGCATCATGAGTTCGGCCGGTTCGCCGCCGGACTGAGTTCTGTATAAAAAAGAGAAAAATAAAACAAAAAAGAGCGACACACTTGGGAGCCCCTGGTGTGGTCGAACCGCACTCTGGGCCTGTTGTGGTTGTGCCCTTCCCCCTATGCCCATGGTATCTCCAAGGCGTAATAATGTACGCGGAGAGTTTGTCTTGCAATTTTGCGGGGCTGGGGTTAGCCACATTGTTACGCTGCACGGAACGTGCTGTGGTCTTAGCTGATGTTGCTCCGGCGCGTTTGGTCGTGTCCGGTCGCTTAACGGCCGGACTCAGAGAATTGCCTCAAAAGGCTGCTCAGACTTCCGCGAGAGCATTGTATGTTCCTCCGCTTGGAGGAGCGTTCCGTGTTTCCATTGATCGTGATGACTCCACGAGGGCCCGCATCTTGAGCTTAAGGTATGCATAATGCGACACGCGCTGAACTTTGCAAACGCGGTTCGTCCGAGCAGGCGTGATAGCCGCTGCGGAACGGGACTATGTCGAAGATTAACTCCTCGCTTCGAAATTATCCGGGATCGAAGACCACTTCAGTAATCGAGCTCGCATAATTGGCCTCGACACTGGTATGACGCTTTGAAGGTCGTCGTTGTAGGTTTAATCCTTGAAGGGTCTATGCCCATCTTGCGACCGTATCCCGATAAAGCAGGTTTTAGGCTCTGCCGCCGTCCATAAGGACTCTCGTGAGGTGAAATCCATCAACGATTGGGTCTAAAACCAACGCGCGAATCCGCCATGGCGGATATCGGTCGGATGGTCTCTTCGATCGAAAGTGATCGGGCAAGAGGACCATGGGTTAAATTTTGGGGCGATCGCTCCATCGCATATATGTCCCTTAGTGCACGCCGCTCCCTCTTGGGAATATGCGCTGCGATATCATGTTTACCGTCCGAACTTGAGGGGGGAATCCTTTGTCCTCTCGTTATTCGGGCGGCCGGGTCTCTTCCTCGTCATCATCACCGTAGCCCTTGTCACTGTTTTGGCGATTAATTTGCTGCTCGCTTGAATACTCAACAATCTCTCTGGTATGGTTAGCCGGTTTTCGGGGTACCATGTATTTGACAAGAGCGGTCGAGTATTCGGGCCAAATTGGACGGGCTCGAGTGGTTCTTTTGAATGGCTTCTTCCGCTGACCGGTTTGGAGCCTCGAATCCGGCGCTGACCGTCAGATCCTCATTGTTGTCGCCAGCACGCGCGCGTTTGTTTTGTTTCAACGCAACCTGCCATTGCGGTCCTTAGTATCCGGACTGCCAGCATTTTTGCCGAGGTTGTTATCTTGAGCGAGCCAGCTATCCTCTCCCACACGTAAGCGGGTCATGAGGGATGTGAGGGCTGCCATAGATTTCGGCTTCTCCGTCCTAGGTGCCGGGCCAGCCACTCGTCACGGATGTTATGTTTGAAGGCAGCGAGTGCCTCGCATCCGGACAATCGACGATTTGATTTTTCTTTGTTAGGAACCGTGTCTGAATTGCCTCGCCGATTGCGGCTGCTGGATTATGTGGCTTAAGTCATCTGCGTCGTGGTCGCATACACGCGTCTCGGAAGTTGTCGAGGAATGCGGCTTCCGTGTCTTCCCAAAGATCCAATTGACTCTGCGAGCAGGCTGTTAAGCCAATGCCGAGCTGGTCCTTTAAGCTTGAGCGGAGATATTTGATGGCGTGAAGTTGCCGCCGCGGGCCATGTGTATATGGAGAAGATAATCCTCAATCCGCATCGCTGGGTCTGCTATGCCATCGTAGGATTCGATATTAACGGGTTTGAACCCTTCAGGATTTGATGATCCATTACTCGTCGCCAAGCATAGTGGGTGTGCGGCGCCTCAGATTGAGCAATGTCGCGACGTAGCTCGAGAGAGCGTTGTTCTGCTGTGTTCGCCCGGCCGAGTAGTTGTATCCGTGCGACGGTATTCGCTAGGGTCGTGGGCGCCCACGTGATCCATAGATAGATCTGGATTGTCTTGCCTTGTCCTCCAATATATCTCGCAAGTCCGCGCGTTCCCCATGGCTTCTTGCTTTTAGAGCGATGTCGGGTACGGTTTTGGTGGAGGGCTTACAGGCCTCTCTATCGCGCCACGGGTGGTCGGTCTGCAGACAGCGCTGGTGATGCTGCCTCCTCTAATCGGGGAGCAACTTGCGCTTTGGGTAACTTTTGAGGGCATTCGAGTTCGTATTTTCGCCGCGAGGACCTCGGTCCATCCGTCGGCCAAGAGGCCTTGATCAGCTTGAAGCTGTTGTTGCTTTTTCTTTAGGCTGTTTGCCGTGGCCATTAGCCCGCGTCTAAAACGCCTTGCTCGACGGGATCCTCAGCACGACAAATTTGCTCGTCGCCGAGGCTTGCCTCGCCTCCGGAGGGAGGTAAGTAGTTGTCATCCTCGACCTCTTCGCCCGCCGCCTCTCCCGAGGGCTTGCTTCGCCTCCTCCTGCGCTGGATCGTCTTTGGAGGGAGTTGTCTTTGGCACTTTCGGGTGTTATTATCTCTGTGCGGAATCTCCATTCTTGCTGTGGCGGGATTTAGAGCGGCGCCGCCACGCCGGTGCTTGGGCTGTTTCTTTAAGGAATCGGCCTCCGCCGCTTCTTCGCCGTCCCCATCTTTTGGGGTGTCCACCATGTATATGTCGTGGTGACGAGGTGGTTTTCCAAAGGTCTGTAGGCACCGGTTCTTAGTAGTCTCCGCATCGCCGCCCATACCGTCGATGTCTTCGGAGTCGTAGTCGAGTACGCGGTTAAATCGCCGACGGTGGCTACGAAGTGGGTGGTGGGTGGATCTGAATTTCTTCGCCATCCGCATCCTCAACCGCCCCGGCCGTAGTTCGCCAGGCTCTCCGGATAGCGAGAGATGCTTCAATGAATTTATGATATCGCCAAGGGCGAGTGCTGAAAGATGGCCGCAGTGGTGAATTCCATGATCGGCGCCCAATCGGATTCGACTGGCAGGGGCGCAGGAGGTTCGGAGTCCGCCAGGGAGTCCGGCACCTCGGAGTCATGGGCTTTACGTGGGACAAGGTAAGTGTTCGCCCATCGCCGAGGAATTGCGGCTCCCGAGGCGGTGTCCAGCCATCCGTCCTCGATTCGAGCGATCGGCTCCGGACTATGAGTCGGAGCGGATCCGCGTGCGGCCTCCAAGGTGCTGTCCGGCGGCAGAGTTAGGTCATGCCCATCGTGACAGCGTGGCGCGATTGGTTGTGGCTCAGATCCATCGAGGATCAAGTCCCCACGGATATCGGCCGTGAAGTTTAAGCTTCCAAACCTGACCTGACGGCCAGGGGCGTAGCTTTCGATCTACTCCAGATGGCCAAGGGAGTTGGCCCGCAGTACGAAGCCGCCGAATACGAAGATCTGTCCGGGGAGAAAGGTCTCACCCAGGACTACGTCATTGTTGATCGAAGAGGCCATCAAGCTTATCGGTGACGCATACGTAAGAACTCTCAATGAAAGCACCAATGTCGGTGTCAAAACCGCGGATCTCGGTAGGGGGTCCCGAATCATGCGTCTAGGCGGATGGTAACAGGAGACAAGGGACACGATGTTTACCTGTGTTCGGGCCCTCTTGATGGAGGTAAAACCCACGCCCCGCTTGATTGATATTGATATTGTGGATGTTTACAAGAGTGGATCTACCATGAGATCAAGGAGGCTAAACCCTAGAAGCTAGCCTATGGTATGATTGTAAGGGTTGTTGTGATTGTTGTCCCACGGACTAAAGCCATCCGGTTTATATAGACACCGGAGAGGGCTAGGGTTACATAGAGTCGGTTACAATGGTAGGAGATCTACATATCCAGATTGCCAAGCTTGCCTTCCACGCCAAGGAAAGTCCCATCCGGACACGGGGAAGTCTTCAATCTTGTATCTTCATAGTCTTGGAGTCCGGTCGATGATGGTAGTCCGCAAATGATAGTTCGGTGATGATGGCAGTCCGCTATCCCGACACCCCTAATCCAGGACTCCTCTCAAGGCTTAATCCTTCAGGGTAGTTTGCATTGCCCTGTGTTTAATTACTAGAACGATGCGTGTTATCAAACCATCTTAGGGCTAGTGCACTGTCTTGTGTGGGCTAATCTTGCTACTATTGTTTGATAGTGAATCATGCGATGAATCATGCGAACCCTCTCCGAGTTATGGAAACAGATGTATCCTCACCAGCTTTTGATGTAATATATGGCATGCTTAGATGAAAGTTTGAACTGTTTATCATATAAGCACGGCTTGTTTGATGATTCTTGGTGTTAGTAGGCTAGCTACTGTGCGAGCTATAGTACTTGCAAAACACTCACTGAAGAGAAATGTTGGGGCTGAGATGCTCGTGGTACGCTTATACTTATCCCTCGTCGATCGACCAATAGCCCTAGCTCCTAAAATTGTAGGCTTAGCGATCGATCAGACAATAGTCGACATACATTCAGGCCTCATTTGGTTCATAGGGTAGGAAAATCGTAGCAAAAGTACAGAGAACGTGCAACACAAAATCATAGCAGTGCAGAGACGTACTCCCTCCGTTCCAAAATAGATGACCTAGGCGGGCTATTTTTGAAGGAAATATGCCCTAGAGGCAATAATAAAGTTATTATTTATTTCCTTATATCATGATAAATGTTTATTATTCATGCTAGAGTTGTATTAACCGGAAACATAATACATGTGTGAATACATAAACAAACAGAATGTCACTAGTATGCCTCTACTTGACTAGCTCGTTAATCAAAGATGGTTATGTTTCCTAACCATAGACATGAGTTGTCATTTGATTAACCGGATCACATCATTAGGAGAATGATGTGATTAACTTGACCCATTCCGTTAGCTTAGCACTTGATCATTTAGTATGTTGCTATTGCTTTCTTCATGACTTATACAAAGTTCCTGCAACTATGAGATTATGCAACTCCTTTACGGAGGAACACTTTGTGTGCTACCAAACGTCACAACGTAATCGGGTGATTATAAAGGTACTCTCTGTGTGTCTCCAAAAGTATATGTTGAGTTGGCATAATTCGAGATTAGGTTTTGTCACTCCGATTGTCGGAGAGGTATCTCTGGGCCTTCTCGGTAATACTCATCACCTAAGCCTTGCAAGCATTGTAACTAATGAGTTAGTTATGAAATGATGTATTACTGAACGAGTAAAGAGACTTGCCGGTAACAAGATTGAACTAGGTATTGATACCGACGATCGAATCTCGGGCAAGTAACATACCGATGACAAAGGGAACAACGATGTTGTTATGCGGTTTGACCGATAAAGATCTTCAGAGAAAATGTAGGAACCAATATGAACATCCAGGTTCCACTATTGGTTATTGACCGAGAATAGTTCTAGGTCATGTCTACATAGTTCTCGAACCCGTAGGGTCCGCACGCTTAACGTTACGATGACAATTTTATGAGTATTGATGTACCAAGTTTGTTCGAGTCCGGATGTGATCACGGACATGACGAGGAGTCTCAAATGGTCGAGACATAAAGATTAATATATTGGAAGCCTATGTTTGACTTCGAATAGTTCGGGTGAAATCAGGATTTTACCGAACACCGGGGTTACGGAACCTCCCGGGGTTAATGGGCCTTAGTGGGCCATGAGGGAGAAGAGGAGGGCCGGCCGGGGCAGGGCCGCGCCTCCCCTAGTCCGAATAGGACAAGGAGAGGGGCGGCGCCCTTCCTCTTCCCTCCCCCAAGTCCTAATCCAACTAGGAAGGGGGGAGTCCTACTCCGGTGGGAGTAGGACTCCTCCGCGCCTCCTCCTAGGGCCGGCCGCACCCCTTGCTCCTTTATATACGGGGCGGGGGCATCCCATGACACACAAGTTGATCTACGAATCGTTCCTTAGCCGTGTGCGGTGCCCCCCTCCACCATATTCCACTTCGGTCATATCGTCGCGGAGCTTAGGCGAAGCCCTGCGCCGGTGGAGCATCATCATCATCACCACGCCGTCGTGCTGACGGAACTCATCCCCGACACCCTGCTGGATCGGAGTCCGGGGATCGTCATCGAGCTGAACGTGTGCTGAACTCGGAGGTGTCGTACGTTCTGTACTTGGATCGGTTGGATCGTGAAGACGTACGACTACATCAACCGCGTTGTTATAATGCTTCCGCTTTCGGTCTACGAGGGTACGTGGACACACTCTCCCCTCTCGTTGCTATGCCATCACCATGATCTTGCGTGTGCGTAGGAAATTTATTGAAATTACTACGTTCCCCATCAGTGGCATCCGAGCCTGGTTTTATGCGTTGATGTCATATGCACGAGTAGAACACAAGTGAGTTGTGGGCGATATAAGTCATACTGCTTATCAGCATGTCATACTTTGGTTCGGCGGTATTGTGAGATGAAGCGGCCTGGACCGACATTACGCGTACGCTTACGCGAGACTGGTTTCACCGCTTCGAGCACTCGTTGCTTAAAGGTGACCGGCGGGTGTCTATTTCTCTCACTTTAGTTGAACCGAGTGTGGCTACTCCCGGTCCTTGTGAAGGTTAAAACAGCACCAACTTGACAAACTATCATTGTGGTTTTGATGCGTAGGTAAGAAGGTTCTTGCTTAGCCCGTAGCAGCCACGTAAAACTTGCAACAACAAAGTAGAGGACGTCTAACTTGTTTTTGCAGGGCATGTTGTGATGTGATATGGTCAAGACGTGATGCTATATTTTATTGTATGAGATGATCATGTTTTGTAACCAAGTTATCGGCAATCGGCAGGAGCCATATGGTTGTCGCTTTATTGTATGAAATGCAACGCCATGTAATTGCTTTACTTTATCACTAAGCGGTAGCGATAGTCGAGAAGCAATAGTTGGCGAGACAACAACGATGCTACGATGGAGATCAAGGTGTCGCGCCGGTGACGATGGTGATCATGACGGTGCTTCGAGATGGAGATCACAAGCACAAGATGATGATGGCCATATCATATCACTTATATTGATTGCATGTGATGTTTATCCTTTATGCATCTTATTTTGCTTTGATTGACGGTAGCATTATAAGATGATCTCTCACTAAAATTATCAAGAAGTGTTCTCCCGAGTATGCACCGTTGCTAAAAGTTCAGAGTGCCCAGACACCACATGATGATCGGTGTGATAAGCTCTACGTCCATCTACAACGGTGCAAGCCAGTTTTGCACACGCGGAATACTCAGGTTAAACTTGACGAGCCTAGCATATGCAGATATGGCCTCGGAACACGGAGACCGAAAGGTCGAGCGTGAATCATATAGTAGATATGATCAACATAGTGATGTTCACCATTGAAAACTACTCCATCTCATGTGATGATCGGTTATGGTTTAGTTGATTTGGATCACGTAATCACTTAGATGACTAGAGAGATGTCTGTCTAAGTGGGAGTTTTTAATATGATTAATTGAACTTAAATTTATCATGAACTTAGTACCTGATAGTATTTTGCTTGTCTATGTTTACTGTAGATAGATGGCTCGTGCTGTTGTTCCGTTGAATTTTAATGCGTTCCTTGAGAAAGCAAAGTTGAAAGATGATGGTAGCAATTACACGGACTGGGTCCGTAACTTGAGGATTATCCTCATTGCTGCACAGAAGAATTACGCCCCGAAGCACCGCTGGGTGCCAGCTCGCTGAGAGCAACGCCGAAGTTGTGAACGTCTCGCGAGCAAAACTGATGACTACTCCATAGTTCAGTGTGCCATGCTTTACGGCTTAGAACTGGTCTTCAACGACGTTTAAACGTCATGGGTCATATGAGATGTTCCAGAGTTGAAGTTAATATTTCAAGCAAATGCCCGGATTGAGAGATATGAAGTCTCCAATAAGTTCTATAGCTGCAAGATGGAGGAGAATAGTTCGTCAAGTGAGCACATACTCAAAATGTCCGGGTATAATAATCACTTGATTCAACCGGGAGTTAATCTTCCGGATGATAGTGTCATTGATGAATTCTCCAATCATCGCCACCAAGCTACAAGAGCTTCGTGATGAACTATAATATGCAAGGGATGAACAAGACACTTCCCGAGCTCTTCGCAATGCTAAAAGCTGCGGAGGTAGAAATCAAGAAGGAGCATCAAGTGTTGATGGTCAACAAGACCACTAGTTTCAAGAAAAGGGCAAAGGAAAGAAGAAGGGAACTTTAAGAAGAACAGCAAGCAAGTTGCTGCTCAAGAAAAGAAACCCAAGTCTGGACCTAAGCTGAAACTGAGTGCTTCTACCGCAAGCAAGCTGGTCACCGAAGCGGAATTGCCCCAAGTATTTGGCGGATAAGAAGGATGGCAAGGTGAACAAAGGTATATGTGATATACATGTTATTGATGTGTACCTTACTAGAGCTCGAGTAGCACTGGTATTTGATCTTGGTTACATTGCTAATATTTGCAACTCAAACAGGACTACGGAATAAGCGAGCACCGCAAAGGACGAGGTGACGATGCGCGTGGGAAACGGTTCCAAAGTCAATGTGATCGCGGTCGGCACGCTACCTCTACATCTACCTTCGGGATTAGTTTTAGACCTAAATAATTGTTATTTGGTGCCAGCGTTGAGCATGAACATTATATCTGGATCTTGTTTAATGCGAGACGGTTATTCATTTAAATCAGAGAATAATGGTTGTTCTATTTATATGAGTAATATCTTTATGGTCATGCACCCTTGAAGAGTGGTCTATTCTTGTTGAATCTCGGCAAGTAGTGATACACATATTCATAATGTCGAAGCCAAAAGATGCAGAGTTGATAATGATAGTGCAACTTATTTGTGGCATCGCCGCTTAGGTCATATCGGTGTAAAACGCATGAAGAAACTCCATACAGATGGACTTTTGGAATCACTTGATTATGAATCACTTGGTACTTATGAACCGTGCCTCATGGGCAAGATGACTAAAACACCGTTCTCGGTTGTATGGAGAGAGCAACAGATTTGTTGGAAATCATACATACAGATGTATGTGGTCCGATGAATGTTGAAGCTCGTGGCGGATATCGTTATTTTCTCACCTTCACAGATGATTTAAGCAGATACGGGTATATCTACGATGAAGCATAAATCTGAAACATTTGAAAAGTTCAAAGAATTTCAGAGTGAAGTTGAAAATCATCGTAACAAGAAAATAAAGTTTCTACGATTTGATCGTGGAGGAGAATATTTGAGTTACGAGTTTGGTCTACATTTGAAACAATGCGAATAGTTTCGCAACTCACGCCACCGGAACACCACAGCGTAATGGTGTGTCCGAACGTCGTGAATCGTACTTTACTAGATATGGTGCGATCTATGATGTCTATTTCCGATTTACCGCTATCGCTTTGGGGTTATGCTTTAGAGACGGCCGCATTCACATTAAATAGGACACCATCAAAACCGCTGAGACGACACCTTATGAACTATGGTTTGGCAAGAAACCAAAGTTGTCGCTTTTGAAAGTTTGGGGTTGCGATGCTTATGTGAAAAAGCTTCAACCTGATAAGCTTGAACCCAAATCGGAAAATGTATCTTCATAGGATACCCAAAGGAGACAATTGGGTATACCTTCTATCACAGATCCGAAGGCAAAACATTCGTTGTTAAGAATGGATCCTTTCTAGAGAAGGAGTTTCTCTCGAAAGAAGTGAGTGGGAGGAAAGTAGAACTTGATGAGGTAACAGTACCAGCTCCCTTATTGAAAGTAGTTCATCACGTAAATCGGTTTCGTGACACCTACACCGATTAGCGAGGAAGTTAATGATAATGATCATGAAACTTCAGATCAAGTTATTCTTGAACTTCAGAGATCAACCAGAATAAAATCCGCACTGAATGGTACGGTAATCCTATTCGGAAGTCATGCTACTAGATCATGGTGAACCTACGAACTATGAAGAAGCGATGGTGAGCCCAGATTCCACAAAATGGCTTGAAGCCATGAAATCTGAGATGGGATCCATGTATGAGAACAAAGTATGGATTTTGGTTGACTTGCACGATGATCGGCAAGCAATAGAGAATAAATGGATTTTAAGAAGAAGACCGACGACGGTAATGTTATTGTTTACAAAGCTCGACTTGTTGCAAAAGGTTTTCGACAAGTTCAAGGAGTTGACTACGATGAGACCTTCTCACCCGTAGCGATGCTTAAGTTTGTCCGAATCATGTTAGCAATCGCGCATTTTATGATTATGAAATATGGCGATGGATGTCAAAACTGCATTTCTGAATGGATTTACGGAAGAAGAGTTGTATATGATGCAACCGAATGTTTTGTCGATCCTAAGGAGCTAACAAAGTGTGCAAGCTCCAACGATCAATCTATGGTCCGTGCAAGCCTCTCGAGTTGGAATAAACGCTTTGATAGTGTGATCAAAGATATGGTTTTATCTGAGACTTTTGGAGAAGCTTTGTATTTACAAGAAAGTGAGTGGGAGCTCAGAGCATTTCTAATATTATATGTGTACGACATATTGTTAATTGGAAATGATATAGAATTTCTGGATAGCATAAAAGGATACTTGAATAAAAGTTTTTCAATGAAGGACCTCGGTGAAGCTGCTTACATATTGGGCATCAAGATCTATAGAGATAGATCAAGACGCAATTGGACTTTCACAATGCACATACCTTGATAAAGTCTTGAAAAAGTTCAATATGGATCGAGGCAAAGAAAGGGTTCTTGCCTGTATTACAAGGTGTAAGATTGAGTCGACTCAATGCCCGACCACCGCAGAAGATAGAGAAAAATGAAAGGAGTTCCTATGCTTCAGCCATAGGCTCTATCATGCATGCAATGCTGTGTACTGACTGATGTGTGCCTTGCTATTAGCTTAGCAGGAGGTACCAAAGTAATCCGAGTGGATCATCGACAGCGGTCAAGAATATCCTGAAATACGAAAAGGACTAAGGATATGTTTTCGTTTATGGAGGTGACAAGGAGCTTGTCATAAAAGGGTTACGCCGATGCAAGCTTTGACACCGATCCGGACGATTCTAAATCGCAAACCGGATACGTATTTTTATTAAACGGTGGAGCTGTAAGTTGGTGCAGTTCTAAACAAAGCGCCGTGGCGGGATCTACATGTGAAGCGGAGTACATAGCTGCTTCGAAGCAGCAAATGAAGGAGTCGGATGAAGGAGTTCATTTCCGATCTAGGTGTTATACCTAGTGCATCGGGACCAATGAAGATCTTCTGTGACAATATCGTGCAATTGCCTTGGCAAAGGAATCCAGATTTCACAAGAGGACCAAGCACATCAAGAGACGCTTAATTCCATTCGGGACCAAGTCCAAGTGGGAGACATAGAGATTTGCAAGATACATACGGATCTGAATGTTGCGCACCGCTGACTAAGCCTCTCTCACGAGCAAAACATGATCAGCACCAAGACTCCATGGGTGTGAGAATCATTTGTGTAATCTAGATTATTGACTCTAGTGCAAGTGGGAGATCAAGGAAATATGCCCTAGAGGCAATAATAAAGTTATTATTTATTTCCTTATATCATGATAAATGTTTATTATTCATGCTAGAATTGTATTAACGAAAACATAATACATGTGTGAATACATAAACAAGCAGAATGTCACTAGTATGCCTCTACTTGACTAGCTCGTTAATCAAAGATGGTTATGTTTCCTAACCATAGACATGAGTTGTCATTTGATTAACGGATCACATCATTAGGAGAATGATGTGATTGACTTGACCCATTCCGTTAGCTTAGCACTTGATCGCTTAGTATGTTGCTATTGCTTTCTTCATGACTTATACAAAGTTCCAAGAACTATGAGATTATGCAACTCCGTTTACGGAGGAACACTTTGTGTGCTACCAAACGTCACAACGAATCGGGTGATTATAAAGGTACTCAGTGTGTCTCCAAAAGTATATGTTGAGTTGGCATATTCGAGATTAGGTTTTGTCACTCCGATTGTCGGAGAGGTATCTCTGGGCCTTCTCGGTAATACTCATCACCTAAGCCTTGCAAGCATTGTAACTAATGAGTTAGTTATGAAATGATGTATTACGAGCGAGTAAAGAGACTTGCCGTAACGAGATTGAACTAGGTATTGGATACCGACGATCGAATCTCGGGCAAGTAACATACCGATGACAAAGGGAACAACGATGTTGTTATGCGGTTTGACCGATAAAGATCTTCGTAGAAAATGTAGGAACCAATATGAACATCCAGGTACCACTATTGGTTATTGACCGAGAATAGTTCTAGGTCATGTAGTTCTCGAACCTGTAGGGTCCGCACGCTTAACGTTACGATGACAATTTTATGAGTATTGATGTACGAAGTTTGTTCGAGTCCGGATGTGATCACGGACATGACGAGGAGTCTCAAATGGTCGAGACATAAAGATTGATATATTGGAAGCCTATGTTTGACTTCGAATAGTTCGGGTGAAATCAGGATTTTACGGAACACCGGGGTTACGGAACCCTCCGGGGTTAATGGGCCTTAGTGGGCCATGAGGGAGAAGAGGAGGGCGGCCGGGGCAGGCCGCGCGCCTCCCCCTAGTCCGAATAGGACAGGAGAGGGGGCGCCCCTTCCTCTTTCCCTCCCCCAAGTCCTAATCCAACTAGGAAGGGGGGAGTCCTACTCGGTGGGAGTAGGACTCCTCCGCGCCTCCTCCTAGGGCCGGCCGCACCCCTTGCTCCTTTATATACGAGGCGGGGGCACCCCATGACACACAAGTTGATCTACGGATCGTTCCTTAGCCGTGTGCGGTGCCCCCTCCACCATATTCCACTTCGGTCATATCGTCGCGGAGCTTAGGCGAAGCCCTGCGCCGGTGGAGCATCATCATCATCACCACGCCGTCGTGCTGACGGAACTCATCCCCGACACCCTGCTGGGTCGGAGTCCGGGGATCGTCATCGAGCTGAACGTGTGCTGAACTCGGAGGTGCCGTACGTTCGGTACTTGGATCGGTTGGATCGTGAAGACGTACGACTACATGAACCGCGTTGTTATAACGCTTCCGCTTTCGGTCTACGAGGGTACGTGGACACACTCTCCCCTCTCGTTGCTATGCCATCACCATGATCTTGTGTGTGCGTAGGAATTTTTTTGAAATTACTACCTTCCCCATCAATTTTGGCCTAGTGGGTTTCAGTGATATGACGTGGTACAGTGCCGTCTAGTCTCCGCGTGTGGTAGCTGTATTGCGGGTATAGTAAGTTTACTTGAAAAAGCGGAATTCAATGAAGTCATGATGGTTCCTTCGTCCGAACAACTTACAGTGGGAAAGGTTGGGCCTGCAATACGACCGGGGTAGACCAGGATAATTTTGTGCATGGCAGGTGGACCAGGATGGTCGACGTCCCACATGTCGGCGAATGAAAGTATTCTTTCCGATATAGAGGACGAGCAACGAGTATTCATTGTTTATTTTTTATGGAAGCTATTGTCTCCACTGTTACGATGGAGGAGTGTGAAACACGGCAGCCCAGTGAACTTGGCATGTGCACAACTCCCTCCTTCCTCATGTAATGCCCAGGTTACAGCTTTTTCTCACTTTCTCTCTATCTATTTCCTCTCAGATGTTTTTTACCTTTCTTTTTTAAGACACAATTGTTTTTTATGCCTTTTTTTAGAATTTTTTTTATACCTAGGAGCACGTGTAGAGACGGGCTCTTGCAGAGCCCACTCCTTGACTTTGTCAATGCCTCTCTCTCCTCCACATAAGGAGTACTTGCTATGCATGCATGCGGCGGGCAGCTGGCGTCTTGAGGGGTCAGGGCGGTGAGAGAGGGCTCCGGAAGCGGTCCGGACTCCAGCATGGCTCACCTCACATTATCACCATATATTTCTTGGAGTCCGTGCGTGGCGGGTGGGCAATCTCTTCTCCCTCCCCCGTTTCTCTCTTCTCAGCCAACGCCCGCCAAGCGATTAGATTTCGGCTATCGATGGTTTATTCAATTACGGTCCCACATGTCAGTGAAACTGCAAGACAACGCGTGTCCCCTTTGGTGAGCGGCGTGTGAGCCGGACTGTCGGGGTTGCGACGCGTACGAGTCGTAAGTGTGCCGCCTTTTCCTTTAGAACTTGCGAAGCGTAACATTTTCACGCGATCGATCGATAGAAATCCAGAACAAAATGATGAGGGCGGTGCTTTCCCGCTCGTTAGGCGGGCTAGTTCGAGTGATATGACGTGCTACAGTGCCGTCCACTTGCTCCATTTTTATGTAAGCAAGAGTTTACACTCTTACGCGGGAGGAGTGTGAAACACCGCGGATCTGATTTTGATCGAGGGATAACTGTTCCCTGCCAAATAATGGAGGATTGTTAGTAGCGATTATAGCATGATAGTTAGGGCATCTCCAGCGCTGGCCCACAAATTTACACCGGCATCTGTCCGAGGACACTGATGGATGCCATCCGATGATGCCTGCATATCTTTCGACAACTATATGAAGTAACCGGACGAAATTTGTGCAAACAAAGCAAATTTCAAATTAACCGGATGAAATTCATTACATTTCGAAAACTTTTCCTACAAACTGGATGAAATTCATTACATATTTCACACAAAACCGTACTAAAACCTACTATAAACCTAATCTAAACGATCGCCGACGCCCGACAACCATGTCCGTCCATGAACCCGAGAAAGCCGTCCATTGCCTTTGCTCCTCCTCATCCGCCTCGATAACCTCCTCCTCCGGAGCACAAGCTTCTGAAGATTTCCGCCTCCACGTCGCCGTCAAGCGGCTAATCGGCCGCTGATGTTTACCCCACCAAGCTTGGCGTCGACTGAGTGGAGTAGCGGTGGCCTTCCCGGGACCAGAGCGGCGGTGACCTACCGTGTACTACTCTTCCTCGCTGCTGGCTGCGCCCGGGCACGCGCGCCAGCTTCGTGGTCGTGGCGGCGGAGGGCGGCCGGGGGGTGCCGGCGATCTCCTTCATTTGCTCCTGCGGCAGTACGTCGAAGAGGGCTTTGGAGCGCGCCCGGAGCGGAGCCGCCGATGTCCCTCATCTGCTCCTACGACAGTACGTCCAAGAGAGCTTCGGAGCGCCAGGAGGCCCTGGTTGAAGGAAGTGGTGCCGACAAAAGGAAGGGACCGGAGGAGAATAAGTCTGGGTCTTTGGCTATGGCTGGGAGCTGGGGCTCAAGTTAATATAGCGGGCAAATGGCAATGAGCCGCGGCAGACGGATGGACAACTGGCGCCGGAGTAGGTTCGTCGGGCGTGAATGCGGATGCTGCTTCAGTGACTTAACTGCAGATGCGTTTGGGTTACTGACATGTGGGCCGAACGGGCATCACCCGCATGTCAGTGACACACCAATTGCACCTGCAGTTAAGTCCGGTGAATGCGGCATTGACATTCTGGAGAGACGGTGACCATTTCAGGCGGGAAGTGCGCGCTAGCGATGGAAGGGGTTTTGGTGTGCAGTGGCACTAAGATCGGTCACTCACGATAGTACATACTCCGTACCATACTACCATAGTACCCTCTCTTGCTTTAGGTTGTTTTATAGATTGTCATTGTGATGGACGATATACATGAGCAAGGCGGTCCGAGTATGACCGTTGGTGTTGAGCCAGGTGAATACATGCTCGGCGTTCGCGTAGGCCTCCATCAAACGTCTAAATAGTAATGTCAGGCACCGCCGGGGCGCGCAGGTGATGGGCTCGCTGTTTGCGTTGTGCCATGAGCAGGACTTTGATTTAGAGGGTGACGTGCATGCATTAGCATGCTTTGACAGCGTGAGCGTGAGTGTCTGACGCGAAGTATTTCATTTTCATTTGGCTGGCGAGGGTGCGTTGCAGCGACGAGTCCGTGGTTTGATTCCCCACATACGCATAATTTTGGTTTTTACAGTATTTCTTTCTCCATTGACAGGTAGGCCCGCGTAGATAGATAAAGAACACGAGCTGATGAGGCGATGCGGACTGTTTGGTGGTCAACCGGACAAATACGGAGCTATCGCTGAGCCGATGACCGTATAATCACCATATCTCGTATACAATGATCAAAGTGAGCTATCAAGACAAGTTCGATGATCGCCAATGCATTTTACTCGGTAATAAATGACCAGGATTGAAGGGGAATCCAAATTTGCTTCGTCTTCTGTCCTTGAGCTCTTAACAAACCAATGCACTATACGGTTGTCCGCCAACTCCACCACAGAGCTCTCATCAAGCGTCGTTCATGCCACCGCGCCGCACACTAACCGGTAAGGCAGCGATGGCATCTCGCCGCGCCAAGTTCCTCGTCGCCCACGACCGCACACAAAATGGTAGGGAAGCGATGGCATCCCACCGTGCCGAATTCATCGCCGCTTGCGACTCACAACTATGTGGGAGGAATTTGAAGATGCCAAGGCCGAATGGGCGGTAGAGCAAGAGGCGGCCAAAGCCGCACAGAGGGAGCGGAAAAGTCAGAAAGCACTCAAGAAAAGAGAGAAAAGGACGCACGCGCTGTTGCGGAGAGGTCAGCGGAGATCCAAGCACGGTGGGGTGTCGCCGACAAAGCCAGGAAGGAGAACGACGGCGTCTGGCCAGCATGTGAGAAGTAGTAGTACTAGTAGTTAGTGTGTGTGTGTCTGTGTCTGAGTACGAGAATGTACCAGTACTACTAGTTACTACTGTAGTTTCTAGAGCAAATTACCAGTACATTAGCCTAGACTAAATGGAAAAATTCCTATCCTAAGCATCAAATGGCATCTCTTTATCTATAGGAATTGAGATGCATGGCATCTCACTTCCTATGATTTTCATATTCCTATCCTATGAACGAAAGGAGGCCTCTGTTGGAGTAGCTTCTGTAGCTAGCGAGATCTGCTGGTACGAGAGTTTTCTTCAAGAAGCGGAATTCAACGAAGTCATGATGGTTCCTTCGTCCGAGCAACTTCAAAGTGGGAAGTGGGCCTGTGATTTGACGGCTCATTAGTCATTGTTATTTGCGCGCGACGACTGGGTGACTCTCCTTGGAGTTACGCATGCATGGCAAGTGGACCAGGATGGTCGACGTCCCACATGTTGGCGAATGGAAGTATTATTTCCGATATCGAGGAGCAAGGAAACCGCGTGGTATAGTATCACTGCTGATTGGTTCGCAAAAAAATAGTATGACTGCCGATTTATAATTATTTTTTATTTCTGATGAATGCTAGCATTTCAACTCTTACGACGAAGGGTGCCAAACACGGCACGTGATGGATGTCCCACACGTCAACGAAAGGAGTGGGGCATGAACAACGTGGTAGAGCCCAGCGTAAAAAAACAGCGTGGTAGAGCGTCTCCACTTCTTCCACTTCTGGGTCGGAGACCACACGTAGTAGTACTTAGTGGTATGAACGATACAAAGTGCGACCTGGAGAGAAAGACACGTCTAGTTGGAAGGTCTCAGGGCATACACGTAAACAAGTATAAAAGTTAATATGTGCCTCCAACTAATATAGTAGTAGTAGAGTACTTAGGCACGTACTCCATAACATCACCGTGCATTGCACGTACAACATTAGTGGTAGTACGTAGTAAGAGACAAATGCCGCCCAAGAGTTCCCTTCTCGACCTACTTTTGGGTGTTTGGTAGAGTGTATGGAGGGTGCATGAGTCCACACTAGTTTAGCACAAATACACTAGAAGCATGCATGAAGAGAGCATGCATGAAGAGGGTGTTGAGTTGAGCATGCATGAAGAGGAACAACTATCTTTGACGAGAACGCAACCAAACACACCCTATATGCCACGCATGTTCATACCATTTGTGCCTTTCTACTTCACTTCTGCGCTACATTACTCAGGTTCAGACGTCCACTCCACGGGTACATGTCCGTCTCGTAGTTCCAGTCCCACGTGTTCTTCATATAGATGGAACGATCCTTGCATAACACGTGCACCTTGATGCTAGATGTCTCGCGTGTTGGCAAAAGGATGAACAAAGCTCACGTAAAAAAATAGAGTGGAAGAACATAGATTCCGGACGACCGAGAAGGAGCAAGGAACCTCGTGGTGGAGTGTCTGCACTCATTTAATATTATTCAGCGATATAAAATTAACCAATCATCTCCACAGTGGACTGGAAGAGTACGAAACACGGCAGCCCAGTGTATTTACATCATACTAGTACATGGATAACCCACGCTATCACCATATTTCTTGGCTTCCGTGCGACACCTATCTCTAGTAATCCAGCAGCCTATATCGCTTCTCCCTCCTCGTCTCTATCAAAGTGCGGCGGGCTGGCGTTTCTATCGTCTATTGAGGTCGGTTAACTATCACATGTTAGCGACATGCCAAGAGCATTCTAGAAAAAATCCTTTCATGTTCCGTTTTCAAAAAGAAAAAAGCCTTTCACGTACGAATTTTCCTATATGCTTTGAGCAACTTGCATGTCCTATACTGCTCCTGTTTGATACTCTAACTTAGCTAGAGGTTAGACTAACTCATGACTAACCCTGAACTAACTGTAGCCAAAGAGGTGTTTGGGTGACAGGGTTAGATTGACAATAAATGCACTTCATGGAGAGAGAAAAGTGATTTTTCAGTGGTCCCAATGAGAACTATCTCCAGTTAGCACCTCTTGGGTGGGATAGTTTTTTTTTGTGGGTTCAGTGCAAGTTGCTCCAATTTAAACCCTCATGATTGGATACTTTAGGGCTATCTGAGCCCCAACTAGCTCAAACTAACTCTAACCCATGGATCCAAATAGGGCCTATGGCCAGTCTCGACGCGGAGCAGTCGCGTGCACCAGGAAGCGGCGGTCTCTCGACCGTCGCGCCACTTCAAAGCCGGCGCCAATGAGAGTTCGCCTCCGCTCTGGCCGGGCATTAATGCGGCCCGACGCTCTGTATGACGCTGACCGTTTCACGCTGGAAGCGCTACTGGCAAGGGAGTATAAGTTTTGAACCGTTTGTGTGTAATCTTGGTAGTTTGCAAAACTACTCAATTATTGCACTCAGTTTCCTAAGAAATTGTGGTAAAAACGTTACTCACACCGCTTCCTTCTCCTTCCTCTTCCACCGCCCAAGCGTCCACGGAAGCGACGGTCAACCCTTATATAGGAGTGCTAGCACAAAAGATGCATGCATGACCACTAAAATTTCCATATTAAAGCGCCGCTCCGCGGGAGTATGGCGTATGTTGTTACCTTGGCGGCCCATGGCTACCGGGCGACGGCGACCAAAGAAGAGGCAGTGGGAGGGGAATGAATGCAGCTACTATTTGGGTTCGCCTTCCGGCTTAAATAAATGCGTAGCATCACGTGTACCCGCGGGTGCACAAATTGTAACATACGTATTCCGCTTAAGTGGGCGTCCACGAATGTGTGTGTGTGAGAGAGATTACGAGAGGCAGTGCGTGTGTGACTCTACTCTTGGACATGTACTCAACCTTTTGCATCGGGATATAAGTATAATGGTATTTACTTTAGCTAGTGATTTACGTGGCCATAATGTGGTTGTGTCAAAAAAATGTCACTTCCTGCTCGTGATTTGCGTTATATAATTACAAGCAAGATTCTCGTGCATTGCACGGAACATCAATATGCATTTTTTTACAAAACACCTGTTGTGATTGACCCATGCAGGAGTAATCCCATGTGTAAAAGCTAATGATATCTCGAGAATTTTACTGGAAAACTGGTATCTCGAGAATGTCATCGAAAAAATGAAAGATGAGAGATAAGGCGAGGAGGAGTGGGCGTGGTGGTGGTGGTGGTCGGAATGGGCGAAGGCATGGGGTGGATTGGCGCCGCGGCGGCGTGCTGGCAGCCACCATGCATGCTAATTGTTCCGAGACTTGTTCCTTTTTTAATTGCTGAGCAATGAGGTTGTGGGAGATAATGATGTGGAGAGAGGTGAGGGTATCTTTTGTAAAATTATCATAGTTTGCTTTCTATCCGTCAGATATAGATCAAAAGGTCTGTATTACAAGATGGCAGGCACACCATCATCGCCAACTCGTTTTTTTTATAAGGGTACAGATGATAAGTTTGCTGACTACTAAAGTAAAGTGGAATTTGTCCATGTTATGCAAGTAAATAAAGGTGATTGTTTATCATACGGGTAAGGTTGGATGAAGGGTGGTAGGAACAAATGCTCCGCCTAGAGCATGTGTGTGTGAGATGGAGTCTTAGTGTGTGTGTGGGGTGTGTGTGTGTGTGTGTGTGTGAGAGAGAGAGAGAGAGAGAGAGAGAGAGAGATGGAGTCTTAGTTTGTGTGTGTGTGTGAGAGAGAGAGAGAGATATGGAGTCTTAGTGTGTGTGGGGTGTGCGTGCGTGCATGTGTGTGTGTGTTTGTGTGTGTGCGTGTGTGTGAGAGAGAGAGAGAGAGATGGAGTCTTAGTGTGTGTGGGGGGTGTGTGTGTGTGTGTGTGTGTGTCGCGGGGTCCTCTGTGCCGGATGTAATTTAAGTGTGCATGGCTTCATCATAGAGAGGTGATGTGTATGGCAGAGGCCACCAACGATGGGGTGTGAGAGAGAAAATGCCCGTAGAGAGGGAAGAGAAGGTGTGTGCGTGTGAGAGGAGTCGACATCGAGAGAACGTGTTTGTTCGAGAGACACCGAGGAAGACTACTATATATCGATGGTGCATGCAGGCGGGAATTAAACAAAGGGATGGTCTTATTGGTTTCGGGGATATAGGGGAAGAGTGAGAGGTGGTGGGGTAGCTAGAAGGAGATTGTTAAATGTGAGTGTGTGTTTTACCCATCCAGGCGGAAGTTATGTGCACAAAAGAGGAGAATGATTCGATGTGGCGTTAGGATTGAGGGTAATTAACTACGTATAGAGACATAGAGACCTTGAACGTGCATGTGTGAGAGGTATACATGTATCGTGGGATGTGTGTGTGTGTGCCAAGCATGATCGAGATAAAAGAAAGAAGACATAAGTCATAAGATCAACGACATGGGAGAGACGGATCGGTATGACAATATGCATGCATGTGAGAATGCAGGGGAAGAAGGCCCGACAATTGAGCATGTGTTTTGTCTTTAAAAGATAGTGGCGTGGGCTGGAGCATGCATCTATGGCGGCAGAGGGAGTGAGGGCAAGCGATTGTGCAAAGAGATCAACCTATAAATTCATATGTATGGAGAGACATATATAGTGTGGGTGATAGGAAGCAATACTCCGTGCGAGAAAGAAATGTTGTGGAGAAACTACATATAGATCTGAGAGATGGAGATGCTAGCTAGAGGGACATCCGCTAGTTTAGGTGTTGGAGATGACCGTCGGGTGGTTCAAAGGGTGAAGTTATATGTGTGTGAGAGGGCACTTGACTGCATGTAGAGAGAAACATATGTAGTGTGCGTGATAGGAATCAAGAGTGAGGCGAGAAAGAAGGTTGATGGAGAAGCAGATAAATAGAAAGATAAAGATGCTAGCTAGTGTGCGTTAGAGATAGGAGTCGAGTGGATCGAGAAGGCTGAGTTATGTGTGTGGGTGTGAGAGAGATAGAGAGAGGGTGCATGTGAGTCACATACAAACAGATATCGAGAGAAATGAGATCGAGAGAGGCGGAGTTTTGTGTCTGCGAGAGAGAAAGATATTTCTAGCGAGAGTGATAGCTAGAGAGACATATGAGGGAGCATAAGATATCTCTAGGGAGAGAGGTGTGTGTGAGCGATATACAAGAGAACAATGGATAAATATGAGACCTTGGGAGACAGAGTTTGTGTTTGTGTGTGAGAAAGAGATATTGAAGAGGAAGAGTCGTAGGTTCTCATATCTAAGGAGCGAAAGACATCTCTGTATGAGGGGTGTGCGAGTGGCGCACATGGGAATAGTAGAGAGAAATGAGACCCCGGGAGACAAAGTTTTGTGTTTGTGTGAGAGAAAGAGATTCCACATGGAGAATCATAGTTAGAGACACATAGCAGGGACAACATGAAACATGTGGTAAGCAATCCAAACAATTCAAAAAAAAAGACACATAGCAGGGAGCGAGATATACTTAGAGAGATAGAGTGATGAAGGTCGAGGAGAGAGTACCGTCGATGTGTTACGAAGATAAAAGATCATTGTCGACATACTGGTAGCACGAGAGATACGAGAGGCGATGAAGCGCGTATAGGTCAGAGAGATAGTCCTATATAAGCATGAGTGGTAGCTATATGAGGCGAATATCTGGATTAAAGGGATTCAAATATTTAAGCTGGAGATCAAGACATCGATAATATCATAACGCAAATTGGTGTATCAAACATGCATATTCATTTGAATTTGGGCACACGTGTAATGTTATATAGTTTATCAATATTGGTGATCCATAGATTCTTTAATTACAAACAATGCATGGTTTATATGCAATTAATGTCTAAACAGGATTACACTATATGTTTGTGTGTGAAACACATTATACATGTTTGAGAAGTAAAAAAAAACCGCATGACACACACATTAATTGGAGACAGTTAGCGAGGAATGCATACATTGGATTTCAACATAAAGTGGTTTCAAATATTTGAAAATCCAAATTGATGGATACAACCTTATGAATCTGAGATCATGCCATTTGTAAACCATATTTATGTATAAATGGTGTTGTGCTTTTGAAAGTATATATAAAAAATGATGTATATAGAATGTAATTCCAATTGAAAATGGATCCCCTTGAAAAAATTAGAATACAAGCGGGATTGAATTGAGTTGGCACGGTAGCGTGCACTCTGCAAAATTTGAGCGGAGCGGGAAAGTCGCGATAATCGCTTGAAACCAAAATCTGCAGATGGAAATTACTCTGCCTATCCTCGCCACGCAAAGCCTATCTGCTGGATTTCTATAGGTTTCGATAGGGTAGGTTTGTAATTTCACCCAAGCGTGACGTAACCGTCTCTCACCCGGATTCATACGGTGGGCGCCAAAACACAGTGTGTCCTCGGCGAAATCGACTCCTCCCGATTCATATTCATACGGTGGGCGCCAAAACAAACTCTCGTCGGAAAATATTGGTGTATGCGAGATTACCGTCCTATCCCCAACCGACTAATGTTGTTGTGATGTAGTAGAAATTTGAAGCAGGTGCTAAGTTTGTAAATTTCCTCGCATTTGAGACAAGCGGCATACGAATACATGGTTCCCCTTCCTCTCTACCTCCCTTTTCCCCATTAAGTACTCCGTGGCGCCAAAACACCCTCTCCACCCCACCCTCCTCCGTCCGCCGCCGTCCGCCACCACATCCACCGCCGTCCTCCTCCACCATGCCGGAGCTGATACCCCGATGCCGCCGTCCATTACAACAGATCGACCTCTCTCATCCACGCCTTCGGACCAGGATCCTTGCGTCCCGTTCTCTCGCTTCATCCCCGCCGTCGACCATCTTGCCGACGCCGCTCCTACGACCGTCTCGTCCACTGCACCCCGCCGCCACCGTCTACCCTCCTAGATCTGCTTCCAGGCCGCCGACAGCCATCGCTACAGCAGCACCGTCAAATTCTCGCAGAATCGTACGGCGCCGCGCCGCACAGGCGGTACTCTTTCAGATATCTGCTCAACTTATTTATCGCAACAAGAAAATAGATCGCCACTTGCTTTACTCTGATTTCTTGTCTTGGTTGCGAAGTTGCCTTTGTCCAATTTGCACCTGCAGATCTGCCATGGCACGCTCAACACTATACTCCCAATGCTTATGGTTTTCCTTTTATATTCCACACTAGATAAATCACATGAGACTAAATTTCAAAATTGGGTGGTCGATTTTTGAGCTCGCGGAGTTCGCGGTGCGATCGAAGGGCTCGGGTGGTTGTGGGGCCTCGCCGAATGAAGAAAACTCGGCGGGTGGGGGTTGGGGCGGGAAGTGCAGGGTGGGGGTGGCGAAGGAACACAGACGGTGGGGGCCGGTGGTCCGGCCGGCGGTCCATCTTGGTGTTTCGTATGGGAAGAATCGAGACGGGAAGAAGAATGGTTAGGAGGCGAGGATCTTCATCCAACCGCCTGAAATGGTCGAGAGACAGTGGGAGTTGCATTCTTAATGCGCTCGGTTCATCATGTGTGGGCACTGCGCAACCAACATTTTATTATCCAAAATCTGCTTGCTCTTCTTTACCATGTTCCTCTTACATTTCTTCTTTAATATGTACTCTCTCCGTTCCTAAATACAAGTCTTTGTATAGGTTCCACCATGGACTACATATGGAGCAAAATGAGTGAATCTACACTCTAAAATGTATCTGGATACATCTGTATGTGATCCATAGTGGAAATCTCTACCAAAACTTATATTTTGGAATGGAGGGAATATGATAATAGTCTGATATGTTCCTTGTACTGAAGATGAGCAGGGACATTTGCAGTGTAGAGGTCTATACGGTCGGTTGTGATGGACACTTTAAGCCTCTTTGATTCGTAGGATCTTGTAAACATAGGAATAGGATTTGTAGTGGCCTGCCCACTTGAATCCTATAAGAATAGCAAGGAAATGTGGGGAGTTGTGTCGCCTTTGAGAGTTACACTGATATTAACAGTACCGCACCTTCACTTCAAGAGAGCTGGTATCCGAAGCCTTTCTAGCCGTACCAGCAATACTAGCACATATATTCCAGCAAGTTCCACTTTGCTGATTTTACTCTGATGCTTATGGTTTTCCCGTTATATCTACACTATGATCTGTGTAGCTGCTTTGTGTCGCACTAGCAAGAGTCCACTCTTGAAGCTAAACACTGCAATGACTTACAAAATTGGCACCAAGGCATTGAGTGCCATTCGGATGCAATGAAACTCATCGCTCCCCACCTATTGACTCTTGTTGAGAATATGATCCTAACATTTGTTGTTCAAAATTGCCACATATAGAGAGACAGCATGGAATTACATTTCTTTGGGCCTGTGATTCATCATGAGTGGGCAACCAACATTGTATGCAATGAAGCGGAACCTCAAGAATATGCTTCCTCTTACATTCTTTAACATGTTCCTCTTTGTTTATTACGTATTTAGTACGTATAGTATGTTCCTTGTCGGGGAAGGGCGCGAGGACATCTGCGATCAACAAGCGATAGAGCTGGCCTATACGTGATCGATACGCTTTCAATTACTATCGGCAATACAACACCGTATTTTCAAGCCAGTTCCACTTTCCCGATTTATATATCGTGGTTATGGTGTACCCTGTTATGTACACTATGATCTGCCTAGTTGTTGTGTGCTCTTGTTATCATGGTTTGGCAATAAACTCTCTATACAGTATATTATGAACCTATCATCTGCCAGCTATCCTTACTTCTGGAGCCTATTTTTGTGTGTACTTGTGCTAGATTACATAAATGCACGCACCATATTACAGCACACATGAGCTCTCTCATCATAATCCAGTGATAGCACACAAGTGTTTACAGGGGCGCCCTATATTAGAATATCATCTGCATTACAAAGATAATCTCACAACTATTTATGTTTTCATTGTTCTCAGATATTATACGCAATTACAGTGAATATCAGAATCCGCACATCAGAAGAATATTGTGGAACACTGCAATGACTTACAAAATTGGCACCAAGGCATTAAGTGCCATTCTGGAAGCAATAAAACTCGTACGCTCCCCACCTGTTGATTCTTGTTCAGAATATCATCCTAATGACTATTCTAACCTCGAGGAGTCAAAGGCAGATGGCTTGTCCTGTTCACCCATCAAGGTGCCTGTTCTAATTTGGCAAGGTTTTATTGATTGCGCGTATCTTGCATATGTTGTCTTGCATTTCTTATACTTTGTTGCACCGCCATCTGCTTAGTTTGCTCATCATATAACTCGAGATGCCATGCCCATCCATTATCAATACATATTCCATCTGTCATCATACCATGTTTTTTCACTCAAATGCTATTCTTGTGCATCAGACATCAAAAAGGAAGAGGGTGATTGCCGAAATCTGAAGGAGCACCAGCAAAGTCCTTGAAAAACGTGGTGGTGCCGGAGAAATCAGACAGCGCCCCACTTATATTGGCTGTACAACCAGTGACACAAAATGTAGGACCAACTCCAGCAGACTGTACCCATACTTCACTGGCCACACCACTAGCCCCACCACACAGGACCTGCACTCCAGCAAAAGGTATACCGATTTCATTTGCCATAGCACCAGCCGTACCACGTAAAAAATCCCCTCCAAAGAAAAAGTACAGCAAGTCCACGGCCAAAGACCTATCCCAAGCTGCAGAGACGGCCAATTCCTACATATTGGAACCCCATTCCATTTACTCCCAGTTTAAAAGACAATGCTTTCAATGTTGTTAGGGACTACGTGCATATATTCCCATCATGGGAAGATTATAGTGAAGACAAACACCATTTTCACATCTTCTGTCCAACTTACGTGTAAGTGCTATTATTCATGATTATTATTTTCCTGTTTTTACGCTGATCGAACACATCAATGATTTACATTACATTGTTGTAACTAGGCGAGGTCAATCTGGATAGTCATGACGAGCAAAGCTTGCTTGTGCTTTTCAAGGAAGCATTGCAGCGATGATCGGTGTTACGAGGAAATCACACTTTGATGGCAAGTCTATAAGCGAATTTTTGGTGAAGTCTCTGTGCTAAATTTAGAAGACATTGAATGGAAAGACCTTGTTATGCCTTGGTCTCGTTCGGGATGACGTCTTGTCTATGAAATCACATGACAATTTGAACTTCTACTTTTCTGCATGTGCCTTACGGATTATTTTGCAGGAAATCTGCTCAAAGAAGATTCCGGTTTGAAAAGAACGACAGGATATCGCATATATGTTGCACGCTGCTTTGCTCTTGTTAGTACATGTTATCCTGTATCACTGTACTTGCATACATACCTGGTTCATTATGTGACAGCAGTATGCATGATAGCTTGCTTATCAATTGTTTGCTCCAAATTATCTGATCTGTATGAATGGTTACATTAGTGTAGAATATATCCAATGCCAATGAATTTTTTTAGCTCTGCATTGTTCTTGTTAGTACATGCTGACCTTTATCAGTGTACTTATATTGACAGGTAGTTGTTCATGTACCATCACTCTACAGCTTATTTTCCTTTGCCCTCCATTTTCTACACATCAGAGATATATTTACTCTTACCATAAGGTTGGTACTGAAGAAGTTTAGCTGTGCATTGCTCTTGGTTTTGCCTTTTGCCTGTATCGTTGCACATACATTTATAGCTACTTGGTTATGTAGCATCACTCTTCATCTTATCTTAAATATTCTCCATTTTTTTCGTATATTATCACATCTATATTTACTCTTAACAAAATGTAGAATAAAGGCAATGCTTATGAAGAAGATTCTGTGCTAAACTTCTTGAATTGCCCCCCCCCCCCCTCAGCATGGACAAGAGCTTTATAGAGCTTGTCTTCACCCAGTAATGTAAGTTTGTCCTTCTCAAGCCTTCAAACTTTGTTGTGTATATTTGGTTAGGCATGACTGCAACAGCTGTTTATTTTTGGTGTTTGCATGAAATTGCATGTTTAAAGTTTATTATCTAGTTCATAAACAAAAGTTTGTCCTTCTCAATTTAAGTTTTCAGTTGTAAAACCAAGTTCCTTCTTCATACCATGTAAATTAAACTATCTGAGCAAGTGATCTTCTTTTACCTTTGCATGTATGCTTCATTCTTCATCCGTAATCCGGTGGTATGGTGAACCTACCCACTTGACACAATCTCATATTCTGCAATGTCTTAACTATGAACAATGTCATATCATTCTACTATTATTTAAACCATCTCTTTATTTGCCAATCTGAAATGGGATAAATTGACAAACACACTAACCATTGATACTTATGAGTTCTTGATACGTAATCCGGTGGTGTCGTGAAGCTGCCAACTCTTTCACAATGTCATTTCCTGCCATGTCTTGACTGAACAATACCATATTGTGTTAATGCAATTTTAAACTTTGTCACTTCATTAAATCGAGAAGAAATGTGATGAATTGTCAAGACTTGATACTTTTATGTGCAAAACTTGTCATCATGTCTGCTTGTTTATCTTTGAGTGAGGAAGATATAAGTGTTGAACAAGCGCTTAGATCTCATCATCTTGCTTTCGGTGCTTGCGCTGCAGCTTCGCCATGACAAGGCTAACCTTTCTTGAACTCTATTGAAGTGATGTCGGTTTTGTATATTATTTTGTCGGCGTGTTTATTTGCCTTGGTGGCAATCTTTGATGCCAGTGTATGTAATCTCTTGTCTGCTTGTGCTTTATTATCATAGTGGCGAACTTTGATGCCCGATGGATGTAATATGCGTAATTCCTTTATTGTATAGTCTAGGTTTTTCTTATTCACGATGCTGCAGTTATTTTATTGTATATATATCTGTCTTCGCGATAAACCGCCAAACCGTAAAATTATGGTACATAATCGGGCGTCATGCAATCACGATGTATGATCCGCATCATGGGCCCGTCAAACTGGCCCACTAGTAGATTCAGGCCTTTGATAGGCGAGTAACCCCAACCCTCTTTTAGCAAGAAAACTCAATGGGCTTTAGGAGGTGAGAAGTAGGTTGGGCACGAAACGTCTTTGAATAGCTCACGGGCGGCAGCAACTGAAATGGACCCGGCCCATGATTGTGCGAATCAAATCACGGGCTTTTAACAGGCCAAAGTTGTCTCGTTCCTTGTTTGGCCCAATCGGATATCATTGCGATGGCGGCCGGATGCAAACCGAGCCGTAGTTAGGCCCAACTATATGATGGGCTTTTAACAGGCCGAAATTAATATAGGGACGAAATGTTAAACGGGCCCTTAACAGGCCGAAACTAATATCAGGCTGAATTACTAAATGGGCCTTTAGCAAGTGGGCCCAAAAGCATAGCGTCCAGTTAACGGACCGAATCTTATATGGGCCATAATTGAGCCCAAAGCCTCTTAAAGGGCTGGACCTGATCTGGGCCGTGATTTGGCCCAGAAAGTGGAGGCTTTTAATGGGCCGGATCTCATATGGGCCATTATTATGCCCGGAACGTGGCAGGCCATTGATGGACCGGATCAAATATGGGTCGGCATTTGGCCCAAAACATGGCAGCCAGTTAATGGGCCGGCCTACTAGGGTCCTCAAAATCTTGTGGGCCTACAGCTGGGCCGGCCCATTAATGTCGGTGAAATCTCGTGGGCCTTTAGCTAGGCCGTCCCATTATGATCCGCAAGAATTTTATGGGCCTTTACCTGGGCCGGCCCATTATGGCCCGCGGAATCTTGTGGGCCTTTAGCTGAACCAGCCCATTATGGTCCATAAAATCTCGTGGGCTCATGGTGGGCCGCCCATTATGGTCATAAAATCTTGTGGGCCTTTAGTTGGGCGGCCCATTTAAACTTGATGGGCCGTGCCACTGTCGACGTATCATAGGCGCCTATACATCCAATGAGTGGATGACATCTGTCCCAGCGGTGAGCCGACACGTGTTTCCTCCGACCAATGATAATTTTACATGTGGAAAATCCCCATTGGTCGGGTCGTTAACGGGTTATCGGATCCAAAACCCGACCCGATAGCTTAACGGTGTTCCGTTACGGTGGATGCCGCGTGTCGGTCACCCTTGATGAAGCACTTACGTGATGCGCGATTTATCGTCATGGAAGTGGACACTTCGTGATGATAATTTTGGTAATGTCATGGAACACTTCTCCGACAGCACATGTATGACTATCTTGATTCTGTCATAAAATTGTCATGGATGTACATGCATGACAAAAAACGCGACCTACTGTGAGAAACACGTATCATCACGGAAGTGTATTTTTTTGTAGTGCTTTCTTGACGTGGACTCCAAGTCCTCTGGATCACGTTTGTTCCGAAAATCACGTTCCCGAAGGTTTCATTCCGTTTGGACTCCGTTTGATATTCTTTTTCCACGAAACACTGAAATAGGCAAAAAACAACAATTTGGGCTGGGCCTCCGGTTAATAGGTTAGTCCCAAAAATAATATAAAAGTGTATAATAAAGCCCATTAAACATCCAAAACATAATATAATATAGCATGGAACAATCAAAATTATAGATACGTTGGAGACGTATGAATGATTCCACTAGATTCTGCTATGTGTATTTACTAAATACTAACGATGAGGCTCTACACTACTTTAAAGTCTATAAGGCTGAAGTTGAGAACCAACTTGAGAAGAAAATAAAACGAGTCCGATCTGATCGTGGAGGAGAGTACTTTTATAATGAGTTTGATTTATTTTGTGCGGAACATGGTATTATTCATGAGAGGACGCCTCCCTACTCACCCCAGTCATACGGGGTTGCTGAACGGAAAAACCGTACTCTAACTGATTTGGTTAACACCATGTTAGATACTTCGGGTTTATCCAAGGCATGGTGGGGGGAGACTGTATTGACATCATGTCATGTCCTACATAAAGTTCCCACAAAGGATAATGAGACTACTCCCTATGAGCAATGGGAAAAGAAAAGAACTACACTCTCTTACTTGCGCATTGGCGAAAGTCAACGTGCCGATAATCAAAAAGTGCAAGTTGGGACCAAAGACCGTGGACTGTGTTTTTCTTGGCTATGCCAAGCATAGCGTTGGCTATAGATCTTAGTGGTGAAATCTGAGGTACCTGACCAGAAGGTCGATACAATTATAGAGTCTAGGGATCCTACATTCTTTGAGGATATTTTCCCCATGAGAGATATGCAAAGCATTTCTAGACTGGAATCTGATGAGACTCCTGAACTTGCCATTCCGATGGAATATTATGAACATAAAAGTTATGAGAGTTCCACGGAGGATGACGAGGAAGCTCCTATTAGGAGCAAGAGACAGGGGACTGCAAAGTCTTTTGGTGATGATTTCCTCGTGTACCTCGTGGATGATGACACTCCCAGTTCCATTTCAGAAGCTTATGCATCTCCTGATGCTGACTACTGGAAGGATGCGGTCCGTAGCGAGATGGATTCTATCTTGGCTAACGGGACATGGGAAATCACTGGTCGTCCTTACGGTTGTCAAGCATTGGGATGTAAGTGGGTGTTCAAGAAGAATCTTAGGCCCGATGGTACTGTTGAGAAGTACAAGGCTAGGCTTGTGGCCAAGGGTTATACCCAAAAGGAAGAAGAGGATTTCTTCGACACTTACTCACCTATGGCTAGGCTGACAACCATTCAAGTGTTACTCGCTTTGGCTGCCTCGCATGGTCTTCTCGTTAAATCGGAAATGCGTTAAGGCGGCTTTCCTTAACGGAGAGCTAGGCGAGAAATTTACATGCAACGGCCGGATGGCTTTGTAGTAAATGGTCAGGAAAGAAAGGTGTGCAAGCTAGTGAAATCTTTGTATGGCCTGAAACAAGCGCCTAAGCAATGGCATGAGAAGTTCAACACTACTCTGACATCTGTTGGCTTTGTTGTGAACGAAGCTGACAAATGTGTATACTATCGCTATGGTGGGGGCGAAGGAGTTATATTGTGTTTGTATGTCGATGGCATACTGATATTTGGGACCCACCTCAAAGTCATTGAGGAGGTCAAGGCTTTTCTATCTCATAACTTTGAGATGAAAGACCTGGGCGTGGCTGATATTATCTTGAACATCAAGCTACTGAGAAATTCTGAGGGTGGAATTACACTTTTGCAATCCCACTATGTTGAGAAGATTTTGAGCCGTAGACCTTCTGCAACACCATATGATCCTAGCGTGCGGATTCGAAAGTTCGAAGGCACGACTGTAGATCAACTGAGATATTCTCAAGTGGTTGGTTCACTGATATACCTAGCATGTGCTACTCGTCTTGACATCTCATTTGCTGTATGCAAACCGAGCAGTTTGTTTCAATCCGGAGATGTGCATTGGCATCTTTGTTGAGCGAGTGATGCATTACTTGCAAGGTATTGCGAACTATGGAATTCACTATTCTAGGTACCGATGGTACTTGAGGGTATAGTGATTGAATTGGATATCGATCTTGATGAGATGAAAGCCACAAGTGGACATGTCTTCACACTTGGTGGTGGTGCTGTTTTCGAAGTCTTGCAAGCGGGCGATCTTAACGGATCGACTATGGGCAGAACTCACGACATTAGACACATCATGCGTCGAAGCAGAATGGCTTCGAGAGATTTTGATGGATTTGCCGGTGGTTGATAAACCAGTGCCGGCTGTCCTCATGAAGTGTGACAATCAAATGGTGATTGCCAAGGCTAAGAGTTCAAAGGACAACATGAAATCCACAAAGCACATAAGAAGAAGATTGAAATCTGTCAGAAAATCAAGAAACTCCGGAGTGATAGCGTTGGATTATATCCAGACGACTAAGAATCTGGCAGACCCTTTTACGAAAGGGCTATCACGGATAGTGATAGAGAATGCATCGAGGGAGATGGGTATGAGACCCACATAAGTTGCCATGGGGGTAACCCAACCTATGTGATCGGAGATCCGTGAATTAGGACACAGGAAAACAATCCAGCGGTCAACCGAGGAGAGTACCCTTAATTAACCCACTCCGTTGGAGATGCACAATACTCTCAATTACGTAAGGCAGGCTGACTTTTGTCTTAATGTGTTCCAAAGCTTATATAAGCAAGATGCTAACCTCTGAGCATTCTTTGGAGGAACACACCTATGTGAGCCCATTGCTGGTCACAGTCTATGAGATTGGGTAATCTCTAGTAAGCTCATGAGAAGGTGCGGAGTATGACTAATAAGCTCCACCCGTGGGGTTAAGCCTTGGCTGCCACGTATCGGTGACAATAGGTGAAACTTACGCACGCCATGGCCCGACAATTCAAGGCATAGTCCATTGTTCGGTTGTGAAGAAGTCTAATCCTGATGATCTAGGTGCGAGTTCAACTTAACAGTCTCCACTGAAAATTCTGATATATCAAACATTGTTTGGAACAGTTGACAAACTTATGTGCCTCAGATCTGGTGGGGGATTGTTGAATCATACATGGGCTTTAGGCCCATATGAACAATGATTACTGGTTAATCTTGAGGCCCATGTATGAGATGGCAGGTGGTGGGAAGTTTAGTCCCACCTTGCTAGTTGAGGAGAGTTGAGACCCTTTTATAAGGGCTGCTCTACCACTTGCCATTGGGAGCTTGGAAAGAGGAGTGGTACATGTGCGCTCCTCCTCCTCTTCCGCCCGCCTCGCCTCGTCACGACGCGCGCGCGCCACGGGTTGCAGGAACGAGCCGAAACTTATTTTGGCCGCTCAGGAATGAATAATTAATCAGGGATTAATTAACGAGTCGCTACTGTCCGAGACGTTGGACTGTGGGCTGACTTGCGTTTCTGGGATTCCTCGACTCCGTTCGCGGGTGTGCGACCTTCCCGGGAACGACGACTCCCTTCCCGAGAGTGCATCGACTCGGTCGTGGGCCTCTGCCCAGGCCCATGACTTTCTACCTGATGGCTTATATAAGAAGGCTCTGCCTAGTGGAGTGACCTAGTTCGGTTCACTCACTCCCTCTCGCGTGACCTAGCTGCCATCTACTGTTCACTAGTAGATAAAGGGTCAAATGTGAGACACATTAGTCCCGGTTTGCATTTGAGCCGGCACTAATGTGTCCATTAGTGCCGGTTCAAACGCTAGGCGGGAGGAAATCTTTAGTACCGGTTCAGGGCGAACCTTTAGTACCGGTTCATGCCACGAACCGGTACTAAAGAGGCTGGGGCCCGGCCAGCCCCTTTAGTACCGGTTCGTGATATGAACCGGTAGTAAAGAGGTTGTGGCAGGCCGTTTTTAGTCCCACATCGCTCCCCTAGCAAGATTTTTACCACCTTAAATATGTTACTTCTCAAACTATCACAAGCACTTGGTCTTCATTGAACTCTATGTGTAGAATTTGTGGTCGCAATATGAGTCTTCACCGGTTTCTAAACCGTTGAGGACTCATGTTGACAATTCAGATTGTACACAAAAGATCATTGATAATCAATGTATTTTTTATGTATATTTTTACATGTTTACGCCCTCACTCTCTCCACTCACTCAGTCTCCCCCTCAATCCCCCCCGCGGTCCTCCCCTTGGCCGCCCCTCACTCTTTGCTGACATGTTTACGCCCTCACTCTCTCCACTCACTCGGTCTCCCCCTCAATCCCCCCGCGCCGGTCCTCCCTCGCCGGCCGCCCCTCACTCTCTGCTGACTTAGCATCTGTTACACGGGCGCTTCATTTTTTAAAACTTATTTGAACTCCAGACTTTTTTTGCATTCCGTATGCACCATTCAAAGTGAAGTCATCAATTTTCAACACGTTCTGACATCATTTTGTTGTTTTTTCATTCATTTACCAATTTGTTTAGAGAGCTAAATGACCGTGAAATTGAAAATCACTACATAATGAACTCTGAAAATGTTGAAACTTGGCATGGTATCATCATTTCACCCACATAGCATGTGCAAAAGAGTAGAGAGGGTTACGGCAAAAACTGGACGCACTTTGTGCACAAACTGGACAATTTCTTTCGGAGTATCAAGGTTTCGGACGAGAACTCGTTTGTTACACGGTTACTCCTTTTTTTAAAACTTATTTGAACTCCAGACTTTTTTTGCGTTCAGTATGCAGCATTCAAAGCGACGTCGTCAATTTTCAACCCTTTCGGACATCATTTGCTCTTTTTCAGTCATTTACCAATTTGTTTAGAGAGCTAAATGACCGTGAAATTGAAAATCACTACAAAATTAACTTTGAAAATGTTGAAACTTGGCATGGTATCATCATTTCACCCACATAGCATGTGCAAAAGAGTAGAGAGGGTTTCTGGCGGCGGGCGTGCCGTGTACAAACTGGACAATCTTTTTCAAAGTATCAGGGTTTCGGACGAGAACTCATCTGTTACACGGTTACTTCATTTTTTAAAACTTATTTGAACTCCAGACTTTTTTGCGTTCAATATGCAGCATTCAAAGCGACATCATCAATTTTCAACCCTTTCTGACATCATTTGCTCTTTTTCAGTCATTCACCGGTTTGTTTAGAGAGCTAAATGATCGTGAAATTGAAAATCACTACAAATGAACTCTGAAAATGTTGAAACTTGGCATGGTATCATCATTTCACCCACATAGCATGTGCAAAAAAAGTAGAGAGGGTCACGGCAAAAACTGGATGCACTTCGTGTACAAACTGGAAAATCTCTTTCGAAGTATCAGGGTTTCGGACGAGAACTCATCTGTTACACCGGCAATTCAAAATTTTAATAACTTATTGCAACTCCGGACCTTTTTTGCATTCAGCAGGCGCCATTCAAAGCCACGCCATCAACTTTCAACCCTTTCTGACATAATTTGCTATTTTTAATGCATTTACTGATTTGTTTTGAGCTAAATGGCCCTGAAATTGAAAAGCACTACAAATGAACTCTGAAAAGCACTACAAATAGAAGAAAATAAATAAAGCAGAAAAGAAAAAAACTATATAAAAAACTACTCAGAAATAAATACAAAAAAATAAATAAAGCAGAAAAGAAAAAAACTATATAAAAACTACTCGAAATAAATAGAAGAAAATAAATAAAGCGAGAAAAGAAAAAACTATATAAAAACTACTCGAAATAAATTCAAGAAAATAAATAAAGCAGAAAAGAAAAAAACTATATAAAAACTACTCGGAAATAAATAGAAGAAAATAAATAAAGTAGAAAATAAAAAACTATATAAAAAAATTACTCAGAAATAAATAGAAGAAAATAAATAATACAAAAATAAAAAACTATATAAAAAATTGTTGGGGCGCTGCCCGTGGGCTGCCAGGACCTCGGTGTGCAAATTCAGGCCTACAAGGTCCAAGAGGCTCACGAGGCAGCAGCGCCATAGTTAGAGCCCGAGCACGCTATACATAGGAGTTCAAAGGAGCAGCCGCGGCTGGGTTTATAAACCAGTGCGGCTGCCCTTCGCCCGGCGAGGTGGGACTAAATTTTGCGCCCCTCACCTGGCAGCGCACCACCTTTAGTACCGGGTCGTGGCTCCAACCGATACTAAAGGGGGGGGGCCTTTAGTACCGGTTATAGCCACCACCCGGTACTAAAGGGGGTGCACTTCCCGCCGCTTCGCCTGGCCAAAACAGACCTTTAGTACCAGTTGGTGGCTCCAACCGGTACTAAAGGTGGGTTCTATATAAGAAAACACTTCAAAAAAATTCGTCAGTTCGTTCTCCCTCTGCTTCTTCTCCTCTGCCCCGTCGTCGCGCCGCCGTCGCCGCCCGCCGCCGTCGCCGCCGTCCCCTCTGCCTCGCCATCCCGTCGCCTGCCCGTCGTCCCGTCGCCTCACCGTCCTGTCGCCTCGCTGTCGCCGTGGCCGTCGCCCATGTTGTGAGCCCCTCTCCCCGCCCATCTCCTCCCTCAATGAAGCCCCAGCGCTGGCCGGGCCAGAGGTGCCACCTTGCATCTTGTGTGCACACACACATGCACGCATGCCACGCACACTTTGTGCACACACACACACGATTCTTTTTTTAGTTTTTTCTGTTTTTTATACAAATGTTTTAGATGAATTAATTAATTAGATTGGATTAATGTCAAATAGTATATATATAGAAATGTTAGAAATGTTATAGAAATGTTAGAAATTTTAGAAATGTTAGTTTTAGCTAGATGAATTAGATTAATTTCAAATTGTTATAGAAATGTTAGAAATGTTATAGAAATGTTAGTTTTTATTTTTATTTTTTATAATTTTAGTTATAGAAATTTAGAATTTGCATATAAGTCACAATCCAATCATTTAAAAAATGGTACTTTTGCGGTGTATAGTAATTTTTCTCGATGATGCCCGGCCCGCATCCTCGCCGTCGACCCGTTCGCGACGACGTCCTGCTTCAGAGGACCCATGTCCGGGACTGGGCTCCGCCAGGCTGGCACTGGTAGGTGCTACCTTCAGGGGCGCGCCGCTTGGTGAGGAACCCGTCCTCGGGTCTCGTTGTCGACCCTGATCTCCTTTGGTGGCGTTCACGTGGGCCACATACCGTGCAGAGGGAGCCAGCCACGCCGGAAGTGGTGCGTCGCCGTGTCAGGGAGGAGGACAAGCACGTCCGTCGCTACATGGCTGCTATGGACGTCAGGTTCTCCAATACCTGGCGGGTTGTTTGGGCAGATGATCGGAGATATGATCCTGTGATGGTTCCTTCTCTTTGGGTGTCCACCGCCCGCGCCTTAGGAACCGCGAGTGGCCTAGATTCTTCTGTAGTATTCGATCTTTATTAGCTACCTAGCCAGTGGTGTATTCGATATATAATATTCGAGACGATGTATTCGAGATTATATATATTATTAGAGACGATGTATTCGAGATTATATATTATTCGAGACGATGTATTCGAGATTATATATCCGAGATCATACGCAGCCCTCGCAGGCCAGATGATCTGAAGGAAGCAGATGACGGCTCCCAATATCTGAACAATACCGGGGAGGGTGATGATAAGATATTCGATCTCGATGACCGAATGGATGAAGTCATGAACTATGATTATGATTATGATGACGCATACAATGTTGATCTCGAAATAACAAAGACCGGGGAGGTATATTTATATAAGCAGGCATCTGGTGATCATCACATGTTTTTTTGATTTTAAGATATATTAACGAATCGATCTTTCTTCTTTCAGCCCGGATCGAGCAAATCTGCTTCTACAGACCGCAGGACGAAGCGAGGCCCGGGCAAAAAGTTGAAGGAGGGTGTAAAGTACAACATCGATTCCATCAAAGCTAATGGCGAACCCCTCATGCCTAAGAACATGCGAACAAGTTCGTTCGTCAATGCGGAGTTCTTGTGAATGACCAACTCCCGATCTCCATTCAAGAATGGAAAGAGCCAAACAAATAAACGTCCAGATGTTACTTGGGTCAACGACAGAGCAAAACAAACGCTTTGGGAATCTCTCATGGAACATTTCACCCTACCAGATCATTTCACTGATGCAGATGTGCGAGAAAGTCAAGGGCGCTGCTCTTAGGAAGATGGCTATTACATTCAACACCCACAAGAAAATCTGTATGGGCCGACTCGTCGAAGGAGAAAAGAAGACTCCGAATTCAAGGGAACCTTTGGAGAAGCAAAGAGAACAACGCCCGCTTTCATGAAATTCAAGGAATCTGAATTAGCTAAGGAACAGTCGAGAAAAACAAGGCCAATGCGGCAAAAAAAGGCGATTCCATAGGTTGGGCCTGTGGCTATCTTGGTGGCAATGCCTAAGTGGGATAAGTCTAAAGCGAGATCTTTGAATCTGAGGTCTCCGATTACTAGAGCTGCCCCAGTGCGAGAACTTGGTTCTATGCACATAGAAGCGATGAACCAAGACAGGCCTGGTTTACAAGAAGGCACGTCTAAAAGGAGCCGAAGAGAAGTTACTTCAAGCAATAGAAGATGCTCGAGCGGGGTGTTCACGCCCAATGAGAGAGAACGACAAGCTTCTGGCATACAGGAAATCTGAACACCGGGAAGAACATGAGGCAAGGCGTTATTCCTCGGTATGAGGATTTTCGGAATGGAACGTCGACTACAGGACCTGTGCAAGAAGGAAGATGGAGGAGGAGAAGAAGAGGAAGATGGAGGAGGAGCAGAGGAAGCAGGAAGCAGAACACCTTCAAGGTCTAGAATCAGCGCACGCGGACTTGGAACTCAAATTCCAGCGGTAGCAGCAGCAGATCGACTCACTTAGCCAGGAAAGGGGGTCTCAGCAGCGGCAGCAGCTAGCGGATGATCCAGCATTGGATAGCACCGTCCCATCTATGCCGAGAAGCGCGTTGGTTCCACCCCGGGGGATGCACTGCTGGATAGATACCCTGTGGATGACATCATGGAGAACACCAACTGTGAGATACACTTAAAAATGAAGAACATATCCATGAAGGTGGCGGACGTCGTTGCTTATACAAATCCCCCCGAAGCAACCTTCCATTGCAACCTGATTCCAGCCGGCTATGCTCGTGTCGTGGTTGATGAGGTGGTGGACCAATATTCGGGGCTAGAGCTTGACATTCCTGGACAACATGAGGAGCACACACTGGGAGAGGCCATACATCGTATCATCCTATGGAGAAAGGATTGCATCATCTTTCGAAGGCCATCGACACCGCGTCATCATCCGACTCCTCCTCGATGTGAGGCCACTCCTCCTCCTCCAAGTCCGCAGCATGCAGAGGCCACCTCCTGCTTCAAGTGCCGCTGGCGTGAGGCCACTCCTCTGCTTCATGTCCGAGCACGCGTGAGGCCACTCCTCCTGCTTCAAGTCCGGTACAACGTCAGGCCACTCCTCCTGCTCCAACTCAGCCACGTCAGCCGTCTCCGCCGCCTCAGCAATCGGGGAAGAGAGCCGCCGCAGCTATGGTGCGTAGCGCTACGAGTCGAGGTAGTACAGGAGGTATAGGCGGAGGCAAGCGATATAAATATGGTCCAAGCCTCGCTCCTCTTCCTCAGAAGCCTTACGACATGACCGAGGAGCAAAACAGAGCCATAGTGAAGGCCCAAGTGGATGCCTATTTTGGACCAAAACCGGCACCGCCGCCAAGGGAGAAAGTGCCTGAGGAAACGATTGACCACTTTATTCGTATGGCTAGACCACCAGCTCCCAAGCATGTTGACTCAGACTATGAGTGCCAAATCAGGAAGGCACATCGAGCACGAGTACAAAAGGAGTCGAGCTCGAGCTCGAGCCAAGCAGCTAGCAAAAAATGCGGGAAAACCGTTCCCTAACTGGGAGAACAGGCGACGCAATCGATCCCCCCGCTTGTTGTGCCAACAACACATAAGAGTACCGGCGCCCTATATATATGTGGGCAAACCGTTAAAGTTCCCCAGCTGGGCAATCTGGTAATAACCGAGGAGCATATAATGCAGGATGAAATGCTCGGTATGACTGTTGGACAATTCCTCGAGATCGAGCCCATGTCTCCGCTTAGAGCGGAGGAAATAAAACGGAAATATGTCCGCGGCGAACCTTTGGTCAAGCCCGAGGAGGTCAAGAACCTCCCAACGAGAATGTATGAATTGCATCAATGGTACATGGAAATTTGCAAGACCCACAATCTACAGTCCCTCATGGTGAAAGTCAAGGAAGAGGATTACTTCCATAAGCTAGCTCGTCTATTGAGTATACATAACTGTTTCAGTTATTCAATTATAGCCTTTTCGACAAATCTATAAATCGATTGCTATTGTTTGTAAGTGATTTCTTTCTATAATTTAAGTCTCAAGTTAGCTGTAGTGCTCTCGTTGATCATTACCTGTAATTATCCTTACTGTATTCTTTTCTGTGGTATTATGCAGGATGAAGATGTCCGAAATGAGAAAAGTTGGACGCCATGGCATTGGGTTCATTGACCCAAATACCATTAATGAAGAGACATGGTCATATGAACATTATAAACAAGAAGTAGAGAATAACATGCTAGAGTTCTTGAAGCGCCTCAATACCAATGCAGATATACTACTTCTTTACAACTTCCAGTGAGTCCACACTGTCTTGTACTACAAATTCTGTTTTTGTTACTAGCTAGATACCACTGGATCTTGGTAGACATTAAAGTGCACATGCAGGTTCCACTGGATCTTGGTAGACATTAAAGTTAAAGAAGGAAAAGTTGAAGTACTGGACTCACTGCTTAAAGAACCTAAAGAGTACTCAATCATGAAGGGGATAGTCAACAGGTAATTTCAATCTCATTATATATATGTCCTGATATCAACTAATTAATAACTCCTTTATTCATTTTCTTTGCCGGCGGGCCGCCAGGGCTTGCCAAAAGTTCATCGAAGACGTTTCAGGCCCGTTCAGAGATAAACTGTATTGGTGTCGACCCATGGTAATTAATTAAGTAGTACTATAGCTAGCTAGCTAGCTACCATGCAATCTCTTTAATTCTATAGTTTCAATAACATTAATTATCAGGCTTGATTAATTATTATCTGACTGAACTCTATTCTCGTACAGGTCATGAAGCAGGAGCTGTGGAATGATTTATATGCATACTACGTTTGAAAGAACATTCGCATGATAATGTTCGAAAGGAGCACATCGGATAGACAGATATGAGTACGTTTGCCAGAACACACTATACACAATTTTTTACATCATTATCGATATCCAGTCACACAACTAATACATGCATATTGATCTCCTTCTTAACAGTTCAATGAGGTGCGGCAGAAGCTCCTACCAATGGATCGCATACGAGCAATTGCAGAGGAAATATCGGGATTTTTGCTCGACCAAGTCATAGATCCTAGAGGAGAATTCCATTACCCGCTACCGCACTAATGCCTCCATGTAGGAGAAATTGTATATACCAAATTGTGTGTATATATATATATATATATATAATCGGTTCTACGAGAAATTCTATTTATATATATATATATATATATATATATATATATATATATATATATATATATATATATATATATATATATATATATATATATATATATATATATATATATGCATAACGGGTACAATATGTAGTATCGTAAAATACCAGCAAACGAACAAAAATTAAATGGAAAACACAAAATTAAAGGAAAAATAAAAAATAAAACCAAAACCCCCCAAACATTTAGTACCGGCTGGTGTTACCAACCGGTACTAATGGTCTACCCGCACCCAGGCCTGGCTCGTGCCACGTGGTGGCACTTTAGCGTCGGTTCATGCCTAACCAGTAGTAAATGGGGGGCTTTAGTCCCACTCTTTAGTGCTGGTTATAGAACCGACACTAAAGGCCCTTACGAACCGGCGCTAAAGCCCGGTTCTGCACTAGTGGTTCCTCACTCTGTGATGCCATCGGCGACTCCATCCCAATGACCGCGTGCACGACTGGTCGGGAGAGTAGATGCCTCCGGAACCCTGTCGTTTGAGATCCTGCCCGGGAGAACGGAAATAAGGTTTTTGGGGAGCGTCTTGACGCGACTGCTCCCGATCCGTCCCCAACTCTGTCCGCCTCTGCTTCCACTACTTCCCCTGCATCGACACCATGGCCGCTGCCGCCAAGAAGAAGGCCGCGGACGACGCCGAGGCTGCTGCTGCCGCCGCCGCGTTGGCGTGGCCAACCGGAGGGTATGATAAGTTCATCCCTCGTTTACTCATACTTATGCTAGCCGTATATGTGCTGATCATAGATGGTTTGGTTCTATGTTCTGTACGTGCTAGTATACTTAGGTATCGCTATGAGATGCATACCTTTTATGTCATGCTTTCTGTTTACTCGTGGATAAGTCTAATCGGAAAAGTGCTAATATCTCGAACAGAAGCCACAGACTGGTACTCCCTCTGTTTTAAAATAGATGACCCAACTTTATACTAATTTTATATTAAAGTTTATACAAAATTGAGTCATCTATTTTGGAACGGGGGAGTAGTTCTTTGTGATCGCCTGGATGGCAAAAGCTGTTTTTCTCGCTGGAGCAACCTTCTCGCCTTTTGAAATCTCCCGACGCTGCCACCATATATAGCATGCTCCCACGGCCACCGCCTCCTTCAAACCAAGCTGTCCTAGCACGGGTGATTTATTTTCTGGATTGCGCAAGATATCCTCAAGTATACAACTAGCAATAGAGATTGAGCTGATCTTGTTTTTTCTTTTAAATATCATATTTTTCAACTAGCAATAGAGTCTAAGATGTGAATCAGACAGGTCTGGGCCAGTGGGTATATCTTACAAACGATATCCTTCCATGAAGAAAAAAAGATCTCGTCGCATTTCTGTGCTGAAAAGCAATCAATAAAGCGGAGTGTATTCCTTTCAATAAATAAATAAATAAAGCGGAGTGTATTCCCGTAAAGAAAAAATGTTGCGAAAAGCAGCTTGGCGCAAATGTGAAATTTCGGGCGCCAAAATTTCGGGCGCCCCTATTAAGAGTGAGATGTTAGACCTGGCTAATCTCATGCATATAGCGTAGAGTTTTCTTTCTGTTTAAAATAATGCGTGTGCTTGGGTCGGATGTGACCTGCGCATGCATGCACGTAGTGGGGAGGACTGCACTCGCACGCATCTCTCCTTAGCGTATTTTCCTCCCGGTTCGTTGGCTTTGCTTGTGATCCAGTCGCTGGATGGAGCGACAGATACGGATCAAGGCAGCTGGGGCCGGGAGGTGGTTAGCTTAACTTTGTAATCGAGAGAAGGATAAGCGATACAGAAAACAGAAAACGCTGCGCGGTGTTGGCAGCACAAACCTCACGAGTTCATCCCCTCCAATCTACCTCTCTCTTTCTGTGACTCGTTCGATCGGCAGCAACATTTGGCATCAGAGCTGCGGTGTTCGATCCCTGCTCCGGTGGCCGGCGGTGTCTGATCCGCGGCGGACATGACCGACAGCGACTCAGAGAAGGGGAACAAGGGCGGGATGAAGTCGCCATCGAAGACGCCGCGGTCTACAGCGCCCGTGGCACGTCTGACGGGCGGCGGCAGCGGCGAGCTCCGCATCATCGAGCGGGTTGTGCGGGAGAGCGAGACCTCTTCGTCATCCATGGTCCTCACCCGCACAAACTACATGGAGTGGTCCCTTGTCATGCAGGTCAAGCTGCAGGTTGCGCGGGTCTGGTCCGCGGTGACCGAGGACGCCTCCGACGAGCACGACGATCGACGTGCGTTGTAGATCATCCTCACCGGCGTGCCGCCGGAGATGATCCGTGTCCTGACGGCCAAGGACACGGCCAAGAAGGCCTGGGAGACAATCAAAACTCTCCGGATGGGCAGCGAGCGCGCGCGCGAGGCCAAGGCTCAAGTGCGTCGCCGAGAATTCGAGGATCTCCGCTTCAAGGATGGCGAGTCCGTAGAAGATTTCGCGCTGCGGCTCTCCGGCCTCGTCGCCGATCTCGAGCTGTACGGCGATCCGGTGACGGATCACAAGGTTGTCCAGAAGTTCCTTCGCGTCGTGCCGCGCAAGTACCGGCAGATGGCGATGGCGATAGAGTCTCTCATCGACCTCAAGACCATGACGATCGAAGAGCTCACTGGGCGCCTGTCTGCGTGTGAAGATCACTACGATCTGGACGACACGGCGCAGTCCAGAGCGTGCCTCATGTACACCTCCGCAGAGTGGGAGGCACGCGAGCGGCAGCTCGGCTCCGGCGGATCGTCATCCGGCGGTAACGGCAAGAACAAGTCACCGGGGAAGAACAAGTTTCAGGGCGGTGGCAAGTCTGCGCAGCCGAGTGCGGGCGCGGGCGGATCCGGCGGCTCCGGTGGGAAGAAGAAGGGCAAGTGTCATTACTGCAACAAGCCGGGTCACTGGAAAAAGGAATGCCGCACCAGGCTCAAGGACGAGGAACAAAAGGGCAAGCAGGAGCAAGCCAACCTTGTCCAAGCCGGCGCCGAGCACGATCAGGGTCTGTACATGGCCGTGGTCACTGGCTTCAACTCGTCGCAGATCGTGGCACCTCAGGAGGTGTATCTCAATGAAGAAAAAGTCATGCACGTGCCTACGCCGGACGGTGTGTGGTTCTTTGACACTGGGGCAAGCAGCCACATGACAGGCGACAAGCGCGTCTTCGCAGAACTCGACGAGTCCGTGCACGGCACAGTGAAGTTCGGGGACGGCTCGGTCGTGGCCATCTGGGGACGTGGCTCAGTGGTGTTCCATCACCATGACGGCGACCAGCACGCACTCACCGGCGTCTTCTTCATCCCCAGCCTGCGGACAAACATTGTCTTCGTGGGGCAGCTGGACGAAGCAGGATGCATCATCAGCATAGCGGACGGAGTCATGACTGTCCGAGACCTAGCACAACACGTTCTGGTGCGCATCAAGAGGTCAGGGAACCTCCTGTACACCGGCATCCTAACGATCGACGCGCCGACGTGTCTAATGGCGCAAGGCGACGACGCGACCTGGCGGTGGCACGCGCGCATGGAACATCTACACTTCCGCGCGCTCCGAGCCATGTCAACTAAACAGCTTGTGCGCGGGATGCCCGTGATCGATCGTGTGGGAGAGTATTGCGACGGATGCGCCTTGGGGAAGCAACATCGAGCGCCGTTCCCGCAGGCCACGGCGTACCGAGCCGAACGCGGCCTGGAGCTCGTGCACACAGATTTGTGCGGGCCGATCTCTCCGATAACTCCAGGAGGTAACAAGTACTTCCTGCTTGTGGTTGATGACCATAGTCGATACATGTGGCTAGAGCTGCTGCAGACTAAGGATGAGGCATACCCACGCTTCAAGAAAATCCAAGCCATGGCCGAAGCAGACAGGCAGTGCAAGCTGCGCGCGTTCAGGTCAGATCGCGGCGGCGAATTCAATTCCACGGAGTTCAAGGAGTACTGTGACAAGAACGGCATCAAGCACTTCACCACAGCACCATACTCACCGCAGCAAAACGGTGTCGTTGAAAGACGGAACCAAACTGTTGTGGAGATGGCTCGGTGTATGATGAAGAGCATGAGCGTGCCAGCGTACTTCTGGGCCGAGGCGATGAGGACCGCCGTTTATCTCCTGAACCACGCGCCAACCAGGAGCTTGGATGGTGTCACGCCCTATGAGGCATGGCACGGCCGTAAACCCAGCATATGCGCACTTTCGGGTGCACGGTTCACGTGAAGCGAATCGGCGCCGGCATCACCAAGCTAAGTGATCGGTCGACGCCTATGGTGTTTGTTGGTTATGAGGAGGGCTCCAAGGCGTACCGAGCATATGATCCAGCAACCAAAAAGGTCCAGGTAACGCGTGATATTGTTTTTGAGGAGAGCAGGCCATGGACATGGAGAGCCCAGGGCGCGAACGTGGTCACCACCGCACCAGCGACCTTCACCGTGGTCTATACCATGGAGAATGGTGTCCAGGAGGTCGATAGCGGGTCGTCAACCCCGCCGGCCACCCCTCCGAGAGCGGCGACACCCTCTACACCAGCCTTGGGGACGCCGCGATCAACAGCAGTCGCCACGCCGGTGGTGAGCACGCCTAACTTGTCGCAGTCCGGGCCGGCGACGCCTACGGACTCGTCAGGTGACGAGGACACACCTTCGTCACACGATTCCAGGCACGATGTGCCAACTGGGCAGCCGGTTCACTACCGGAATTTCACAAGCATCCTGGAGGAGACCGAGGATCAGGCGGTGCGGGAGCAGTTCGAGCGCTGCCTGCTCGTGCGCTGTCTGTTCAGCGCCGAAGAGCCACATAGCGTGGACGAGTGTGACGCCCCCGATTCAATCGTACACTAATCATGCACGCAAACGTGTACGATCAAGATCAGGGACTCACGGGAAGATATCACAACACAACTCTAAAAATAAAAGTAAGTCATACAAGCATCATAATACAAGCCAGGGGCCTCGAGGGCTCGAATACAAATGCTCGATCATAGGCGAAGTCGCGGAAGCAACAATATCTGAGTACGGACATAAGTTAAACAAGTTGCCATAAGATGGCTAGCACAAACTGGGATACAGATCGAAGAGGCGCATGCCTCCTGCCTCGATCCTCCTAACTACTCCCGGTAAATCGTCGCCGGGCTGCTGCGTAGTAGTAGGCACCTCGCAGTAGTAGTCGTCATCATCGGTGGCGTCGGCTCCTGGGCTCCATCGTGCAGTCACAACAATCGAGTAGAGATAGGGGAAAAGGGGAACAAGGCAACCGTGAGTACTCATCCAAAGTACTGCAAAGCAAGGAGCTACACTACATATGCATGGATATGTGTGTAAGGGCCATATCGGTGACTGAGCTGCGAATGCGAGAATAAGAGGGGATAGCTAATCTGTCGAAGACTAAACTCGCAGCCTCCGCCTTGCAAACATGTAGCGTAGAGTAGACCAAGTCCTCCAAGTAGCATCACATAGCAATAATCCTACCCGACGATCCCCTCCTCGTAACCCTGAGAGAGAGCGACCACCGGGTTGTATCTGGCACTTAGAAGGGTGTGTTTTATTAAGTATCCGGTTCTAGTTGTCATAAGGTCAAGGTACAACTCCGGGTCGTCCTTTTACCGAGGGACGCGGCTATTCGAATAGATTAACTTCCCTGCAGGGGTGCACCACATAACCCAACACGCTTGATCCCATTTGGCCGGACACACTTTCCTGGGTCATGCCCGGCCGCGGAAGATCAACACGTCGCAGCCCCACCTAGGCTCAACAGAGAGGTCAGCACGCCGGTCTAAACCTAAGGCGCACAGGGGTCTGGGCCCATCGCCCTGAGCATAGCTGCATGTTGTGTGGGCGGCCGGAAGCAGACCTAGCCTAGTGGCGTTCGGTCCAATCCGGTAGCGCCGCGCGATCGCCGGCGTCACGAAGTGCCGGTGATACCACGACGCGGGATACCCATAACTACTCCAGCGTAGATGGTTAGTGCGTATAGACCAAATCGCCGGACTCGGATCAAATACCCGGATCTCGTTAAGCGTGTTAAGTATCCGCATGAACGCCGACCAGGCCAGCCCACCTCTCACCCGAGGTAGTCTCAACCTGCCTGCCTGCCGCTCCGCCACAAAATAACGATCGGGGCCGTCGGGAACCCAGGCCCACCTCTACGGGATGGAGCCACCGTCCTTTCAGCCCCATCTCCGAACAGTACCACGTGTAATGTAATAGTGTAAAGTATATAGTATATGCCCGTGATCACCTCCAAGTGATCACATCCCGAGAATATAGCATGGCAGACGGACAAGAATGTAGGGCCACCGATGGAACACTAGCATCCTATACTAAGCAAGAGGGTAGCGGTAAAGGTAACAACAAGAGTAGCAAGGACAAAGCTATCTGCGGTATAGGATTAATCGAAAGCAATAACATGCTACACTACTCTAATGCAAGTAGTATAGAGAAGAGTACGCGATATCTGGTGATCAAAGGGGGCTTGCCTGGTTGCTCGGCAGAGAGAGGGTCGTCAACACCATAGTCGTCTTGGGTAGCAAAGGCGTCGGTCTCGGTGTCTAGCGGAAGAAGAGGGGAAGAAACAATAAATACATAGCAAGCAAGTGCATAACAGGACAACAAGCGAGCTAGACGTGTTCTAACGCGGGATGAGGTGATACTGGGTGAAGGGGAAAACATCAGGAAGCATCCCGGTGTTCCGTGTTTTCGGGCCAGATGAACCGGAGGTGAAATGTTGCAGGTTCACTATGCTAGGGACGCGTGGCGGATGAACGGGCTGCGTATCCGGATTCGTCTCGTTGTTCTGAGCAACTTTCATGTAGAAAGTTTTTCCATCTGAGCTACGGTTTATTTTATATTAATTCTTAAAGTTTTAAAACATTTTAAGGATTAATTTAAATATTTTAATTCAACATTATCGAGCGATTCGCCGGCGTCATCATGACGTCAAGATGACATCAACAATCAACGAGAGGTGTTGACTAGTCAAGCTGGCGTGTGGGTCCGTTAGTCATTGACGGTTTAGTCTAATTAGGGTTTAAGTAATCTAATTCTTGTTTAATTAAACTAACTAGTTAATTAGGTTAACTAAACAGATTAATTTAGTTAATTAATTAATTAATTAAATTTATTATTATTATTATTATTTTAATTTTTTTTATGAAACCGTTACAGGCGTGGGCCCCAATTGTCGTGGGCCAGGGGCCTTGGCGGGTTTGGTCGCTAACGGGTGCGGGCTAACGGGCACCACCGAATGAGGGCATGCCCGAGGGCGCTGGCACGCACACAGCCTTGCCGGCGCGGCCGTGAGCCTGGGGAGGCGGCAGAGGGGCGGCCACGACAGGCGATGGGCGCGCGGGCAAAGGCACATGGATGGCGAAGGCGCGCGCCTTCGGTCGAGGCGAAAGTAGAGGGACGACGACAAGGCCCCAGGTGGGCGCGAGCAGCGGCCAACTGCGAGGCGCTTGAGGCGGTCGGGCGAGGCGATGTGTGGAAGTGACGACCGGAGCGGGGTGGCGCGGGAAGGAAGGAGGAGAGGAGGCGGAGGTGGCCTCACCGGCGTTGAGAGAAGCGGGCGGCGAGGCTGGGGCGACCGTTGTGGAGGAGGACGGGACGAGCGTCGCCCTGGCGTCGAGGGAGGCGGCGCGATCCGGCGAGTGGAGGACGGGACGCGGCGACGGCGGGGCAACGGGCTCGAGCTCGAGGAGGGTGACGGGGACGACGTGCGGCGGGGCGATGAGGTCCGGCGACGTAGAGGAGGAGGACGGCGAGGTCTGGCGATGGGCGTGGGGACGGCGCAAGGCCCACGGCGTCCGGCGAGAGAGAGGTGAGACGAGCGGGGCGGCGGTGGTCGAGATCCGGGTCGGCGTCGGTGGGGGGGTCGCGAGGGAGAGGGGGCGAGAAGGCAACGGCGACGGCGATCCGGGCGGTGGCGTGGTCGCCCGATCTCGATCAGATCGGGGAGTGAGGGAGAGTGGGGAGTGGGGATCGGGAGTGGGTAGGTTAGGGTTTCCCTGGTGGGGTTGTGGAGGGAGGGTTGGGCGGTCGGTGTGGCGAATGGGCGGCTTCTTTGGGCAAGCTCAGTGAGGCCTTTCTCCTTTTTTGTTAGTTTGCTTTCATTTTCTTTTATTTCTTTTCTTTTACATTTTATTTAGTTTAAAGCACTTAGGCACTTTGTAAAATTATGCTTTCTTCAATATAATTACTTTAGCAATATTGGTCACACACCGAACATTTTTGTTTAATATTTTAAAACTTTTATTGTTTGCCTCGGTTTTAAATCTGAAATTCGAACTAGGTCTCGAACTAACGCGAGTTTATCCACAGTAACCGAGGTGACGTGGCAGCATTAGCGGGGATCACTGTAGCTTAAGTATCCGGGCGTCACAACGAGGCACTCACAAGCAAGGCATGGAAGGGGGCCATGGACGTCGAGATGCAGTGCATCCTCGATATCAAGACATGGGAGCTAGCCCAACTCCCAGCTGGACACAAAGCTATTGGTCTGAAGTGGGTATACCGCGTCAAGCGCGATCCAGCGGGCAACATCGTCAAGCATAAGGCTCGCCTCGTCGCAAAAGGGTATGTCCAGCGTCAGGGGGTGGATTTTGAAGAAGTTTTCACTCCCGTAGCTCGCATGGAGACAGTGCGGCTTCTGCTGGCCCTTGCCGCGCACTCTGGATGGGAAGTTCATCACATGGACGTGAAATCGGCGTTTCTGAATGGCGATCTCACTAAGGAGGTGTACGTTGCTCAACCACCGGGATACGAGGTCGCCGGCAAGGAGGAAAGCGTGTTGCGCCTTCGCAAGGCTCTGTATGGGCTGCATCAGGCCCCGCGCGCTTGGTATGCAAAGCTGGACGAATCGTTGGCTGCTCTCGGCTTCATTCGCAGCCCGCTGGAGCACGCCGTCTACCGCCGCGGCAACGAGCAGTCCTATCTGCTAGTGGGGGTTTATGTGGATGATCTAATTATCACTGGAACAAGCACAGCGGACATAGCCTCCTTCAAGCAACAGATGCAGCAGCTCTTTAAAATGAGCGACCTTGGCAAGCTGAGCTAGTACTTGGGCATAGAAGTGGAGCAAAGCAACAATGGCATTACTCTCAGTCAGAGGAGCTATGCGGAAAAGGTTCTGGAAATGGCTAACATGGGGAGCTGCAACAGTTGCCACACTCCTATGGAATGCCGCCTCAAACTGAAGAAGGAAGATGATGGTGAGCCCTTTGATGCAACTCTGTACCGCAGGGTGATCGGGAGTCTGCGATATCTGGTGAACACCCGGCCGGACATAGCACATTCAGTTGGCATTGTCAGTCGATTCATGGAGAAACCGAGCTCTCTTCATTGGGCCGCGGTGAAGCAGATCCTAAGGTATGTGAAAGGAACCATACACTATGGATGTAGCTACAAGAGAGGCCAGGGCACTACCGGACTGCTTGGTTTCAGCGATAGTGATCACGCCGGAGATGTCAGCGATCGCAAAAGCACTTCTGGGCACGTCTTTTATCTGGGCAAGAATCTGATCACCTGGAGCTCTCAAAAGCAGAAGATAGTCGCTCTCTCCTCATGTGAGGCAGAGTACGTGGCCATAGCTGCTGCAACATGCCAAGGGATGTGGCTGAACAGACTGTTGGGAGACATAACAGGAGGCTCACCTGCAAGGTTCAGACTGCTAGTTGACAAAAAATCAGCCATAGCTTTGAGCAAAAATCCTGTTCATCATGACCGAAGCAAGCACATAGATGTCAAGTTCCACTTCGTCAGAGATTGCATTGAGAAGGAAGAGGTGGAGATCGATCATGTGGGGACGCAGGATCAGCTAGCTGACGCTCTGACCAAGGCGCTCGGAAGAGTTCGTTTCATCGAGATGCGCCAGAGGCTTGGGGTCATCGGTGTGGTGCAGTGAGATTAGGGGGTGAAATGTTAGACCTGGCTAATCTCATGCATATAGCGTAGAGTTTTCTTTCTGTTTAAAATAATGCGTGTGCATGGGTCGGATGTGACCTGCGCATGCACGCACGTAGTGGGGAGGACTGCACTCGCACGCATCTAGCGTATTTTCCTCCCGGTCGGTTTGATTTGCTTGTGATCCGATCATTTGGATGGAGCGACAGACACGGATCAAGGCAGTGGGGCCGGAGGTGGTTAGCTAAAAAAAAAGAGACCAACCCAAGGGCTAACCTCGCTGGTTTTTCTTTATAGAAGAAACTCGGGTGTGGTGCGGTGAGATTAGGGGTGAAATGTTAGACTGGCTAATCTCATGCATATAGCGAGAGTTTTCTTTACATTTAAAATAATGCGTGTGCATGGGTCGGATGTGACCTGCGCATGCACGCACGTAGTGGGGAGGACTGCACTCGCACGCATCTAGCGTATTTTCCTCCCGGTCAGTTGGATTTGCTTGTGATCCAGTCGCTGGATGGAGCGACAGATACGGATCAAGGCAGCTGGGGCCGGGAGGTGGTTAGCTTAAAAAAAAAAAGAGACCAACCCAAGGGCTAACCCTCGCTGGTTTTTCTTTATAGAAGAAACTCGGGTGTGGTGCAGTGAGATTAGGGGGTGAAATGTTAGACCTGGCTAATCTCATGCATATAGCGTAGAGTTTTCTTTCTGTTTAAAATAATGCGTGTGCATGGGTCGGATGTGACCTGCGCATGCACGCACGTAGTGGGGAGGACTGCACTCGCACGCATCTAGCGTATTTTCCTCCCGGTCAGTTGGATTTGCTTGTGATCCAGTCGCTGGATGGAGCGACAGATACGGATCAAGGCAGCTGGGGCCGGGAGGTGGTTAGCTTAAAAAACGAGACCAACCGAAGGCTAATCCCGCCGCTTTTTTTTATAGAAGAACTAAAAGAAGACCACGCGCGTTCGTCTGGGACTCGAACTCGGGTGGGCTGGCAGCAACCTCAGCTGCCCAGCCAACGGGTCGATGCCCCGTCCTCAGAGGTGGTTAGCTTAACTTTGTAATCGAGAGAAGGATAAGCGATACAGAAAACAGAAAACGCTGCGCAGCGTTGGCAGCACAAACCTCACGAGTTCATCCCCTCCAATCTACCTCTCTCTCTCTATGACTCGTTCGATCGGCATCAACATGAGACCTAGAGAAATCGTAGTACTCCTATATGGAACCATGGGAGAGAAACGGGAGCGAGAGCGCCAAGAAGACGAAGACCTCGCCGGCGCCGCCGGTGGCCGCCCTCGTTGATGATCTCCTGGGCGAGATCTTCCCCCGCCTCCCCGACATGGCGTCACTTGCCAGCGCCGCCCTCACCTGCAAGAGCTGGGGCCGAGTAGCCTGCGTCCCAGCCATCTACCGCCGTTTCCAATCCCTTCGCAGGCCCCCACTCGTCGGCTTCATCCTCACCGACCGCAGCGACATGCCTGTTCCCCACCACTGCCCTAAACTCCGCTTCGTCCCCGCCGAATCCCGTAATCCCGACGTGGTCTCCGCTGCCGTTGACGGCGACTTCTTCTTCGAAGACCTCCCCGCCATAGATTCGGACGACGACGGCGAAGGGGACTACTACGACGAGTGGCGCCTCCGCGGCTGCGACGGCGGCCTCCTCCTCCTTTCCCGCGGCCGCTATGCGCTGGATCTCGCCGCGTATGACCCCCTCGCGCGGACGGCCGTCTTCTTCCGCCCTCCCCACGCCTGGCGCTATTCGTCCCACATCGTCCGCTACGCCATCTTGGTGGACGATGCCGACGCCTCGTTCCGGGTCATCGGCATGGAGCGGTGGGCCGGCTCACACTCCGCCGTCTTCTCCTCCCGCACCCGCGAATGGGACATGATTCCCTCGTCCGATACGAACCATGCAGTGTATAGCTTTATCCGATGCTGGAGCGACGGCATGCCCGCGGGCCGGTACGTGTACTGGCGGTCGGACACCAAGAAGTCCCGGTACTGCAAGGACGACGAGAAGATCTTGGTGCTGGACATGGAAGCAATGGTGTGGTCGGTTGTCAAACCGCCATTCCCTCCTGGCGAATCGAACTGCGTCGCAGACATGGCGGAGCACGGCGGACTCTGCATTGTGTCCAGCAAAGAGCAGTGCGTGCAGCTCTGGGTCCGTGACAGCAATGCTGAGTGGATGCTCAAGAAGGAGGTTTCGTTGCTGAATGAGTTTGGATACCTGAAGAAGCTTCGTCTTGAGGAGTGGATGAAGCACGTGCGCGTCCTGGCATTGAAGGCTGGCTATGTGTACATGGAGTTTTGGTCCATAAGGAAGCCCCATTCATATCTGCTTGTGCTAAATCTGAACACCACAAAGCTGGAATTCTTCTGCAACAAGTCGACCGAGCCTCACAGAGGTCCTGCGTTTCCGTTCTTCATGCGGTCGGCACCTCTGCCTGCTCCAGATGATGATAAGAAATGATACAATGGAGTAGGTAATCTCCTCTTTGATCTGTTAATTATATTTATTTCCTTTTGGTTGTACTTCCATCGATTTAGCTATTTAAGGACAGGTGTAGATTGCTCACCCAGATCAGGATTTGATGCCTAATGAAGCTAGTACATGATAAAGTAGTTCAAAATTTACATAATATAAAATTCGGTGCTTACAAATTTTGTTGGTATTGTCACAGTGTGTTGTTTCTTAACCCTATTGAGAAGGGGCTCCCCTGGGCACCAACCAATTTCCCTAGAACTCAACATCATGTGTAAAACTAGTTTCATATTTGTGACTTGATTATAAAAGACTGGATCAACTTGTAACTCCATTTTTTTTATTGGGATAAGCCTATAGTGTTTTTAAAGTTCAGAAAGAACTACTTGGTTGTTTGACTTGTAATTGTTCAGTTTTCTCAGACACTACATATTGCCAGAATCAACGATAAGAGTATACATATCGTAGGTGAAAAGTGATTAATTATGTAGAGAGGGGAAATAGGTACTATGGCAAGTAACTGTTTTTTTCTTGTTAGTTCACCTAGCACCATCGCTTTATATAGTTAAGTAGTTAACACCTGAATTTTTAAACGTTGCTTCAGTTGGTTTTCAGGATTTGTAATTTGTTATTAACTCTGTACTTGGTCATAGTTTGAACCAAAGACTTGTAAATTTAACTTTATATATCTTCTTCAGTTATTTACTTTGATTTGCAAACTTAACTGCTATTGGTTTTCCTCAACTGAATGGTTTTGTAGAATGCTCCAACTATTTGGTTATTCTCGAATGCATGAATCATGATTATATAATATTTCTCCATTTCCATGTGTATAACACCTGAATTCTTAAACTTTGCTTCAGTTGGTTTTCAGGATTTGTAATTTGTTATTAACTCTGTACTGGGTCATAGTTTGCACCAAGGACTTGTAAATTTAACTTTATATATCTTCTTCAGTTACTTAGTTTGATTTGCAAACTTAATTGCTATTGGTTTTCCTCAACTGAATAGTTTTGAAGAATGCGCCAACTATTTGGCTATTTTTTAATGCATGAATCATGATCATATAATATTTCTCCATTTCCATGTGTATAACACCTGAATTCTTAAACGTTGTTTCAGTTGGCTTTCAGGATTTGTAATTTGTTATTAACTCTGTACTGGGTCATAGTTTGCACCAAGGACTTGTAAATTTAACTTTATATATCTTCTTCAGTTATTTAGTTTGATTTGCAAACTTAACTGATATTGGTTTTCCTCAGCTGAGTAGTTTTGCAGAATGCGCCAACTATTTGGTTATTTTCGAATGCATGAATCATGATCATATAATATTTCTCTATTTCCATGTGTGGTAGTGCAAAAATGCATTTATGTACCCACGCAAGTTCCAGATGATCAGTTCTTTTTTTCTTGAGAATACACACTCCAGATGATCTGTGACTTGTTATATTTTGCGGTGGCTTTGGTTTCTAGTTTCTAAGAGTAAATCTTTGTATTTCAGGTCAAGCTGTTACTTCTGCTTTGACTAGCCGAAGTTGGGTTAACTGGAGCATAAGAGCGTCATCCTGATGTCAGTTTGAATAGGAATCACGGAAGCCGATTGGATACCCATCTTTTGTCTTGCAATCTCAGTTTTCGCATGGAATGTAGGCATGGCAGTACAGGCTTGCTCCGACAACAGCTGCTGCTTTATCTGAATTTAGTCGTTTTTCACTTATGTTACCCATTTCTTGTTTGTTTTATTCAAACTTCCTATCTGAACTGAGATGGTTTTATTTAAATTCTGTCGTCTTGTCATGTTGCTTGAACCTGTGTGACAACTGAATTCTTACTGCTGTGTAGTAGAGTTCTTCTGTTTTTCTCTTTATATATGCAGTCTTTATTATTAGTGTCCTCCTTAGTTTATTCTTAACTGGATTGGAAACCCTAAATACAGGTGCAACATTCAGAAGCAGACGCGACCTGCTGTAATTATAGTGTCGTGTTTACAGTTGTAGGTTCTCAACTTTGCCTCTGTCTGCTTTATCATCACACTCTTAATTTGCATGTGTTGATGCACTGATTCGAAAGGAAGCTGGGACACCTGTGGGCTGCTACTGAACTTAAAATGTGGGTAAATGTGCTCTATCAAATGGGTGCATCCCGGTAGCATGAGCTCTATCAAATGAGTGCAAGCCTAGAAGGACTCTTTCGATGGCAGGTAATGGTAAATGCATGTTTTTGTAGTGCCAAGGAGTATCACTGATGTAGCTATGGAGTATTCTGAGATGTGCTTTAACCTGTTACCTGTCCAGTATACCTTTCCTGTGATGAAATGCCTCCATGGATGAACAGAATGTTGCTTTTTCTCTAGGTAGCCGCGTGTGCTATCTGGAAAGCCGGAAATGATCCTTGCTTCAATGGAGTGTAGCCCTATAATACTACCAGTACCAGTAGGTATTTTCAAACTACTCAACGGGTTTGCGACGCCAGCGGTGCAGTGGGGCGAGACTGCTAATCCTGGCTGGCGTTGAATTCTTTCATTGACTGCTAATACTGCAGAGGGGAGATGGCTGAACATCGCCGACGCCGAGCTTGAAAGAAGATGGTAGGGAGATCGTTGTCTGTTCGACCTGATTGTGGTTTTGTTCTTGGTGTGTTTGCAGTGGCTCGGTTTGAGTTCTGCAAGTTTTTCTGCAGTACTCGTATTTTCTTTGGCCAAACGTCTGTATCTTGGCTTGATGAGGAAGTCGTATTATCAGTTTTCATGCAAATGGAACCGGAACCTAAACGCACGCGCGCGCGCGCACACACACACACACACTTTTGGACTTTTGGTGAATTGGTGATCCTGTCCGAGTTGTGATATTTCTCGCAGTCTTCTGGTCCAGTAGTTAGCGCTGGCCTTGTGTTCCTCTTTGTCCAATGATTAGAATAAAGAAGCGGGCAACAACCCCGCAGAATTTGCGGAGAAACTACCGGCCCTTAGTTTACTGGTCTTGACAAAATCATGCCGCATGGAGTTGATAGGAAGGAAACCAGGATCCCCTCGCTCCTGGTAGTAAGAGGCAGGGCTCGATTTCTGTGAAACCTTGAGAAAATTCTCTGGATTTTCCGGCCTTGTTGATCTGACCAGCTTCAGCAAGAGGCCGTGCAGACATGGCTAGTTCGAGATATCATCACAACCAGGACCGTTGGCTGCTGGTAGCTGACGCCAATGGAAAGACCAAGACAAGCACCAAAATATTACTGTTATGTGCTACCCACTAAGAAAAGGTAAAACTGCCGCGCGTCCTCAGGACGGGCCGGAAGAGATCTCGATTCAGTTTTTCTGGTCCTCCCCGTTCGATCTTTCTCTCCACGCCGCTGCCGGATCCTGCCGCCGGGCAAAGCCTGTGTGTGCAGCCCACGGTGGCGGCTGGGCTCTGGGTGGTTGAACCACGGGGCCTTCCCCGGCAGCGACTCGGAGAGAGCGGTGGCGGGGGCGTGGCGACGATCTGGGAGCAGCAACGCCGCCTAGGACTTTTTAGATCGGGGAGAAGCGGCAGCAACTTGTAGCTGGTCACCACCCTCCTCTCGCTTTAATAATGCTCAAGCCAAGGCAGGGCGCGTCTTCCTGTCCGTATCATTCCCAACAACCGTTACAGCCGCACAAAGAAAGAAAGCGAAAATAAAAATAAATAAAAACCAGCGAAAGAGTGTGACGGCAAGTGGACGACACGCACAATCGGTTTGTTCAAGTGGCTTGCGATTTGTGAAGTAGCGAGCGCAGCATTTTAATTTCGAAAGGAAGAGCGCGACGACGGATCACTAGCCACCAAATTCTCCCCTCCTTGTGGCGTCCTGTGACGCCCGTCCGTGCTTGCTTGGGCACGCCATCGCCGGCCGGCCGGGTCGATCCACAGGCACAAACCTCCACAACGACAACGAGTCCAGAAGTACATGTGTACTACGAGTACAGAACCAATCGCTTGCTGCCGTCTAAGTTGTGATTTTTTAGAACGAAGGCTCAAGAAGAGCCTGACTTTGAATTAACAAAGCCATCAACCGGCCAGGATTACAAGAACACCAACTTACAAGAAAAGCAGGAAGAGAAACAAACGGGTGATACAAGGAGCAAAGCGAAACAGACTCAAAGGCAACAGCGATAGCAAGATCACGCCATGCTGCCGCCAACAACCTACAGGACGACCTACACCAACCGGACAAGCTACGGACTTGAGAGGATGCACCACCGCGCAAGCTTCGTGATCGTAGCCAAACTCAAGACAAGACCGACACTCCTCCGAACGCCATCGCAAAGGGCCCCGCCTCTCATCACAGCTCGAAGGATGCCGACCGGCGGCGGCGGCTCGATTCACCCTAGAACCCAGAGGAAGACGCCCAAGCTGCGCATGAAGAAAGAACTAGGAGCAGACCTGCTAGCTCAGAGCACACCATTCCAAGCACCGTCGTCATCCGCGGTTAAGCCACACAGAAGGGCTAGAGTTGTCGGCCATAGTCGCAGCAACAAGGGCAACATCGATGAGCCACCGAAGAAAAGGCAGTGAAGCGCCGAGCCAAGCTGCCACCCGCCACCATCACACCCACAACCCGACTCTCTCGCCGCCCCTGCGATCCCCGGACTGCGCCTTCAAGAAGGAAGACGACATGGATGTGTCGTCGCCGCCCGAATCAGGGGACCTAGGCTTTCACCTAGCAGGGAACGGAAGGAGGGAGAGAAGGATCCTCACCACGACCTCCAGGAGGGTGCGGCGCCGTATGTCGCCGCGATGTGGCTGCACCGCCGGGTTTCCGGAACCAACCCACTCGACGAGATCCACGCTGCCGACGCCCGGGAGGACCCGGATCCGGCGATGGAAGGAGCAGATCGGGGTGGAGAGGATGAGATGCATCTGGCGACGGCAACCGCGCAGGGGAGGCCGCACACCAGCGATCGTGGACCGACGCCTCCTCTCCCCCGCGAGACCAAGGGAGGCGCCTCGCGACTCCGGCCGGAGTGGCCGCCGCCGGGCCACCCGGCGCTCTCGCCGGGCCGCCGCCGGATGCCGAGCCCTCCACGCTATGTGGAGCCGCTAGATCCCCCGCCGCCACCTTCATCGGTGTCGAGCGCACGCCGGCGCACACCTCTAGCGGCGACGGAGGGGAAGGGGAGGGGGGAAGAAGGGGTGCGGCGGCGGCGGCGGTTTAGGGTTCCCCCGAGTCCCCTTGGTGGAGATGACGCGGGGGGGAGGGCAGAACCCTCGCGATAGTTGTGATATTTTTCTGCAGCGGCAGCACCGAAGCATAAAGGAAAGCAGTGTTCATGGACACACTCGCTCTCGCATGATGCTTGCGGCCGATGGCAAAACCAGCGCATTGACTTGAGCGGCCGTGACCAGCGGCGAGACATCAGTTGGAGCGTCAGATCGACCGAGTACTTGCCATCGAACCCCGGGAGATGGCAGCAACATGTGACGTCACTGACGGGGTGAGTGGCTGCGGACGGAGGCAATGCCCCAGCCCATGCTGTCCTTTGATTGCGTGCGAGCTCCCTCCTCCCTCGTCCTCTGGCCGGCCCATTCTTTGCCCAAATGCTCTGCTCAACGCAGCGCCAAATCAGAAACAGAGGCGCCAATCGGAAGCAGTCTTCCAATTCCAACCAACACGAGCCGAGCGCTCCGGTCAAAAAATATTAAAAAAAAACGAGCCGAGTGCTAATCGATATACTTTCTTCGAAGGGGAGGAAAAAGATTTACCTCTTTTTCATTAAAAAAAGGTAGCGTCACGATATTCCAAACAAATTGCATAAGCCTACTCTCGCGGCATAATGTTGCTAAAATGCTTAGTGCCTGCTAAGGGCATCTCCAACGCCGACTACCAAAACGCCCAATGTGGGGTTGTGTATGCATGTGTGTGTGTGGGGGGAGGGGGGGGGGGGGGGGTTATTTTGATGGGGTCTGCGACAGTGATAGGGTGATTTTTTGCTTTTATCTATACTATTCTATAGTGTACGAGTTTTTGGATCTCAAAACTAAAAAGCAATGTGAGCCGTTGATAGAGTCAATTGGATGGCTGAAAATTATGGGATTCGCAGCTACAGTATGAGCTACAGTACCAGTGAACGTACCACTGATTTCTATAACCATTACTACATACCAATGTAGGAAAATTTTCACTAGCCTAAGGTTATCCATTGATGCATGTAACTGGTCAAGGTACACACATGGCAGTGGCAGAGCGTCAGCAATGCACGCACTAATCGTGTCAGGGAGAAGTCGGAAGTTTTCAAGAAGTTTCAAAGTAAGCTGAGTGTAGTATGAGATACTAATACTAAGTATGTAAAGCTTTATATACAGGACTGAACCCTTTTTTAGGCAACATATATACAAAACAGAATGGCTATAATAATGAACCCGATGAAGCTTTACATGTAAGGTACCATATTTGAAGGGAGCAAGCCGTGTATCCATGAATTGAAACTTTGCACACATATTTAAATGACGTGCAAAGCACGTACAATTTATTAGTATTTATAGGGTAAGTTCCGCATGTAGGTGGCTTATGCAGAGAGGGGCAAAAATGTTTAGCAAACATACCAAAAATGGTCAAAGCTCTTTGATCGGACGAAATAACAGAAAAGACATTTTTATAAGGGCACCTAACGGTAAAGGGGGGGGGTATTTTGATGGGGTCTGCGACAGTGATAGGGTGATTTTTTGCTTTTATCTATACTATTCTGTAGTGTACGAGTTTTTGGATCTCAAAACTAAAAAGCAATGTGAGCCGTTGATAGAGTCAATTGGATGGCTGAAAATTGTGGGATTCGCAGCTACAGTATGAGCTACAGTACCAGTGAACGTACCACTGATTTCTATAACCATTACTACATACCAATGTAGGAAAATTTTCACTAGCCTAAGGTTATCCATTGATGCATGTAACTGGTCAAGGTGCACACATGGCAATGGCAGAGCGTCAGCAATGCACGCACTAATCATGTCAGGGAGAAGTTGGAAGTTTTCAAGAAGTTTCAAAGTAAGCTGAGTGTAGTATGAGATACTAATACTAAATATGTAAAGCTTTATATACAGGACTGAACCCTTTTTTAGGCAACATATATACAAAACAGAATGGCTATAATAATGAACCCGATGAAGCTTTACATGTAAGGTACCATGTTTGAAGGGAGCAAGCCGTGTATCCATGAATTGAAACTTTGCACACATATTTAAATGACGTGGAAAGCATGTACAATTTATTAGTACTTATAGGATAAGTTCCGCATGTAGGTGGCTTATGCAGAGAGGGGCAAAAATGTTTAGCAAACATACCAAAAATGGTCAAAGCTCTTTGATCGGACGAAATAACAGAAAAGACATTTTTATAAGGGCACCTAACGGTAAGGGGTAAATTTTAGCAGGCTACTGAATTAGAAGTAAATTTGAGCAGTAAGTTCGAGTTAAGGGCTCAAATATAATTGGCCCAAGAATTTAGTGTTGGAAAGTGAGACTTTGAGGCATGCAACTTTGTACATGAAACCAGGAGAAGAAACTATGAAGCAGATAGTTTAGCAAAATTCTTTTTTGGGGGAGGATGCAAAATTATTTCTTTCTCTAGATATGCCACATGACGTTGTAACAAATTCCATGGACATTTCACGAAAAAAATGGTGAGCATTGTTGATCAATAAAGTACACCGTTTCCCCTTATAAAAATCTAATAATCGAAACGCTAAACCAGGCCACATAGATAATTTGGGCGGACATCGGGACACGTAGGCAAAGGCTATCACCAGCCTCTGAATAGCGTGGCCAAAACAATCCCCGACCACCGCTACACGTGCGGCGTACTAGCACAGGCGACCCGTTTACCGGCTCTGGTTGAACTGGACTTGGAATAGCTTGATAATTGGGAGAGTGAAGTCCGACATAAACCCCAAGGTTGTAGAGGCCGATACAAATAAACCCTCACCTTCAAATTCCTGAAATTGGTACCCTGTACTTGGGATCCTGGTTAATCCCGACCCTACGTGAGTAAAATCTTGTTTGGTGTAATTGGAAAGGTCTAATCCCAGCCGGGATTGATTTCTACAATGACTTACTACATGGGCCCACCTACCATATGCATCTCCCCATGAGTTCACTCCTCAACTAATTAGGTGCAGTGCAGCGGTGACCGACAGTGGCACCTGGTGTCTTCCAGGCTAAGCCCACGTATGTTTATTGGACTTGTTAAACATCATTTGGTCACGTATCATTGTATGCACTACATATCTTGTAAACAAAGTTAGGTAGTTAGAGTAGAGTTGTTTTCCTTTTATCTTTTCTATCTCTTCTTCCTATCCCGATGTATCTCTCGAGGTTGTTCCAACGATCTCGCCTTGTAACGCCACGAGACGTCTCTTGCCAGATATCAATATATACCCGCGGCTCTCCCTGTATGGAGAGTAAGAACGCTTCCATATTTCACATGGTAATCAGAGCTATCTTCTTCCATCTCTTCTAGCCATTCCCCTCTCCAAACTCGAACATGTTGACCTCCACATCCGTCGTTTCCTCCGGCCTCAACAACAATGTCTCCGAACCACTTACCCGATCCAACTACATACTCTGGCGTGCTCAAGCCCGCTCCCAGATCATGGGGCCCGGCCTCTTTGGGTACATCGATAAAACCATAGCCGAACCACCAAGAACCCTAACCAGCAAAACCTTCGAGGGCAAAGATCAGGTTGTTCCAAATCCTCCTTATGCACCTTGGTTGATCCAAGATCAACAGATCATCGCCTACCTGCTTTGCAACCTTTCCAAGGAAGTGTTAGTTCATGTGGCATCCCTAGAAACCTCCCCCGCCATATGGGCAGCTCTTGCCAACATGTTCTCTGCCCAATCCAGATCCAAAGCCAACCATGTCCGCATCTCTCTCACCACCGCCCAGAAAGGAAATCAATCCGCTGCTATGTACTTCGGGCACATGCGCGACCTTGCTAATGAGCTGGCCGCAGCGGGAAAACCCATTACAGAAAACGAACTTGTCTCCCACATCATATCTTGTCTTGACATGGACTATCAACCTATCATCTCTGCACTTGATGTGTGTCCTGACGATGTCACCGTCGATGATCTCTTCGGCATGGTGGCTACCTTCAATCAGAGGGTAGAGATGTTCCAGGGCACGGGTGCTGGTGCCTTCAAGTCGTCGGCCAACGCAGCGTCCCGCAACCATGGTGGCCCGACCAAGGGCTATCATGGTGGCCAGCAGCACAGAGGAGAGGGAAGCGGCGACCCTCGCCGTGACTCGGGCAACGGAGGTGGCGGCCACTACCCCAACAACATTGGTGGTGGCGGAGGCCACTACAACCACGATGGAAATCACCAGGGCAGTGGAGGTGGCGGCTACTACCCCAACAACGGCGGCGACGGTGGCTTTAACTACAACAACAACCACCAAGGTGGTCGACCCTTCTACACCAACAATAGGGGCGGCCAGGGGCACTACAACAACACTTTTCGTGGGTATGATGAATATGAGGGCAAGTGTCAGATTTGTAAGAAAATTAATCATATAGCTAAAGAGTGAAACTGGCGCTACGTCGAGGACAACTCCCAGAACAATAAAGTAGTTGCGGCGGCCAACACATCCTATGGTGTAGACACCAATTGGTACGTTGATTCCGGAGCAACTGATCACATCACCTACAGTGGAGGAGCCAGGGCGACGAGCAGGCCCCCCCCCCCTCCCCCAACAATCGATGGAACGTGACGTACAAACTTGTTTTTTGATGATACAATTGCAGTGCAAAAGTACCTGGCCCCCTATCTTAACGTGGATTCTAGAAAACTTGAAAAGGCCCATGTGAAAGCCCACTACATAGTTACTTTCAGGTCCATGGCAAGGCCAGATTAGTGTCCGCTAAGTTTCCTGGGCGCTAGCATTGATTTCTCCCGTGATTAGCGCTTGCCTGGGTTAGGGTTGCACTTCCGCCGTCGTGCACCACTGCCGCCTGCGCACCTCTGCTCTCCCTGCAAGATCTGATTGCGACGGCTATGCAGGCTGCTTCAATCATATCAATTCTTTAGGCTGCCAATGAACTAGCCAAGGTCAACATATCATATTGTCTACTAATCTCTCTATTCTCATCTTGTATCATGTCGATTTGATGCATCGGATTTTAATTATTTTGATTGTGTGATTTGTGATGATCAACTTGCTAGGCCCTAGGCACCTGCGATCATTCAAAAACTCAAGCGGTCGATGCCTCGTCGAGCATTGGTAAGCATGGATGGTTCTTGCGCGCCCGCCAACAATGATCAACCAATCTAGTTTGACCTAGCGACAGGGGGATGGGCAGGGGCCAGAATTGATTCTCTAGGTATGTGTTTTGGCAACAATAATTAATCATTTTCCCAATACAATAACAAAACATTGTATCAGTGATAATTTTCCAAATGGTCTATTAGTGATGAATTTTCATTCCAACATGTATAGATGCAAGCTGAAAGCCAGTAAGCCAACCGTTTAGTTATACAATGATTGTTATTGTTCGTATAACTTAAATTTCCATATGATAATGTTTCGTAGCAAGCAATTTAATTCATGTCGTATTTCATAGTAGTTTGATACTTTGATTATCAACTTTGTCTACTTGGCATGTATGTGGCATTATTGACCAATATTAGTTATAACTTCGCACACTCCAGCTGCAAGAGAAAAAAAATGTGTGTCTAGTGTCTTGACATGGCTTAGATATAAAACTATTGGAAAGTAGTGAGGCACAATTTTTTTTGGCTTCATTGACGTCTCGGCCCTGATAACCCACAAGTATAGGGGATGAATTGTAGCTCTTTTCGATAAGTAAGAGTGTCGAATCCAACGAGGAGCAGAAGGAAATGACAAGTGGTTTTTAGTAAGATAATGTCTGCAAGTGCTGAGATTGTAAGTAGCAGAGTAGTTTGATAGCAAGATAATTTGTAACGAGCAAGTAACGATAGTAGTAACAAAAGTGCAGCAAGATAGCCCAATCCTTTCGAGGCAAAGGACAGGCCAAAACGGTCTCTTATGATAAGCAAAGCATTATCGAGGGTACACGGGAATTTTATCTAGTCACTTTCACCATGTTTGTTTGATTTATGTTTGCTACTTTGATAATTTGATATGTGGGTGGACCGGTGCTTAGGTGTTGTTCTTACTTGAAAAAACACCCTACTTATGATTAACCCTTCCGCAAGCATCTGCAACTACGAGAAAAGAATTAAGAATAAATTCTAATCATAGCATTAAACTTTTGGATCCAATCGGTCCCTTACGGAATAGCGCATAAACTGGGGTTTAAGCTTCTGTCACTGTCGCAACCCACCATCTAATTGCTACTCCAAAATGCATTCCCTTAGGCCCAAATATGGTGAAGTGTCATGTAGTCGACGTTCACATGACACCACTAAGGGAATCACAACATACATACTATCAAAATATCGAACACATTTCAAGTTCACATGATTACTTGCAACATGATTTCTCCCGTGACCTCAAGAACAAAAGTAACTACTCACAAATGATAATCATGCTCACGATCAGAGGGGTATTAAATAGCATATTGGACCTGAACATATAATCTTCCACCAAATAAACCATATAGTAATCAACTACAACATGTAATCATCACTACTAGTCACCCACAAGCACCAATCTATAGTTCCGGTAACAAGATTGAACACAAGAGATGAACTAGGGTTTGAGATGAGATGGTGTTGTTGAAGATGTTGATGGAGATTGCCCTCCTCAAGATGGGAGAGTTGTTGGTGATGATGATGATGATTTCCCCCTCCGGGAGGGAAGTTCCCCTGGCGGAATCGCTCCGCCGGAGGGCAAAAGTGCTCCTGCCCAAGTTCCGCCTCGAGACGGCGGTGCTCCGTCCCGAAAATCCTCTCCTCATTTTTTCTAGGTAAAAATGACCTATATACCAGAAGATGGGCACCGGAGGTGGGCCTGGGTGAGCACAACCCACTGAGGCGCTGGGCTCCTGGCGCACCTAGGTGGGTTGTGCCCACCTGGTGGGCCCCCTCTGGTAGTTATTTGCTTCAAAGTTCCTCAAATATTCCATAAAAAATCCTCGTGAAGGGTTAGATTTTTTGGAGTTGTGCAGAATAGCTGGCCTGACGTAGCTTTTCCAGGTCCAGATTTCCAGCTGCCGGAATTCTCTCTCTTTGTGTATACCTTGCATATTGTGAGAGGAAAGGCATTGGAATTACTCCAAAAAGCATTATTATGGATAAAAACATCATAAATAACAGTAAGAAAACATGATGCAAAATGGATGTATCAACTCCCCCAAGCTTAGACCTTGCTTGTCCTCAAGCGAAAACCGAAATCGAAAAATATGTCCACATGCTTTGAGAGCGAGGTGTCGATAAAAACAAAATGCGGACATAGAAGCATCATGTAGATTATTATAACAGCAACAAATTTAAACATAAGACTTTTGTCATAGAACTTTTATCATATACTTCTCATGAATAAGTAACAGTTCATCACACAATCGAAGTATAAAGCGTAAGCTCTATTAGAAACCAACAAACTATGTTCTTAGTCAACTTTGCAACTACAATTCATCATCTTTTCAGGAAGGGTCACGTATCAAAGCCTTTAGGAAAGTCCACATACTCAACCATCATATAGTATTCTATGATTGCTAACACTCACCGCATACACATGAGCAAAACGTTTGAACCGGACACATAGAATGATAGGGGCTTATAGTTTCGCCTCCCAATGTATTCACCTCAAGGGTGATGTCAACAATAATAACTCATGCTATCTATATTCAACTGGACATATGTGCCTATATCTTTCCTCACCACATTATGCTTGCCAAAGGAGAAAAATAAAAAAGAATAGAAGCAAAAATTTGATTCTTTGCATAAAAGTAAAAGATTGGCCCTTCGCAGAGGGAAGCAGAGGTTGCCATGCGCTTATCTGTTTGTATGCTCAACCCCTTAGTGCAAAAGAACGTCACGTTGTATTGCCCCTTGTGATAGCGACCTTTAATATGCAGTCAGTCGCTTTTATTCTTCACCATCACAAGTTCGTGCAACGCTCAATTTTCTCTTACACTAAATGATCTCACACATTTAGAAGCATTTTTATTGCCTTTTTGCACCGATGACAACTTACTTGAGGGATCTTGCTCAATCCCTAGGTAGGTATGGTAGACACTTGAGAATAAGATTTGGGTTTAAGGGTTTTTGGATGCACAAGTAGTATCTCTACTTAGTGCAGAATTTTTGGCTAGCAAAGATAGGGGGCAAGCACCACATGTTAAAGGATCTATGACAATATGACTTCTATGTGAATATAAACAAACATAAATCATTAAGTTGTCTTCCTTGTCCAACGTCAACAATTTTGGCATATAATATTTTGATGGGGGCTCACAATCACAAAATATTTCTAGGATAGTATATTTATATGTGAATCTTCTCTTCCCTTATTAATTCTTTCATTAGTTTCATCATTGACTAATGCTATGTTTGTTAATCTTTAATAAAATTTTCTACTTATACTTTTCCTTATGTGGTGTCATCACCTACCATAAGATTAGTATATGATCTTCTTGATTTATTTCCTTTCCTTTTATTTATTCCCTTTCTTTTTATTGCAACATCAAAGTAAAGGAAGCAAAAACTCAAACTAACTTTATTATATACCTTGCACACGATTACAAGGATAGATCACTAAGCAAACTCTCAAATAAGAAATGATCGAACTAAACTTTTATTCGTCTAAAGCAAAAGATCGAACTAAAATAAGTAAAGGCAAAAGGATAGTGGGATGATACGATACCGGGGCACCTCCCCCAAGCTTGGCGGAAGCCAAGGGGAGTGCCCATACCCGATACTCAATTCTCCTTTGGTGATGAAGAATATGGTGGTGGTGATGGCAATTGTGCCTTCAACTTTTTCATATTATAATTGAGGAGAGCAATTTCCTCCTTTAAATGATTGAATTCCACCTCCAGCTTCAAGATCTTGTTGTTGGGGAACGTAGCATGCAATTTCAAAAAAATTCCTACGATCACGCAAGATCTATCTAGGAGATGCATAGCAACGAGAGGGGGAGAGTGTCTTACACGGAGTGACAACCCACCTGGGCACGCCAGGGCCTGGCGCGCTCTGGTGTCCTATGCCCACCAGGGTACGCTTCCTGGAAGTTTCTTATTTTCCTAATTTTTTAAATATTCCAAAACTGACAAAAAATATTTTTGCGGATTTTTCGAGTCCGTTTACTTACCGTATCACGTACCTCCTTATTTTCACGATTCTGGAGTGTTCCGAAAGGACTCTTTTATGTGTTCTTCCGGTGTCAAAGTTTGGATTATATTACTTTCAACATTAGTAGGCGTACCTGAGATATAATGTTTTATTCGTGGCCCATTGACAACCTTCGGGTTAGTACCTTCGGCATTATTTATTTTGATGGCTCCAGACCGATAAACCTCCTCGATAACATAGGGGCCTTCCCATTTTGAGAGGAGTTTTCTTGCAAAGAATCTGAAACGAGAGTTGTACAAAAGAACATATTCTATGACTTTAAACTCGCGCTTTTGGATTCTCTTGTCATGCCATCTTTTAACTTTTTCTTTGAATAATTTTGCATTTTCATAAGCTTGGGTTCTCCATTCATCTAATGAGCTAATATCAAATAACCTCTTTTCACCAGCAAGCTTGAAATCATAGTTGAGCCCTTTGATGGCCCAATATGCTTTATGTTCTAACTCAGGAGGCAAATGACAAGCTTTTCCATAAACCATCTTATAAGGAGACATACCCATGGGATTTTTATATGCTGTTCTATAAGCCCAAAGTTCATCATCTAATTTCTTAGACCAATTCTTCCTGGACCTATTGACAGTCTTTTGCAAAATTTATATTATTTCTCTATTTCTAAGTTCAACTTGACCACTAGACTGAGGATGATAAGGTGATGCAATTCTATGGTTAACATCATACTTGGCAAGCATTTTACGGAAAGCACCATGAATAAGGTGTGAACCACCATCAATCATTAAATATCTAGGGACTCCAAACCTTGGAAAATAACTTCCTTAAGCATTTTAATAGAGGTGTTGTAATCAGCACTAACACGGTACTACATGTTTCAGACGGAGGGGATACAAATTCTAGGAAGAATTCCCGGCGTTAGGCAGATTCCGGAGAGAGGAAAAGAGGGGGAAAGTTCCATGTTCAACATGCTAGGGGCATGTGACAGATGAACGGATCGCGTATTCGGATTCATTGGATTTTTCTGAGCAACTTTCATGTAGAAAACATTTTCATCCGAGTTACGGTTTATTTTCTATGAATTTTCAAAGATTAAAGCATTTCCAGAAATTATTTAAATTAACAGAATTAATAGAAAAGGAATATGATGTCAGCATTGCGTGGGGATGATGTTAGTAGTCAACAGACTCACTGACCAGGTCAAAACTGACCTGTGGGTCCAGTGGGACCCACATGTCATAGGCAGAGAGCTAAGAAAGTTCATTTTATTTAAACAGAGTTAATTAAGGGGGTGGCCCCGGGTGTCAGTGGTTGCTTAGGTTAATTAAACATTTTAAATTACATCGAAGTTAATTAGTAAGAGGGGCCTGCCTGTCATTGACAAGGGGTGCCCAGTCAGCAGAGTTCACTGAGTCAACTCAGTCAACAGGGCCCCACGGGCCCACGTTCAGTTGCTCAAGGGACGGGCCCAGGCGTCCTCGTCAGCCCATGCCGGCGCTGGTGACCGGAGTAACTCCGGCAAGCCGTTTCGCGGCGGCGCATCGCCGGCGAGGTTCGGAACCAGCCGTCCGGGGTCTATTTGACGCGCGAGAGGCGCCGTTCGGACGCGGTGAACGAGACACGTCGAGTGGCGGCGGCAGCAGCTGGGGAGGCCGGAAAGGGCGCCGGCGACGAGATTTGCGATGGAGCAGCTACGGGTGAGGATGAAACAGAGTTACAACATGCTACGGCTCGGGCGAAAGGGCTAGGCAGGTGCTGCGCGACGCGGTGAAGCTAACGGGCAAACGCCCGTGACCAACTGGTCACCGGAGACTCGCCGGCGACGAGCTCCGCGGCGCTGCGTTCGGGCGTGTTGGGGAACGTAGCAGAAATTCAAAATTTCCTACGTGTCACCAAGATCTATCTATGGAGAAACCAGCAACGAGGGGAAGGAGAGTGCATCTACATACCCTTGTAGATCGCTAAGCGGAAGCGCTCAAGAGAACGGGGTTGATGGAGTCGCACTCGCCGTGATCCAAATCACCGATGATCCTAGCGCCGAACGGACGGCACCTCCGCGCTCAACACACGTACAGCCCGGGACGTCTCCTCCTTCTTGATCCAGCAAGGGAGAGGAGAAGTTGAGGAAAACTCCGACAAGACGACGGCGTGGTGGTGATGGAGCTCGTGGTTCTCCGCAGAGCTTCGCTAAGCACTACGGAGGAGGAGGAAGTGTTGAGGAGGGAGGGCTGCGCCAGGAAGGGTCCAGCTGCCTCTCTCTCCCTCACTATATATAGGGGTAAGGGGTGGAGGAGGCGCCTAGGGTTCCCTAGGGAGGCGGCGGCCACAGGGGAAACCCTAGATGGGTTTGGGCGCCCCACCCCTAGGAAACTTGCCCCCAAGCCGGGAAGGGGGCTGCCCTAGGGAGGCGCCCCACCTCTCCTGGTTACGTGAGAGGTCTTGGGAGGGCGCACCACCCCTTAGTGGGCTGGTTTGCCCTTCCCTTTGGCCCATGAGGCCCTCCAACACTTGCCGGGCTCCCAAACACCTTTCGATCATGCCGACCATAGCCCAGTACCTCAAGAACACTTCCGGACTCCAATACCCTTCGTCCAATATATCGATCTTCACCGCGGACCATTCCGAACTCCTCGTGACGTCCGGGATCACATCCGGACTCAACAACCTTCGTAACCACATACTATTTCCCATAACAACTCTAGCGCCACCGAACCTTAGTGTGTAGACCCTACGGGTTCGGGAACCATGCGCACATGACCGAGACGTTCTCCCGTCAATAACCAACAGCGGATCTGGATACCCATGTTGGCTCCTACATGTTCCACGATGATCTCATCGGATGAACCACGATGTCGAGGATTCAATCAATCCCGTATTCAATTCCCTTTGTCTAGCGGTATTGTACTTGCCCGAGATTCGATCGTCGGTATCCCGATACCTTGTTCAATCTCGCTATCGCAAGTCTCTTTACTCGCTCCATAACACATCATCCCGTGATCAACCCCTTGGTCACATTGTGCACATTATGATGATGTCCTACCGAGTGGGCCCAGAGATACCTCTCCGTCAACCGGAGTGACAAATCCCAGTCTCGATTCGTGCCAACCCAACAGATACTTTCGGAGATACCTGTAATGAACCTTTATAGCCACCCAGTTACGTTGTGACGTTTGGTACACCCAAAGCATTCCAACGGTATCCGGGAGTTGCACAATCTCATGGCTAAGGAAATGATACTTGACATTAGAAAAGCTTTAGCATACGAACTACGATCTTTGTGCTAGGCTTAGGATTGGGTCTTGTCCATCACATCATTCTCCTAATGATGTGATCCCGTTATCAATGACATCCAATGTCCATGGTCAGGAAACCGTAACCATCTATTGATTAACGAGCTAGTCAACTAGAGGCTTACTAGGGACATGGTGTTGTCTATGTACCCACACATGTATCTGAGTTTCCTTTCAATACAATTATAGCATCGATAATAAACGATTATCATGAACAAGGAAATATACTAATAACTAATTTATTATTGCCTCTAGGGCATATTTCCAACAGGGCGCGCGTGGGGATAGCAGCTAGGGGGGGCGCCAGAGTCAGCAAGGATAGGGAGAAGGAAGAGGAGATCACCGGGGAGGCATGCATGGTGGCCCTTGGTGGTTTAGTGATACGTCTCCAACGTATCTATAATTTTTTATTGTTCCATGCTATATTATATTCTGTTTTGGATGTTTAATGGGCTTTACTATACACTTCTATATTATTTTTGGGACTAACCTATTAACCGGAGGCCCAACCTGAATTGCTGTTGAGGGAGTTCCGGACTAGGGGGTGTCCGGATAGCCGAACTATCATCATCGGCCGGACTCCAAGACTATGAAGATACAAGATTGAAGACTTCGTCCCGTGTCCGGATGGGACTTTCCTTGGCGTGGAAGGCAAGCTTGGCGATACGGATATGTAGATCTCCTACCATTGTAACCGACTCTGTGTAACCCTAACCCTATCCGGTGTCTATATAAACCGGAGGGTTTTAGTCCGTAGGACGAACAACAATCATACCATAGGCTAGCTTCTAGGGTTTAGCCTCTTTGATCTCGTGGTTGATCTACTCTTGTAACACACATCATCAATATTAATCTAGCAGGACGTAGGGTTTTACCTCCATCGAGAGGGCCCGAACCTGCGTAAAATATCGTGTCCCTTGTCTCCTGTTACCATCCGCTTAGACGCGATTCGGGACCCCTACCGAGATCCGCCGGTTTTGACACCGACATTGGTGCTTTCATTGAGAGTTCCTCCGTGTCGTCGCCGATAGGCCCGATGGCTCCTTTGATCATCAACAACGACACATCAGTGGTGAGACTTTTCTCCCGGACAGATCTTCGTGTTCGGCGGCTTTGCATGCGGGCCAATTCGCTGGCCATCCGAAGCAGATCGAAGCTACGCCCTGGCCGTCAGTCAGATTTGGAAGCCTAAGCTATACGGCCGATATCGCGGAGACTTGATCTTCGACGGATTCGAGCCCCAACCAAGCGCACCAAGATTGTCTCGATGGGCACGATCTAGCTCGCGAAGCGACAAAGTGCCTCGAGGCCGCACTGAATCCGCTCCGACCCTTAATCCGGAGCCGGATTCCCGATCGAGGATGAGTGGTTGGACACCACCGGGGCTTTAATCTCTACGGCGATCGAGCCGAACTCCATCCCTGTCCTTTGCGAAGACCTCGACTCCAGGGTGCCGGACTCCTATCCGGACTCCGAACCCTCCGCGCCCTTGCCGATCGAATCCGATTGGGCGCCCGTTATGGAGTTCACGGCCGCGGACATCTTTCAGCACTCGCCTTTTGGCGACATCCTGAATTCACTAAAGTCTCTCTCTTTATCCGGAGAGCCCTGGCCGGACTACGGTCAGGAAGGTTGGGATACGGTCGACGAAGAAATTCGACGCCCACCCACCACCCACTTGGTAGCCGCTGTCGACGACCTAACCGACATGCTAGACTACGACTCCGAAGACATCGACGGTATGGACGACGATGCCGGAGACGACCAAGACCCAGCGCCTACAGGGCACTGGAAGGCCACCTCGTCATACGACATATACATGGTGGACATCCCAAAAGATGGGAACGGCGATGGAACAACGGAGGATGACCCCTCCAAGAAGCAGCCCAAGCGCCGGCGTCAGCGGCGCCGCTCTAAATCCCGCCACAGCAAGAATGAAGATTCCGGCACCGGAGATAACAATACACCGGACAACGCCGAAGACAATCCACTCCAGCAAGATCCATCGCAGGAGGATGAAGACGCCAGCCCTCAAGAGAGAGCGGCAGAAGAAGAGGTAGAGGATTATATGCCTCCCTCCAAAGACGAAGCAAGCCTCGACGGCAATGAATTCGTCGTGCCTGAGAATCCCGTCGAACAAGAGTGTTTTAGACGCAGGCTTATGGCCACGGCAAACAACCTAAAGAAAAAGCAGCAACAACTTAGAGCTGATCAGGATCGCTAGCCGACGAGATGGACCAAGTCCTCGCGTCAAGAGCATGAGCTCGAACGCCTCCAAAGCTACCCCAAACGCAAGCTGCTCCCCGATTAGAGGAGGAGGCTTACGAACCCGCATCAGCCAGGAGACAATACGGTGACCGACCACCCCGTGGCGCGACAGAGAGGCCTCTAGGCCCTCCACTAGAACCGCACCCAAAGACGCTCAAAAGCACTTGGCCAAAGGGGAACGCCCAACTGCGAGATATATTGGAGGACAAGGCAAGACAATCAAGATCGATCTATGGATCGCGTGGGCGCCCCACGGTACGTGACGACAACCGTCGCGCCGGACACAGTAAGTCCGGCCGGGCCGAACAAAACAGACCAAGCTCTTTTGAGCTCCGTCGTGATATCGCCCGATGAGGCGCCAAGACACCCACTATGCTTCATGAGGCGAAGTAATGGATCATCAAATCCCGAAGGGTTTAAACCCGTCAATATTGAATCCTATGATGGCACAACAGACCCCGCGGTTTGGATCGAAGACTATCTCCTTCACATCCACATGGCCCGCGGTGACGATCTTCACGCCATCAAATACCTCCCCCTCAAGCTTAAAGGACCAGCCCGGCATTGGCTCAACAGCTTGCCAGCAGAGTCAATTAGAGCTGGGAGGACCCGAAGCCGCATTCCTCGATAACTTCCAGGGCACTTATATGCGACCACCGACGGCGATGACCTAAGCCACATAATTCAGCAGCCAGACGAATCGGCCGACAATTACGACACGGTTCTTAACCAAGAAAACCAAATCGCCGACCGTCCGGATGCGGAGGCCCTCACGGCCTTCAAGCATAACATCCGCGACGAGTGGCTTGCCCGGCACCTAGGACAGGAAAAGCCAAATCCATGGCAGCCCTCACATCACTCATGACCCGCTTCGCTGGTGAGGACAGCTGGCTAGCACGCAGCAACAACCTCGGCAAAAATTCGGCAGTCCGGACTTCAAGGACCAAACGGCAGGCAGCGTCGTAACAAAACAAACGCCGCACTAACGGCGATAATATTGAGGATCTGGCAGTCAATGCCGGACTCAAAGGCTCTAAACCGGTCAGCGGAAAAGCCATTCAAACGAATTCACTCGGGTCCGCCCGGTTTGGACCGAATACTCGACCGCTTGTGCGATACACGGCACTTCGAAAAGCCAGCTTAACCACACCAACAGGGACTGTTGGGTATTCACAGGCAGGCAAGTTAATTGCGAAAACAATGACAAGGGGCTGCATAGCGATGACGAGGATGAGACCCAACCGCCGAACAATAAAGGATGAAGGGTTTCCCACAGTGCGGACGGTGAACATGATATACGCAACCCACATACCCAAAAGGGAGCGGAGCGTGCACTCGTGGATGTCTACGCGATGGAGCCAGTTGCCCAAGTTCAATCCATGGTCCTCTGCCCGATCACTTTTGACCGAAGGACCACCCCACCAAGATCCGCCACGGCGGATTCGGCCAGACTGGTCCTAGACCCAATCGCCGATGGATTTCACCTAACCGAGTCCCGATGGACGGCGGCAGCAGCCTGAACCTGCTTTACCGTGATACAAGGCGCAAAATGGGCATAGACCCTCAAGGATTAAACCTACCAAAACGACCTTTAAAGGCGCCATACCAGGTGTAGAAGCCAATTGTACAGGCTCAATTACACCGAAGTGGTCTTGGATCCCGGATAACTTCGAGCGAGGAGTTAATCTTGACATAGTCCCGTTCCGCAGCGGCTATCATGCCTTGCTCGGACGTCCGCGTTGCAAAGTTCAACGCGGTGCCGCACCACGCATACCTCAAGTTCAAGATGTCGGGCCCTCGAGGAGTCATTACGGTCAACGGAAACACGAACGTTCCCTCCGCACGGAGGAACATGGCTGCTCTCGCGGCGAAGTGCAATGCAGCCTCTTAAGGCAATTATCGAATCCGCCGTAAGCGGCCGGACACAGCCAAGCGCCGCCGGAGTAACTTACAACAAGACCACGGCATGTTACGAGCGCGCAGAAAGGCGGCCCCAAACCCAGCTCTGTGAAACGTCAGCAGGTCCTTCGCGTACACCATTACGCTCTCAAGATACCATGGGCATGGGGAGGGGCCACGACCACAAAACACCAGATCGGCTCAACCACACAAGGGCTCTCAAGTGTGTCGTTCCTTTTTCTTTTCTTTTTACTTTTTACTTTTTAAACACAGGACTCCGTTTGTCGAAGCCCTGTCCGCAAAGCCGACCTGCCGAACTCACGATGCAACAGCCAGGGAAGGATAAAGGCTACAACGAATATCTGGTGGTCTCCATTATGAGCATTTTCATACACCAATCTGCAGCCTACCCACGAAGGGGACATGTTTAAACAGTCTCCTACCTTGCTTATCGTGACTATTTTTATCGCTCGCATTCGTAGCAGCACTTCTTGAATAAAACAATGCAGCACCTTTTTGCTTATAATTGCATTTCTTTTTCATACATATGTTCATTCACGACATGTTGCATCCGTACACTTTGGTACGGCTAATATACACTGGGGGCTTATGTTTCCCGCGTTATGGTGTGATGAGTCCGAACACTTTCACAAGTGCGGCACCCCGAACTTATAGCACTCTATGCATCGGCTCCAAATCATGTCTTGGGTCAATAGTTGGGTTTGCCCGGCTCCCGTGTTTTGGTACCTTACGTTCCGTTATACCGGCTAAGGTAGCACCGGGAGAACCACTGCGATTCCGCCCCAGTTCGGCTGGGTTAACGCCTCGATGGAAAGCTAAAACTGACCGTCATGATGAGGCGAGAGACCGTCGCTGTTCGAGAGGTTTTCATGAGTCCTTGAAGACTTATGCCGCTTAGAGCGAGGAGCGGATACTGTCCGCCAAGGCGTGATAGCACCCCAAATTGACCTTCGAAGACTAGGGGCTTCACCGAAATTTAAAATTATAGAATTCTATGGCTAAGTGAGAGTGTTCAAGCATTATAAGTCCGGTTGCCTTGTTCGTTGTGTTGAGCGCCTCCTAGATGGACCCAAAATGGGAACAAGAGCACTCAAGTTTATCCCGAACACCCCAAAGACTCGTGGCATGGGGGCTGAAGCCGACGACTTGCCATCTCTCGATTTGATAAACAGCCGCACTGAAGGTAATATTTTAAATTAACAAGCGTTTCTTAGCACATATGAACTAAGTTTTCAGCGCACAGGATAACAAAATGCGAGTCTACTCAAATATTACATCTTTGGAGCACTCACCGCAATAGTGTGGGCGCCCTTGAGACACTCTTATAATACATCTCGGCGTGCGATGCTCCTTGCCCTCACGGTGGCGGGTCCATCACGAGCTACGGGCATCCATCTTGCCCCAAAGGCACCTTTGCGCGGGCAAGGCCCGACGGCACCCTCGATACAAGCAGAATGCTTGATAACTTCAACCCACGGGCACACATCCACCAGCCGCCGCACTGGATCAAGTAGCTCCTGTGCATGGCCTCCTTAGGCCGGCCCAACTATAAGGCCCTTCATGGCCTGTTCGCCGCCTTAGGAGCTCGACCAGCTGCTTCACTGGTCGCTAAAGCACCGGATGTCCGCCTCAAGATACCGAGACCGAAGACCTTCTTCGTTGAACTCCCTCCTCAGCCCGGTAGAATGCGGCAGCATCGGACACGCTGCAAGGAAGCTCTGCGAACGCCCCTGGAAAGCTCCGAATTCGGGTAAGCAACAGGTAATTAACACTCACATGCTTACTCTTGCATGAAAAATGCCTTACCTGCTGCTATTTTCTTCACCACTTCAATCTCCTGGAGGGCCTTGTAGGCTTCGACCTTCGCGGTTTTGGCACTCTCAAGAGCCGTTGCAAGCTCAGACTCTTGAGTCTTCGAGTCACGCTCCAAGTTCTCATGTTTTTTCACGAGATCCTCGAGCTCTTGTTGTACCTCCGCCACCCGCGCCTCCTGCTTCTCTCGCTCGGCGCGTTCCGCGGCCGCATTACGCTCGGCCGCGGCCACCGCCTCCTTCAGGGTCGCCACCTCGTTAGCGGCCCCCACAATACCCACGTTATCCTTGTCATTTTTCTTGTAACCAAATCCTTTTCTGTAAGGTACAATTTTCATAAGGTATTACTCACCTTCTTTTCCTCGAGCTTCTTGGCATGGCCGAGCTCGTTCTCGGACCGCCGAGGTTTTCCTTCAAAGTATTGACCTCCATGATCGGTCTGGGCAGAGGTCAGCAGCCTGACCTGCAATCCCATATTGACATATTTTTATGACTCCTGCGTTTATCTTTCTAAAGATCCTCGGTCCGCTTTTCTTTCCGAACACCGAACCGAGCATCGTGGGCTACCGTCTATGCGGTACCATTTTACATATGTTGAAATTCTTACCTCAAAGCCTGTTAGAAGGCTATTGAGCTTCGGTCAGCCCGCTCTTGGCGAGCTGAACTTTCGAATCACCGCACTCATAAAAGTGCGGTGTTCCTCTTCGATGGAGGCACCATTGAGCGCCTCCAGCAAATTATCCGGCACCTCCGGTTGGATGGAGGCAGCCGGCGTCTCGGTCTTGCCCTTCTTACGAAGGGGTTGCCCGCCGGACTCCGGAGCCACTGCGGCCTCCGGGGCTGAGTCCGGTGCACAGTCCGGGAGGGTGTCCTGCGACACCTCCGGGGCCTCCCCCTCCCGGTGGGTCCTTTTACGGGATCCCACTCGGCGCCGTCTGCTGCACGGGGTGGAGGCAGTCGGAAGGAATCCATATCCGACGCACCCAAGGACACGCTTCGGCAAACGGGAAGATCATCCTTGGGCGGACTGCAGGGTTGTATCGCGGCATTAGAAAGACGTTATGTGGCGAAAACAAAAACCTTGAGGTTATTCGGGAGTCCGGATACTTACGATCTCGCCAGGGGCTTGGCCCTTGGATGCCAGTCTTCGTCGTCGTCACTAGCGCTGGCGGAGCAGTCCGGAGGAAGAGTTTTTCCCTTCTTGGCCTTCTTCTCCGGCACCAAGTGGGGTGCCGGAGCCAGCAGCCCCGTTAGGCGGGCGTCCGCTGGGTCCTCTGGCAATGCGGCCGGACAGGTAATCCGTTTGGCCTTCGCTAGCCATTCCTATCAAAGGCAAGGGGAGTTAAGATCCCGCATAGAGCCAAACTATGGAAAACAAGTGGTGAAATCCTTACCTCGTCATTTGGACACCGCGAGCGAATCCGTGATCTTGATGGCGGACGCGGAGCTTGGCGCCCTTGAACAGCACCTTCGGACATCTTCGTGCGTAGTGTCGAAGAGCCCTTCAGGTCTGGTGCTGCGCGGATCAAACTCCCACATATTAAAGCCCGTCGCTGGCACGGAGAATCCGCGGATGAGCATGACACGGACTACGTTGACAAGCTTGAGCTTCTTGTCCACCAGCTTCTGGATATAGGCTTGGAGTCCGGTCAGCTCCTCCGAATCCCCCCAAATTCGGCCACTCTCTTTCCAGGAGGAGAGCCGTGTGGGAATACCAGATCTAAATTCGGGGGCCGCTGCCCAATCAGGGTCACGCGGCTCGGTGATGTAGAACCACCCCGATTGCCACCCCTTGATGGTTTCCACGAAAGTACCCTCCAGCCACGTAACGTGGGACATCCCGTCCATCATGGCGCCTCCGACTCCGCTTGGCTGCCCTTCACAACCTTCGCTTGACATCAAGGTCTTGAGCCACAAGCGAAGTGGGGCTGGATGCGAGGAATGCCGCGCTACGACGATAAACGCCGAGATGTTGAGGATGAAATTCGGGGCCGATCATGGAAATCTAGGCCGTAGTAGAACATGAGCCCCGGACAAAGGGATGAAGGGAAGCCCAGTCCATGGAGGAAATGGGGAAGAAATACTACCCTCTCATGGGGCCTGGGGTTGGGGACGAGCTCTCCCTCGTCGGGGAGCCGATGCGCGATGTTGCTGGACAAATATCCGGCGTCGCGCAGCTTCTGGATCTGCCCCTCCGTGACGGAGGAGGCCATCCACTTGCCTCCCGCTCCGGACATAATTGGAGAAGGTTGTGGTGAGAAGTGCAGACTTGGGCGCTGGAGCTCGAGTTCGCGGAGATGGATAAGCCAAGGAGGAAGAAGGCGCAGGTAAAAGGGCTGGATCCTTATCCCCTTATATGGGCGAACAAAAACATGTGTCCCCACCGGCCTGGTAAAACTCGCTTATCTCCCAAGCGCCACAATCAATGGCGCGGTTGGGTTACCCACGTCCGTATTGATGGGAATCCGGAATAAGGGAACACGATCTCTGCCTCGACAAGGCGTGCCAAGGAAACCGCCGCTAAACGCTACCGAGGTGGAACAAGAAACAATTTGAATAAAGGCTTGGTAGTGGTGCGACGTCACGCCACAAAATATGTCAGCAGATTGATCTTGTGTAATATTATTCTCTCTACGGTGGTATGTGGAATTTATTTTTGCAGAGCCGGACACTATCCTGGTGTTCACAATCTTCTATAAATTATTCGGAGGAAGAACCCGCCTTGCAATGCCGAAGACAATATACGCGCCGGACTCATCGTCATTGAAGCCTGGTTCAGGGGCTACTGAGGGAGTTCCGGACTAGGGGGTGTCCGGATAGCCGAACTATCATCATCGGCCGGACTCCAAGACTATGAAGATACAAGATTGAAGACTTCGTCCCGTGTCCGGATGGGACTTTCCTTGGCGTGGAAGGCAAGCTTGGCGATACGGATATGTAGATCTCCTACCATTGTAACCGACTCTGTGTAACCCTAACCCTATCCGGTGTCTATATAAACCGGAGGGTTTTAGTCCGTAGGACGAACAACAATCATTCCATAGGCTAGCTTCTAGGGTTTAGCCTCTTTGATCTCGTGGTAGATCTACTCTTGTAACACACATCATCAATATTAATCTAGCAGGACGTAGGATTTTACCTCCATTGAGAGGGCCCGAACCTGGGTAAAACATCGTGTCCCTTGTCTCCTGTTACCATCCGCCTAGACGCACAGTTCGGGACCCCCTACCCGAGATCCGCCGGTTTTGACACCGACAGCTTTTTTTTGCCTATTTCAGTGTTTCAGAAAAAGAATATCAAATGGAGTCCAAACGGAATGAAACCTTCGGGAACGTAATTTTTGGAATAAACGTGATCCAGAGGACTTGGAGTCTATGTAAAGAAATCAACGAGGAGACCGCGAGGCACGGGGCGCGTCTACCCCCCCCCCAGGCGCGCCCTCCACCCTCGTGGGGCCCACGTTGCTCCACCGATGTACTTCTGTACCCATGAGATCCCATCTTGGGGCCTTTTCCGGCGCTCCGCCGGAGGGGGCATTGATCACGGAGGGCTTCTATATCAACACCATAGCCTCTCCGATGATGAGTGAGTAGTTTACCTCAGAACTTCGGGTCCATAGTTATTAGCTAGATGGCTTCTTCTCTCTCTCTGGATCTCAATACAATGTTCTCCTTGATCTTCTTGGAGATCTATTCGATGTAATCTTCTTTTGCGGTGTGTTTGTTGACATCCGATGAATTGTGGGTTTATGATCAAGATTATCTATGAACAATATTTGAATCTCCTATGAATTCTTTTATGTATGATTGGTTATCTTTGCAAGTCTCTTCGAATTATCAGTTTGGTTTGGCCTACTAGATTGATCTTTCTTGCAATGGGAGAAGTGCTTAGCTTTGGCTTCAATCTTGCGGTGTCCTTTCCCAGTGACAGCAGGGGCAGCAAGGCACGTATTGTATTGTTGCCATCGAGGATAAGAAGATGGGGTTTATATCATATTGCATGAGTTTATCCCTCTACATCATGTCATCTTACTTAAAGCATTACTCTGTTCTTATGAACTTAATACTCTAGATGCATGCTGGATAGCGGTCGATGTATGGAGTAATAGTAGTAGATGCAGAATCGTTTCGATCTACTTGTCGTGGATGTGATGCCTATATACATGATCATACCTAGATATTCTCATAACTATGCACAATTCTATAAATTGCTCGACAATAATTCGTTTACCCACCGTAATAGTTATGCTCTTGAGAGAAGCCACTAGTGAAACCTATGGCCCCCGGGTCTATTTTCCATCATATTAATCTTCCAACACTTAGCTATTTTTTATTGCCGTTTATTTTACTTTGCATCTTTATCATAAAAATACCAAAAATATTATCTTATCATATCTATCAGATCTCACTCTCGTAAGTGACCGTGAAGGGATTGACAACCCCTTTATCGCGTTGGTTATGAGGTTCTTATTTTTTTGTGTAGGTGCGTGGGACTTGTGCGTGATCTCCTACTGGATTGATACCTTGGTTCTCAAAAACCGAGGGAAATACTTACGCTACTTTACTGCATCACCCTTTCCTCTTCAAGGGAAAACCAACGCAGTGCTCAAGAGGTAGCAAGAAGGATTTCTGGCGCCGTTGCCGAGGAGATCTACGTCAAGTCAAGAAATACCAAGTACCCATCACAAACTCTTATCCCCCGCATTACATTATTTGGCATTTGCCTCTCGTTTTCCTCTCCCCCACTTCACCCGTGCCGTTTTATTCGCCCTCTCTTTTCCTCTCGCTTTCCCTTCGCCATGTCGGAATCAAAAAGAGTTGGGGTTTCTCTCCCGTGTTTTAGTACTTTGTACGATCCTTCTATTCTATCCAAACTCATAAATAATGATGCTATGGAAAAACCTGTCAGAGTTATCAATGAGATTCTTAATAATTTTGATAAAGATGATTCCGGAATTTTTCATTATTTACTCGATGAATCTTTGAAAGATGCTTGGGATAGACTGTTAAGGATCCGGGCTAAATATGTGCCCCAATACCAAATTGAAATTTACTTAAAGAGCTTTTATGTTGCCCTACCGTCTTCGTTTAAGCATGTCTTAGATTCTATATTTGAAGAAGGTTTTCTTCAAGGGGATGCCGTAGATACTTATGAAAAGATGAAGACCATATTTGGGCACCCCATGAATGAGAAAGTTGAATCTACATCTCTTTTGCTCTCCTACCAAAACGAATGTATCAAAGAGATAAAAGCTAGCTTAGATGCAAATTTCCGTAACGTGCTTAATCTTTCTTCTACCATTAATAGCCAAGTGCTTTATCAAAATAGAAAGATTAATTCCATAGATAACAAGTTAGCTCTTTCCTTCCCTAAAACCAAAGATGGCAATACCTAGATCTATCCTTGCTTTTATGCCTAGCTAGGGGCGTTAAACGATAGCGCTTGTTGGGAGGCAAACCAATTTTATTTTAATTTTTTTCCTTTTTGCTTCTGTTTAGGAATAAATATGTGATCTATCCTCTGGTTAGATTTGTTTTTATGTTTTAATTAGCGTTTGTGCCAAGTTAAACCTATAGGATCTTCTTGGATGATAGTTATTTGATCTTGCTGAAAATTCCAGAAAATTTATGTTCACGAAAACAATTGTTTAAAATCAAAAGAATGTGATAAAATACTGATTCCAATGGAAGTAGATCAATAAAGAAATTTTATAGGTCTTCCTATTTTGGTAGATTTTTCTGAGTTCCAGAAGTTTGCGTTAGTTACAGATTACTACAGACTGTTCTGTTTTTGACAGATTCTGTTTTTCGTGTGTTGTTTGCTTATTTTGATGAATCTACGGCTAGTAAAAGAGTTTATAAACCATAGAGAAGTTTTAATACAGTAGGTTTAATACCAATATAAATAAATAATGAGTTCAATACAGTACCTTGAAGTGGTGTTTTGTTTTCTTTCGCTAACGGAGCTCTTGAGATTTTCTATTGAGTTTTGTGTTGTGAAGTTTTCAAGTTTTGGGTAAAAGATTTGATGGATTATGGAACAAGGAGTGGCAAGAGCCTAAGCTTGGGGATGCCCATGGCACCCCAAGATAATCTAAGGACACCAAAAAGCCAAAGCTTGGGGATGCCCGGAAGGCATCCCTCTTTAAATCTTAAATCCATCGGTAACTTTACTTGGAGCTATATTTTTATTCACCACATGATATGTGTTTTGCTTGGAGCGTCTTGTATGATTTGAGTCTTTGCTTTTTATTTTACTATAATCATCCTTTCTGTACACACCTTTTGAGAGAGACACACATGATTCGGAATTTATTAGAATACTCTATGTGCTTCACTTATATCTTTTGAGCTATATAGTTTTTGCTCTAGTGCTTCACTTATATCTTTTAGAGCACAGTGGTGGATTTGTTTTATAGAAACTATTGTTCTCCCATGCTTCACTTATATTATTTTGAGAGTCCTACAAAACAGCATGGTAATTTGCTTTAATTATGATATGCATCCAAGATTAGTAAAAAAAAATCTTATCAGTGTGTTGAATACTATGAGAAGTTTGATGTTTGATAATTTTTTTGAGATATGAAGATGGTGATATTAGAGTCATGCTAGTTGAGTAGTTGTGAATTTGATAAATACTTGTGTTAAAGTTTGTGATTCCCGTAGCATGCACGTGTGGTGAACCGTTATGTGATGAAGTCGGAGCATGATTTATTCATTGATTGTCTTCCTTATGAGTGGCGGTCGGGGACGAGCGATGGTCTTTTCCTACCAATCTATCCCCCTAGGAGCATGCGCGTAATACTTTGCTTTGATAACTTATAGATTTTTGCAACAAGTATATGAGTTCTTTATGACTACTTTGAGTCCATGGATTATACGCACTTTCTTCCTTCCACCATTGCTAGCCTCTCTAATACCGCGCACTTTTCGCCGGTATCATACACCCACCATATACCTTCCTCAAAACAGCCACCATACCTACCTATCATGGCATTTCCATAGCCATTCCGAGATATATTGCCATGCAACTTACCACCGTTCCGTTTACTATGACACGCTACATCATTGTCATATTGCTTTGCATTATCATGTAGTTGACATCGTATTTGTGGCAAAGCCACCGTTCATAATTCTTTCATACATGTCACTTTTGATTCATTGCATATCCCGGTACACCGCCGGAGGCATTCACATAGAGTCATATTTTGTTCTAAGTGTTGAGTTGTAATTCTTGAGTTGTAAAGTAAATAAAAGTGTGATGATCATCATTATTAGAGCATTTTCCCAAGTGTGGAAAGGATGATGGAGACTATGATTCCCCCACAAGTCGGGATGAGACTCCGGATGAAAAAATAAAAAAAATAAAAAATAAAAAAATGAGGCCATAAAAAAGGGAGAAAAGGCCCAAAGAAAAAAATGAGAGAAAAGAGAGAAGGGACAATGCTACTATCTTTTTTCCACACTTGTGCTTCAAAGTAGCACCATGATCTTCATGATAGAGTGTCTCCTATGATATCACTTTCATATACTAGTGGGAATTTTTCATTATAGAACTTGGATTGTATATTCCAATGATGGGCTTCCTCAAAATGCGCTAGGTCTTCGTGAGCAAGCGAGTTGGATGCACACCCACTTAGTTTCTTTTGTTGAGCTTTCATATACTTATAGCTCTAGTGCACCCGTTGCATGGCAATCCCTACTCACTCACATTGATATCTATTGATGTGCATCTCCATAGCCCGTTGATACGCCTAGTTGATGTGAGACTATCTTCTGTTTTTTTGTCTTCTCCACAACCACCATTCTATTCCACATATAGTGATATGTCCATGGCTCACGCTCATGTATTGCGTGAAGATTGAAAAGGTTTTAGAACATCAAAAGTATGAAACAATTGCTTGGCTTGTCATCGGGGTTGTGCATGATTAAATACTTTGTCTGATGAAGATACAGCATAGCCAGACTATATGATTTTGTAGGGATAACTTTCTTAGGCCATGTTATTTTGAGAAGACATAATTGCTTAGTTAGTATGCTTGAAGTATTATTATTTTTGTGTCAATATTAAACTTTTGTCTTGAATCTTTCGGATTTGAATATTCATACCACAAATAAGAGAATTACATTGAAAATTATGCTAAGTAGCATTCCACATCAAAAATTCTTTTTTTTATCATTTACCTACTCGAGGACGAGCAGGAATTAAGCTTGGGGATGCTTGATACGTCTCCAACGTATCTATAATTTTTTATTGTTCCATGCTATAGTATATTCTGTTTTGGATGTTTAATGGGCTTTACTCTACACTTTTATATTATTTTTGGGACTAACCTATTAACCGGAGGCCCGGCCCGAATTGATGTGTTTTTTTTGCCTATTTTAGTGTTTCGCAGAAAAAGAATATCAAACGAAGTCCAAACGGAATGAAACCTTCGGGAATGTGATTTTCGGAACAAACGTGATCCAGAGGACTTGGAGTCTACGTAAAGTAATCAACGAGGAGAGCACGAGGCAGGGGGGCGCCTACCCCCTAGGCGCGCCCTCCACCCTCGTGGGGCCCATGTTGCTCCACCGACGTACTTCTTCCTCCTATATATACCCATATACCCTGGAAACATCAAATACGGAGCAAAAACCCTATTTCCACCGCCGCAACCTTCTGTACCCGTGAGATCCCATCTTGGGGCCTTTTCTAGCGCTCCGCCGGAGGGGGCATTGATCACGGAGTGCTTCTGCATCAACACCATAGCCTCTCCGATGATGAGTGAGTAGTTTACCTCAGAGCTTCGGGTCCATAGTTATTAGCTAGATGGCTTCTTCTCTCTCTTTGGATCTCAATACAATGTTCTCCTCGATCTTCTTGGAGATCTATTCGATGTAATCTTCTTTTGCGGTGTGTTTGTCAAGATCCGATGAATTGTGGGTTTATGATCAAGATTATCTATGAACAATATTTGAATCTCCTATGAATTCTTTTTTGTATGATTGGTTATCTTTGCAAGTCTCTTTGAATTATCAGTTTGGTTTGGCCTACTAGATTGATCTTTCTTGCAATGGGAGAAGTGCTTAGCTTTGGGTTCAATCTTGCGGTGTCCTTTCCCAGTGACAGCAAGGCACGTATTGTATTGTTGCCATCGAGGATAAAAAGATGGGGTTTATATCATATTGCATGAGTTTATCCCTCTACATCATGTCATCTTACTTAAAGCATTACTCTGTTCTTATGAACTTAATACTCTAGATGCATGCTAGATAGCGGTCGATGTGTGGAGTAATAGTAGTAGATGCATAATCGTTTCGATCTACTTGTCGCGGACGTGATGCCTATATACATGATCATACCTAGATATTCTCATAACTATGCTCAATTCTATCAATTGCTCGACAGTAATTCGTTTACCCACCGTAATACTTATGCTCTTGAGAGAAGCCACTAGTGAAACCTATGGCCCCCGGGTCTATTTTCCATCATATTAATCTTCCAACACTTAGCTATTTTTTATTGCCGTTTATTTTACTTTGCATATTTACCATAAAAATACCAAAAATATTATCTTATCATATCTATCAGATCTCTCTCTCGTAAGTGACCGTGAAGGGATTGACAACCCCTTTATCGCATTGGTTGCGAGGTTCTTATTTGTTTGTGTAGGTGCGTGGGACCTGTGCGTGATCTCCTACTGGATTGATACCTTGGTTCTCAAAAACTGAGGTAAATACTTACGCTACTTTAATGCATCACCCTTTCCTCTTCAAGGGAAAACCAAGGCAGTGCTCAAGAGGTAAAATTTAGTAGCTGCAGAGGGCGGCGCCGAAGACGAAGAAGATCGATGGCAGCCGGAGATGGGGACGAAGGGGATCCGATGCTGCAGCGCCTCCGAGCTCCAGCTAAGGCCACCAGTCAAAGGAGTCGACCCTGGCGGAGCTCACCGACAGGGTCAGCAGGCGCGGGGCCGCCGATGGCCGCGACAACGACGCAGGACGGCGGCGACCATGCTCGGGCGTCTATGGGGAACGAGGGGGAGAACGAGGAGGGATCTGGTGGGGAGAGGGAGAGGCGGTGTCGGTGTCAAAACCGGCGGATCTCGGGTAGGGGGTCCCGAACTGTGCGTCTAGGCGGATGGTAACAGGAGACAAGGGACACGATGTTTTTACCCAGGTTCGGGCCCTCTCGATGGAGGTAAAACCCTACTCCTGCTTGATTAATATTGATGATATGGGTAGTACAAGAGTAGATCTACCACGAGATCAGAGAGGCTAAACCCTAGAAGCTAGCCTATGGTATGATTGTTGTTAGTCCCCACGGACTAAAATCCTCCGGTTTATATAGACACCGAATAGGGTTAGGGTTACAGAGTCGGTTACAATGGTAGGAGATCTACATATCCGTATCGCCAAGCTTGCCTTCCACGCCAAGGAAAGTCCCATCCGGACACGGGACGAAGTCTTCAATCTTGTATCTTCATAGTCCGAGTCGGCCAAAGGTCATAGTCAGCTATCCGGACACCCCTAATCCGGGCCTCCTCGGTAGCCCCGAACCAGGCTTCAATGACAACGAGTCCGTAGCGTGAGATTGTCTTCGACATTGCAAGGCGGGTTCTTCTCCAAATCTGTGTACCTGTTTGAATAGTGTCCGCTTCTTGTAAATATATCGCTCCTTGGCTTCCACGCCCAATAATGGCCATCTTCCACGTGTTGAATGAATGCGAAAAGCTAGGGTATTTTACATTTACCCCCTAGCTGCAAAGCGAGCTGCCTATATAAGGGGCGAGGATCTAGATCCAAATCACACCACCTTCCCTTCATGAGCTTTCATCGGAGTGCATCCGATGAAACCCATTCCATCATGGACGGTCGACGCGGCTCCTCCTCTCGCCCTCCTAGTCCTCAACTTTGGAGATTGGGAGAGATGCTCCGTCCCTTGCAATGAGTTAGTGGCGCTCCAAACCAAGGGTTTCTTCCCCAGCCTTCATGGTTCGGTTCGAGCCGGACTCGCCACCTATAAGGGCGGAAAACAAGCGGAGGCGTCCCAGTCCCTCCCGAGGAGGCGGGTATGCCTTGTCCCTTATTTGATAAGAGGGCTCGGATTTCCAATTCATCCGTTTCTCCGGGGCTCACTGGAGTTCTATGGCCTCAGTTGCACAACCTTCGCCTGCCTCCATTACGCATATTGCGGGCTTCGTGGCCCTTTATGAGCTATTTTGGGCATCGAGGCTCATTTCACGCGCTGTGAAAGAGGCTGTTACGCCTCGTACCCGTTCTCGGGAGGGGTCGATATATCAGTGGGCGGAGCGAACTATGGCGCATCGCCGAGACCGGATATCTATCCGGAACCCAAGAAGGCGCCCAAAGACTGGCCTTCGAATGGTTTTATATAGAAGGCGTCCCCTGCGGACCCTGTCGGATCGGCCTCCGGAGTTCGATAATGCTCCTTTGAAGAAAGCGCCTAAGCTGGCGTCCACGGAGCCCCGGAGGGAGAATGACGGGGACGTCCTTTACGATGAGCGAATAAGGTTGTTGGCTCATTCCGGACTGACCATGATTGGAGTCATGGCCATATGTATCATGCGGGGGGTGCAGCCGCTCCAGGATATGGGCCACCCATGTGGGATTTCAACAGGAGGATGATGCCACCGCCATGGCCGTAAGGGGCGGGATCGGTCGCCCGATCTGGTGAAGATCTTGTCCGCATTGCCTGGCGAGAAGAGGAAGAATTTCTTCGCGTCAATCCACAGGGCGGATTTTCTATGTACGATCCTCCAAGCTGGGTAAGCGGACACTTCTTTATGCCCATCCGTTCCATATTCCCATAGTTAAGTACCTTATCTTGTGATTTTGACGCAGGAATTGCGCCGGGCCGTAAAGGATATAAACAGCCCACCTCCACAACCTGAGGATCTGGAACGGTCCCTCGATCCGGCCTCCCAAGAGGATCCAGACATATCTGTGGAGCTGATTGATGGGGTATTTTACCAACTGAGCATCGACAATGCCCTGGTTGCCATTACGGCCGATTACCCCGGAATATTTCTAGCCTCACAGGTAATTGAGACCAAAGTCCCAATACTTTAGAAATTATCCCTCCGTGCTTATCTTTGACCACCGTATATCAATGGTGTTTTGCAGGGGGAGCCCTTGAGGCGGAAGGCCGAACCTGCGGTGGCTAGCCAACAAGGGGCAGCAAGGCCAAGCAGGCTGAAAAGAAGTGCGGTCCGGATTGAGACGCCGGCGCCACGGTATGGCATGCCGCCTTATTCTGTGTTTTATTCCGGAAGGTATGCTAACTTCGTGCTCTCTTCAGAAAAAGCGCTCGCGGACTATATCCGGGAGGCTGCCAATCGAGCCTCCACCAGCCGGGCTCCAAAGCCAGTCGAAGCGGAGGCGAACACGAAGCATCGTCGGACGCTCCTCCGGCGAGAGGATGCCGACGGGCTATCGCCACCAATTCCGAGGTGGAGAGTGCCATGAATCACAGGCATCACGGACTATTCTTCGTGGCGCATGTTTCTCCCAAGAGGCATTGGATGCCTTCAATTGGAGATCGCACCTCGTGATGCTCAAAATGGTCTAGCAGAGCTACGGAAAGTATGTGAAAGACATAAGGGTGAGAAAATTTGATGGTTATATATACCAGTAGCCCCGAGACTTGAAATAGTTAGAATAACTGATTTAAGGATCATTTATTGTCTTGAGGATCTTCTGAAAAGAATACCCAACTGTCCCCGGAGCTTGAAAAGTGCAAAGCCCAACTTGAGGCCGCACAAGCCACGGTGGGAAGTCAAAAGACCTCCTCACGGTAACATACGCTTTAAAAGATAAGTATGTTATGAAGTGCGGCGTGTATAGATCGACAATAATATTGCGAGATGGCGCCGGGTAGATCCGGACAAGCAACAACTTTGCGCGCGGTTAAAGGCGGCGAGCGTGCTTACGAGGGTGAGGCGGGAGAAAAATAATCTCCAAGATGCCAACACCCAGCTGGGTGAGGAGCTAAAAGATGTTCTTGCCCAGCTGTCTAACTCTGTTAAGGAGAATCGGCGGCTTCTACACGGCATTTTTAGTAAATGCTTAAAAGAACTTCGAAAACAAAGTTCAGCGAGGAAGTCGACTAACAGAGTTATGTCTGTAGGTATGCTCACATGCCGTCCTGTAGAGGAAATGCCCGGTTCTATGGGTGACCTTCTTCCCGAGCTCTTGCAACTGCACGAACGAGTTCGGCAGGTGATGGAAGGCGTCGCCCAGGCCTTGTGGCCATCTGTCTCCCTGCCCGAAGGCCTTGAGGAGCTTGCAGAGAGGCTCTGTGAGCGCGGGCGGCGCTCGATTATGGAAGATATCGGCCTGCCATCAAGGCGCCAGGAGGCTGGGCCATGGTGAAGACGCTGCACACGAAGGATGACCCAAACCACATGGCGAGGTCGGACTGTGGGGCGGATGGGAAGGAGATCCTGTGAGCTTAGTGTATGGCCAGGTAGAATTGGCCACAAAGTATTCCCAGCAGGACTGTAAACTAGACAGCCTGTTAGATGGCATTGAAGAGGAATACAATCAGTCAAATTGACTATGTAATTTAAGGTGACATGTAAAATGCCTTCTAGCCTGATTGTAGATCGTTTGTCTTAGCGGACCTTTTTGCTTCAACCTCGGGACCCAATAGTCCGGAGTGTGTCCGAATACCCTCGCGGTTATATAAAAACTAGGGCATGCGTGGAGACCAGGCGTAGGGGTCATTAGTGCTTTATCAGACAAGTGCCCAACTAGTTATGTTATATTACATGGTTAGTAAGAAACATCTTCCAGGGAGAATAGTTTCGTTAGGGGTTCCTTTCACGGGAGGCATGCCCTAAAGTGCATGTCCGGAGTAAAAAAGAGAAAAACATCTGGGGCAGATAAATAAATAGGTAAGAAATCTTCTTTTAGTTCACCGACCGAATATTCTCTTAAGAATGCTAGCTTTCGGCTTCACCCAGTCTGAGGTACACATCCGGCTGACCCAGCAGTAACAATCGCAGAGGTGCTCCCTTTACCACCTAGCCGAACAATCGGGAACGTAGGGATAAGCACAGGAGCCAGGCAACCCAGCTTGGCCAAAACTTAAGTCATATCGATGCATATAATGGTGAATAAAAGGTACATGCGAAAGTGTGACACATGTATTGGGCATGAAGCCCTTATAATTAAGCTTCTGTAAAAGAAGCCCCGTGGTACAATGAGCGCGGATGGCGCATCAAGTGTGTGCGAACAATGCGCTAACGAGCCTTCAAAGGCTGGAAAGAAAAAGGAGGAGAAGGAGAAAATAGAAGACAGCTAAAATATAAAATATGGATGAGAAGAAGGAGACGAACTCAGAATCCGGCGCTAGGCGTAGAATCTTCAAGGCGGGCTGCGTTCCATGGGTTCGGCTCGAGTCGGTTATCCGATGCATCTCGCAGACGGTACGCTCCACCGGTCAGGACTTGGTCGATGATGAAGGGACCTTCCCATTTGGGCTTTAGTTTGTCCTTTTTCTTGTCCGGTAGGCGTAGAACTAGCTCGCCAACATTGTAAGTTTTGGCCCGTACTTCTACTGCTTTGATATCTTGAGCCTGCTGTTGATAGAATGCGGAGCGGGCTTTGCTACGTCACGCTCCTCCTCCAAGGCGTCCAAACTGTCCTGCCGATCGAGCTCGGCTTCTCTTTCCTCGTACATGCGCACGCGAGGTGAGTCATGAATTATGTCGTAGGGCAGAACTGCCTCTACGCCGTATACCATAAAGAATGGTGTAAATCCGGTCGTGTGATTCGGAGTGGTCCGCAGCCCCAAGAGTACGGAGTCGAGCTCCTCTACCCAGTGCGTGTTAGATTCCTTGAGGGACCACACTAATCTGGGTTTGATGCCGCTCATAATTAGACCATTTGCTCGCTCAACTTGACCGTTAGTTTGAGGGTGATAGACTGGAGCGTAGTCGAGCTTAATGCCCATGTTTTTGCACCAGAGTTTGACCTCGTCGGCCGTAAAGTTCATGCCGTTATTAGTGATGATGCTGTGGGGTACACCGTAACTGTGTACGACCCCTGATATGAAGTCTATCACCGGTCCGGATTCAGCCGTCTTGACAGGCTTGGCCTCTATCCATTTGGTGAATTTATCCACCATGACCAGTAGGTATTTTTGCTTGTGGGTTCCCCCTTTAAGGGGTCCTACCATGTCAAGCCCCCAGACCACGAAGGGCCAGGTGATGGGTATAGTTTTGAGGGCGGTGGGTGGCATGTGGCTCTGATTAACAAAGAGCTGGCATCCGACGCATTGTTGGACTAAGTCCTGAGCATCTGCCCGGGCTGTCGGCCAATAAAATCTTGTACGGAAGGCCTTGCCTACAAGGGCCCGGGCTGCGGCGTGGTGCCCGCCGAGTCCGGCATGTATTTCAGCCAGAAGATTCCGCACTTCCTCTTTGGAGATACACCTTTGAAGGACTCCGGTTGTGCTTTTCTTATAAAGCTCTCCCTCATGGACTTTGTAGGCTTTAGATCGCCGCACTATGCAACGGGCCTCGTTTTGGTCCTCGGGGAGTTCCTGCCTGGTTAGGTAGGCTAGGAATGGTTCTGTCCACGGGGCAATGACTGCCATTATTACATGGGCTGAGGGTGTTATTTCGTTGGTAGAACCACCAACTGTGTCAGAATGTTCGGTGTGGGGCAGTGTGGTTGGGTCCGGGTTGTTATTTCCGGACTCTCCTCCCATATCTGGATGGCTTGAACAGCCTTTCTAGGAAGATGTTGGGGGGGGACAGCATCGCGCTTTGCGCCGATGTGTGCCAACACGTCTGCTGCCTGGTTGTTATCCCGGGCTATATGGTGAAATTCGAGCCCCTCAAACCAAGCTGACATTTTTAGGACGACATTGCGATAGGCTGCCATTTTCGGATCCTTGGCATCAAAATCTCCATTCATTTGGGATATCGCGAGGTTCGAATCCCCGCGCACCTCTAGGCGTTGAATGCCCATGGAGACTGCCATCCGGAGACCATGTAGAAGGGCCTCGTATTCGGCTGCGTTGTTGGAGTCCGTATACATTATCTGGAGTACGTATTGAACTGTATCTCCGGTTGGGGACGTCAGAACAACACCAGCCCCTAGGCTAGCCAACATTTTGGAGCCGTCGAAGTGCATTATCCAGTTGGAATATGCGCCTTACTCTTTAGGGAGTTCGGCCTCGGTCCATTCGGCGACGAAGTCGGCCAAAACCCGTGACTTAATGGCTCTGCGTGGCTTATAGGTTATGTCGAACGGGAGGAGCTCAATGGCCCATTTGCAATCCGGCCCGTCGCGTCGCGGTTGTTTATAATGTCGTTAAGAGGTACTTTGGAGGCTACTATTACTGAACACTCTTGAAAGTAGTGTCGCAGCTTCCGGGATGCCATAAACACCGCGTATGCTATCTTTTGATAATGCGGGTACCGTGACTTGCATGGAGTTAGGACAGTGGACACGTAGTAAACTGGTTTTTGAAGAGGGAACTTGTGTCCGTCCGTTTCTCGTTCGACAACGAGCACCGCGCTTACAACTTGATGAGTTGCCGTGATGTATAATAGCATTGGTTCGCCCATGTTAGGCGCGGCCAGGACCGGGTTTGTTGCCAATATGGCTTTTATTTCTTCTAGTCCGGCCGTGGCGGCATCCGTCCACTCGAAGTGTTCGGTGCGCCGGAGGAGGCGATAAAGGGGTAATGCCTTTTCTCCCAAATGGGAGATGAAGCGGCTTAGAGCCGCCACGCATCCAGTCAATTTTTATATTTGTTTGAGGTCTTTTGGGATATCCAATTGTGACAGAGCTTGGATCTTGGCTGGATTTGCTTCAATTCCTCTACCGGATACAATGAAGCCCAAGAGCTTTCCAGCTGGTACGCCAAAAACGCATTTTTTCGGGTTGAGCTTAACGTCATATGTTCGGAGATTATCGAATGTGAGCCTCAAGTCGTCTACTAGAGTTTCGACGTGCTTGCTTTTGACGACCACATCGTCTATGTATGCCTCCACTGTTTTGCCGATCTAGTTTGCCAGACATGTCTGAATCATGCGCTGATATGTTGTGCCGGCGTTTTTGAGCCCGAAGGGCATTGTGTTGAAGCAGAATGGGCCGTATGGAGTGATGAATGCCGTTGCGGCTTGGTCAGGCTCTGCCATTTTAATTTGGTGGTAGCCGGAGTATGCGTCGAGGAAACACAATGAATCGTGTCCTGCGGTAGCGTCGATGATTTGATCAATGTGGGGGAGGAGGAAGGGATCCTTTGGGCAAGCCTTGTTGAGGTCCTTGAAATCGACGCACAGGCGCCAGGATTTGTCCTTCTTTGGTACCATCACCAGGTTTGCTAGCCAGTCCGGATGTTTTATATCTCTGATGAATCTGGCCTCCAATAGTTTGGCTAGCTCCTCTCGCATGGCCTGTCTCTTGGGTTCGGAGAAACGCCAAAGAGCCTGTTTGAGTGGCTTGAATCCTTTTAGGATGTTTAGGCTATGCTCGCCACCGGCGTGGGATTCTGGCATGTCCGAAGGGTGCCGTGCAAAATGTCCCAATTTTCTCGTAGGAATTCTCCTAGTGCGGCGTCTACATAAGGATTTAATTGTGCCCCGATGGAGGCCGTTTTTGTAGGGTCCGTTGGATGGACTTGGAATTTGACTATTTCGTCAGCTGGTTTGAAGGAAGTGGATTTGGATCTCTTATCGAGTATCACATCATCTCTATTCACCATGGAGCGCAGCGCGATGAGTTCCTCGCCGCTAGGGCTTCGGATAGTGCCTCAAGGGCGGTCTGGCTGTCTTATTTTCGGTATGAGTGCTATGTCCGGTCACTAGCAAGAGTGATGATTCCGTTGGGCCCGGACATTTTGAGCTTCATGTACCCATAATGGGGTATAGCTTGGAAACTTGTGAATGCCTCTCGCCCTAATAGAGCGTGGTATTCCGCTGCTGAACGGGGCCACTTGGAACGTGACCTCCTCGGACCTGTAATTATCCGCGTTTAACACCACATCCGGTGTGATTTTTCCTGTCTGCGTGCTTCCCGATCGGGATTATTCCTCTAAAGGTTGTGCTGCTTCGCTCAATGCGGCTCCAGTCTATCTCCATTTTTCAGAGGGTTTCCTCGTAAATGAGGTTCAATCCGCTGCCACCGTCCATGAGTACCTTGGTAAGGCGAAAGTCGTCCACTATCGGACTGAGGACCAATGCTGCTGGTGCTCGGGCTGTTCGGAATTTAGGTTCATCACTGGCATTAAAGGAAATAGCCGTGTCACTCCATGGGTTTATTGTTGCTACTTGGTAGACTTCGGCAAGGCTACGGAGTGTTCGTTTCCGCATATTATTTGATGCGAAAGTCTCGAAGACTGTTAATACCATATTGGTATCCTTGGGTTGGTGCTCTAGAGCTAGAAGCTCTTCGCCACTTTTGGCCACCTGCCGTAGTATACAACATGCTTTAAGGCTATGAGTTGGAGTGGCGCCCTCTGTATTATGAATTTTACAGGGTCCATTGAGCCATCCCTCAAGACGGTTCCATGCCCTATAGAGGGTTTTGCTTTTGGTATTTAACCCGGTGCTGGCGATGATGCACCCTTTTATTTTGGACTGGGGTTGTATTCAAGGTCGGATTGTCCCAAAATCTTGATTCGATTTTCCAGGTGCTTTCCATCGCACAGTACTTTCGTACTATGGACGCCAAGTCGGCAAAACGTGTAATGTCACGGCGACTTATAGCGTTTAGGATCCCGTTGTCCATGCAATTGTTGTAGAATAATGAGATTGCGTCCTCCTCGCGGCAGTCCTTTATCCTGTCCATAACTAGGAGGAATCTGGCCCAGTAATGGTGTACTGTTTCTGCGGGCTCTTGCCGAATTTGAGATAGGTCGCTTATGTTTGGGTGGGCGGGTGGAATTAAATCCGGAACCGCGCCCATTCTGAGACTTAAGGGCCAAGGAGCTTCCGAACTTGGAAACTTGGATTCTTGGATGTTGTCCAATGAATCTAGCCCGCTGCCTGACTTTAGGTTCAGGGCTTGAGTGACGTCCTCTCCTCCGCGGGAATCCGACATGGATGGAGTGGGAATCCGAACATAGCTAGTCCTTAAGATAGAAGAAGGGTCACCGTATTGTTCCTCCACCACAGCAACGTGGTGGGTAACCTGGGGAGAGTTGATCTCTCTCAGATCGGGTTTAGGCCCAATCTGATCATAGTCTGTAGCGACTCCCAGGGCGGCGATGCGATCCAAGAGCTCGTTTAAGGAAGAGAGCTCCATCGGATCTAACTGCTCGGCGAGCTCCGAGTTAACGTGAATATTGCTTTCGATGACCCGAGAAGTCGTCGGCGGCGCGGCGGCCGAACAGGCGGTCATAAGAAAACCGCCTAGCCGGAGAGTTTGGCCGACAGCCAAAGCTTCTTTAGCAACAGTGCCGTCTTTAAAGACGGGATGAGGCATCCTTCCTGACGGCGACGACACAGAGGAACTCTCAACGAAAGCACCAATGTTGGTGTCAAAACCGGCGGATCTCGGGTAGGGGGTCCCGAACTGTGCTCTAGGCGGATGGTAACAGGAGACAAGGGACACAATGTTTTTACCCAGGTTCGGGCCCTCTCGATGGAGGTAAAACCCTACTCCTGCTTGATTAATATTGATGATATGGGTAGTACAAGAGTAGATCTACCACGATATCAGAGAGGCTAAACCCTAGAAGCTAGCCTATGGTATGATTGTTGTTCGTCCTACGGACTAAAACCCTCCGGTTTATATAGACATCGAATAGGGCTAGGGTTACACAAAGTCGGTTAAAATGGTAGGAGATCTACATACCCGTATCGCCAAGCTTGCCTTCCACGCCAAGGAAAGTCCCATCCAGACACGGGACGAAGTCTTCAATCTTGTATCTTCATAGTCCAGGAGTCCGGCCAAAGGTCATAGTCCGGCTATCCGGACACCCCCTAATCCGGGACTCCCTCAGGCGGAGCGGGTCTCAGTGGAGAGCGGGGGAGTGAGTGGGGCGCAGGGGAGAGGACTGAGGCGTCGGGGTCTTATCCCCTCGCCGGCGACTCCGAGGCGGCGTGACGGCAACCGGGCGCGTGCGTGCGCGTGCGCTGTTCGGTCGGTGGAACAGGAGGGAGGGAGAGCGACCGGGGAGGGGGCATGGGCCGTCCTGCTGGGATGGGACGAGGCCCATGGGAAGGCCAGGGGCTCTCCCACCCCTTCTTCTTTCCTTTTCTTTTTCTTTTTTTTCCAGCAGCTTTTGCCTTTTCTTTTAGCCACTAATGACTGCACAAAATTATGCCACTAGCTAAAACAATTCCAAAGAATTATTGTGCACTGCCACAAAAAGATTGTGAGGCTTTTGAAAAAGGTAGCAATTTTTATAAATTGAAAAGCCTTTTAATCTATCGTTTTAGCCACTATTTTAATTGGTTTAGGCCATTTAAACACCTTGCAAAAATGTTGGTCCACCACCAATATTAACAAATGATTATTTGCCACAAGATGAACATTTTTTATTTCATGTCTGACAAATATGATTTTTTTTACTTTAGATTGGATTTGAATTTGAATGGTGATTTGGATCAAGTGAATATTAGCAACAATAACATGATGACATGGTACCATTAACAGGGGCTTACTGTAGCATGACACTGGGGGTGTTACAAATCTCCTCCACTACAAGAAATCTCGTCCCGTGATTTAAGTGCGGAACTAAAGAGTAACTTCGAGAGAACTGACCCTTATAGGGTTAATTATCTGGTGAATAATTCAAGGAATGTGGCAAAATTATCTCTCGAGTTGAAACTTAAGAAAACATCGAGAGAGAAATATGATGGTACAATAGGAAGTTTCAAGCGAATGGACAAACGATCGATACCTGAACAGAGTGTGAGAAGGGGGCTCGGAGCATCGGGAATGGATCATCTCTCGGACGGTGGCTCATGACAACACACAAGCCAAGAGCAAATGATACTTCGGAATAAAGGATATACAGGAGAGTCAGGTTCTGATCCTGTGGAACTGTGGGTTATGGGCCGACCATGTGGGTTAAAAGTAGAAAGGGGGCCGATAGCAAGGCATGTCAGATGATAGACTGTTAGTTATGTTTTCAACAACGTTGGTACCAAGGGCGAGGGAGGGAGAGAACTATTTTCCTGCTCGTTGAACGAGGCCGACCAATAGGCAAAGTTCTCGTCCATCAGTGGCTACCGAAATGTCATCAACTATAGTAACAGGGTCTTACTTACACGGTTCTACACCCAGGTGTTTACATAAGCATAAAAATATTACTGCTTAGGTCATATAGATCACAAGAAAGGTTAAACAAAACAATGGTAAGGAAAAGGCGATTATCAGATTAAACAGAACAATGGAAAGGAAAATGTGTCTATCAAACTTAACAGACCAATGGAAAGTAAAATGTGTTTAAACACATATTTCAAGGGTATATCCTTCCCAAGAACAAGAAGAGCATGATATCCATGACATGATATAATGTAGAAAACTATTTAGGTAAGGGGAGAGAAATTTCATGACATTACCCATACAACGGTGTTTGGATAGTTGAGCAGGAAACATTTAGCATTGGGCTTCAAAAGTTCTTTCTTGAAAATCGGAGTACCATAGGCATGCTTCGAGATAGCATTGACATGGTCATCCGGTGAAGATCAGACTTTGGAAACACAAAGGATCCATGAGGAATAATTTGTAGAATAAGTCTTATAATTTCCTCATGGAAATAATGGATAACCTTGCTAAAAAGGAAAACTATAACAATGGGTCCTCCAGCCTGGTGCGCTAGGCATGACATCACCTTACTGGGCTATACAAAGTCCAATGTTACGGCTTTTGGAAAATGTCCCAACCATCATATTTGGCCGAGATTCAGTTCTGATTGGTGTCAGGATACCTCAGACTCATGATGCCTGAGAAGGAAGGGGTGCAACACAATTTGACGAGATGGAGTTGCAAGATTCTCGAGAAATGAACTATGGAAGCAAGTTCCGAATCATGAGTTCATCATTTAACCAAGGAGAAGACAAGGAGGTGGCTGATGAACTCAACGACAATTCATCGAGATTTTCAAAAGATGGATTTCCACACTTATGTGAACAAGGAGATAACATTTGTTAGATCAAATGATGTAATGAGGTATGCTCGAGGAAACCATACACAGTTAAACATTGGTTGAAAGGTGCACCCAAAATATGTACTTAGGTAGCATGATCAATGTTAGTATGGTGATTCGATAACCAATGGTCTAAGAATGGAATATCGACCATTAACTTCAAAGCAATAGGGTTGCTAGAAGTTTTGAAGATGCACATCATAGTTCAATTGCCGGTTTTCCGATTAGAAACAATCACGGGGACCAAGAAATGAATAGATATGGCAAGAAGTATCACCTGTATCAAGATCTCTTAAGAGGTGGTTAAATTCTCATGACTTTCTTGACATAAAAGATGGTAATACTCGAAGGTAATGAGGAACAAATGCTGGGTAGCAAGGATCTCAAGGTATAACACAAAACACGGACACGTTTGTGTTAAATGGAAGGCAATAAAGTGGTCGATGATAACACAAATCATTGAGGGTAAGGATGGTATTTCTCAACAAGAATTCAATTGATATCCTGGAAGATCTCATAAGGCTGATGATGATCACGACACATTTGTCGAGAGATTTCATGAAGATGTAATCAATCAGCGATGACACCAAGTCAAAGGAATGATGAAGCAAAAAGTTATTGGAACCACAGATGCGACACAAGCTCGAAATCAAGCTTGTTGTTTGAGGTGAAATGACAATATGAGGAAGATCAACGTAAGCTTAGCTCATCGTCAGAAATTGTGCTCCGGGAAGAAGGACCGGGTAGCACATTTAAAATTAGCTTGATAATGATATAGCTGATCAGGCTAGGAATGATGTGATGGAGTATCATTCCAATGAGAATTCACAAGAGGTAGTGCAATGACACAATATCCTCGAGATAACAGTGGGCAATACTCGAGGTAGATCAAAATAGAGGTTGGACAGATGAAATGATCTGCAGAAGACAAGTAGTTTAACTTGTCCGGGAAATGGAATCAAGGAGAAAATATGGTCGGAACCACGATTGCAAAGAAGCAAGATGGGCCTATACCAAGGGAACATTTGATTTTAAGAGAAGCTTCCATGATAAGATCTACATCGTGTCTATGGGCACGAACACAAAGTTCAAGGTCGACTCCCACTTCTTAAATGCATAATCACTCATTTACTTCTCGCTTTTGACAAAGTTGTAGTGTAGCAATTTTTATCCGGCGTAACACCAGTAGAGTATGACCCATAGAAATTTCCGGGTTCACACAAATTAGGGAAAGCATTAGTTCAACCCGTCGGGGCATCTTAGGAACATTTGCAAAAACTTTAGAGGTAATTAACTCAAGCTCGGAAGAAGAGCATGGTTGACAAAGCAGAGAATACAATTTACCAAAGGCAACATGTATCAGGGGAAGAGCGCACAAAATTTTGAATATGAAGGAAACTGTCGGATAATAATCCAACAAAGGATTCAACGGTCCTTGATACGTCTCTGTCGTATCTACTTTTCCAAACACTTTTGCCCTTGTTTTAGACTCTAACTTGTATGATTTGAATGGAACTAACCCGGACTGACGCTGTTTTCAGCAGAATTGCCATGATGTTGTTTTATGTGCAGAAAACAAAAGTTCTCGGAATGACCTGAAACTCCACGGAACATCTAGTCAAAAATAATAAAAAATCCTTGCCAAAGATGAAGACCAGGGGGCCCACACCCTGTCCACAAGGGTGGGGGACGCGCCCCCTACCTCGTGGGCCCCCTGGAGCTCCTCCGACGCCAAATCCAACTCTATATATTTGCTTTCGGAGAGAAAAAAAATCTAGGAGAAGAAATCATCGCGTTTTACGATACGGAGCCGCCACCAAGCCCTAAAACCTCTCGTGAGGGCTGATCTGGAGTCCGTTCGGGGCTCCGGAGAGGGGGATTCGTCACCGTCGTCATCATCAACCATCCTCCATCACCAATTTCATGATGCTCACCACCGTGCATGAGTAATTCCATCGTAGGCTTGCTGGACGGTGATGGGTTGGATGAGATCTATCATGTAATCGAGTTAGTTTTGTTAGGGTTTGATCCCTAGTATCCACTATGTCCTGAGATTGATGTTGCTATGACTTTGCTATGCTTAATGCTTGTCACTAGGGCCCGAGTGCCATGATTTCAGATCTGAACCTATTATGTTTTCATGAATATATGCGAGTTCTTGATCCTATCTTGCAAGTCTATAGTCACCTACTATGTGTTATGATCCGGCAACCCCGAAGTGACAATAATCGGGACCACTCCCGGTGATGACCATAGTTTGAGGAGTTCATGTATTCACTATGTGCTAATGCTTTGTTCCAGTTCTCTATTAAAAGGAGGCCTTAATATCCCTTAGTTCCCATTAGGACCCCGCTGCCACGGGAGGGTAGGACAAAAGATGTCATGCAAGTTCTTTTCCATAAGCACGTATGACTGTATTCGGAATACATGCCTACATTATATTGATGAATTGGAGCTAGTTCTATGTCACCCTATGTTATGACTGTTACATGATGAACCGCATCCAGCATAATTATCCATCACTGATCCAATGCCTACGAGCTTTCCATATACTGGTTTACGCTTATTTACTTTCCGTTATTCTTGTTACAATCATTACAAAACACCAAAAATATTACTTTTGCTTTCATTACTCTTTTGTTACCATTACCACTACTATCATATTACTTTGCTACTAAATACCTTGTTGCAGATATTAAGTTATCCAGATGTGGCTGAATTGACAACTCAGTTGCTAATACTTGAGAATATTCTTTGGCTCCCCTTGTGTCGAATCAATAAATTTGGGTTGAATACTTTACCCTCGAAAGCTGTTGCGATCCCCTACACTTGTGGGTTATCAGTCCTCAATGGATCTGATTTGAGTATCAGTACTCAATCAGAAGAAGGAAAGAATGCAAAGGCATTGGATTATAGAAACATCTGAATAATTCGATGCTTAATGCAAAGAAATTATGATTTCCAAATTAGAAGATCAGAAGCAGACACTCTGATCAAAAGACAAGTTAGTTGAATAGATATAGATCAACAATCAATTAAGGTTTGGTTTGCCGAGAATCAGCTCATGTCCGGAGTGACGTCTGAGCCGGAAAGATCATTTAAAAGGATCAACTGATGATTGCGCGCATTCGCTCACATGTTGAATCAATAGGAACAAAATGACGGTGTCAAATGATAGTAATGAATATTGATAGACATATGGAATTAACCATAATGCAAGATGATAAGGAAGAATAGGAGCAATAGGCTACTGAGGATTATCGGAAGAACGAATAGTATCCCAAAGAATTTGTGAAACACATAAACAACTGGGGATGAACGGATCCCCGATAAGTGTGAGGAATTATTCATACATGTATTCATGCGGAAAAGGAGGTGCAAGGCAGTAAGCTCAAAGGATCCTCAGAACAATAGAGAATTTCGGGGCATCTTGTAACAACAAGAGCAACGAGGAATGATTGTATGAATGGCAAGTGTATGTAGTTTTCCATAGGGGTTGATGGTGGAAGGGAAACGCAAAAGCGATGAGCACAAGTTCTCGAGCAATCGGAGAGTATCTTCGAAGTCTTTTGGTGAAGCAGGCGACCATGTGGAATGAAGTGGGTCTCCTGGATGAAGTGGTTACGAGAACCTAATGTCAGAGATAGCAAAATCGTTTAATCCGATTAGAAGAGAGATCAGAGTCCCAGAGTATAGATGAGGAATAAAAGATCCTAATACCACCCAATTGGCGACGTGGGCCTATAAGCCGCACATCCATGTTAGTAAAACAGTTTTCAAATACTAGACTCAACTTCGGCCAAGGAGTTGGAAAGGGGGCTACCTACAGGCAGTCGGCTCTGATACCAATTTGTGACACCCTCGATTCAATCGTACACTAATCATACACGCAAATGTGTACGATCAAGATCAAGGACTCACGGGAAGATATCACAACACAACTCTAGACACAAATTAAAATAATGCAAGCTTTATATTACAAGCCAGGGGCCTCGAGGGCTCGAATACATAAGCTCAAAAACACAAGAGTCAACGGAAGCAACAATTTCTGAGTACAGACATAAGTTAGACAAGTTTGCCTTAAGAAGGCCAACACAAAAGCATCTACGATCGAAAAGGCAAGGCCTCATGCCTGGGAGCCTCCTAAGTACTCCTGGCCGTCGGTAGTCTCCATGTAGTAGTAGGCACCCTCAGGGTAGTAGTAGTAGTCGGTGGGGTCGTCTGGATCCTGGGCTCCACCATCTGGTTGCATCAACCAAAAAGAAGAAAGAAGGGAGAAAAGGGGTAGCAAAGCAACTGTGAGTACTCATCCAAAGTACTCGTAAGCAAGGATCTACTCTACTTATGCAACATTTATCAAAGGAAGGCTGTATATGTGGACTGGGCTGCAGAAATGCCAGAATAGAGAGAAAGCCAAGCCCTATCAAAGACTAGCATCTTCAACATCTTCAGCATCTTCAAGCAGCTCCAAGCATGTTGCAGCATCAGATGAGATAAGAGTAGCATAAAATAAAGTAGTAGTAGTGTCATCAACCTCGGCCAGAGATCCTTTCTCGACTCACTGTGAGAAAGCAATCCTAGAGCCATATTATCCATTTCTCATCTCAAGTATCCAGTTGTAGTTGTATCGATCGGGATACAACTGTGAGTGTCCGTTACCATAGGACAGGCTATCGATAGATGTTTTCTTCCCTGCAGGGGTGCACCAACTTACCCACCACGCTCGATTAACTCCGGTCGGCCACACTTTATTGGGTCATGCCCGGCCTCGACCAAACAATACGCCGCAACACGACCTATGCTTAATAGAGAGGTCAAGGACGCCGGACTAAACCTATGCCCCTGGGGTCATGGGCCATCGCCCCGGGAAATCCTGCATGTTGCGTGGGCGGCCGGTGAGCAGACCTAGCTACCTCCTTCAAAAAGGCAGGTGCTTACGCAGTCCAACCCGGCGCGCGCCGCTCAGTCGCTGGCATCTATTAAGCTTCGGCTTATGTATACAACGCAGAATGCCCATACTATGCCACGCGATGGTTAGTGCTATCATGCCAGAGGCCCCTCGAATCAAATATCCAAATGTAGTGCATTAGGAACGCGCGGTAACAAGCAGGACTCACGAAAGATGTGACCCCGTCGCCCCATCTCGAGGACTTGCGGCAAGGGCTAATAATGCCCGGCCACGCCTCGTAATTATCTCACGGGCACCCTCCAGGTCAACCCGACTCCTCATCACTCGCAAATATGCTCACGCGGGTACCCCTCAGGGCTGACCCGTCTTTAGTAACAGGGTTTAGTGTAAATTCATAGTAACCATAGTAACCGTGTGTCTAACACCAAGGGGAAAACCCGAGGAATCACCCTTGACGGATTCCACTCGATGTAATCATCAGGGTGAACGTAAGAGGATCCACCCTTGAGGTTCACACTTGAGGGGTTGCACGACAGAGTCGTATCGGAAGTGGTTAAGGCGGAATCACCCTCGATGACCACGACCGAATAGCTACACTACATGGTTAACATCAGAAGTGCTGATGAGGTCTCACCCTTGGCACTCGATAGTAACCCAGTAGTGCGAGCAACTAAGGGGAAAGTGATGTGCGGTGCCGGGGCCTGGTCTTCGATCCCGTTGAATGGGTCTTCGATGATGAAGCAGGGGTAACAAGGACAAGGTGGGGGTCACTGATGGATCACTAACCAACCTATACTAAGCAGTTTAGGATAAGAAGGTAGGTAACAATAAGCAGGTTACAAAAGCAGGCTATGCATCATAATAGGAGCAAACAATTACAGTAGCAAAATCTAATGCAAGCATGAGAGAAAGGAAATGGGCGATATCGGGATGATCAAAGGGGGGGCTTTCCTAGTTGCTCTGGCAACGAGGGGTCGTCGTCGACGTAGTCGATCACAGGGGCAACATCGGTCTCGGGGTCTACCTGAGAGAAGAGGGGGAAGAAACAATAAATATAAAGCAAACATAGCATCACAAAGCATAGCATGGCAATACGAGGTGCTAGGGGTGAACTAACGTGGTACTACATGTTGCAGACGGAGGGGATAAACATCCGAGGATGAATTCCCGGCGTTAGGCGGATTCCGGAGAGAGGAAAAGAGGGGGAAAGTTCCATGTTCAGCATGCTAGGGGCATGTGACCGATGAACGGACCGCATATTCGGATTCATTGGATTTTTCTGAGAAACTTTCATGTAGAAAACATTTTCATCCGAATTGCGATTTATTTTCTATGAATTTTCAAAGATTAAAGCATTTACAGAAATTATTTAAATTAACAGAATTAACAGAAAAGGAATATGATGTCAGTATTGCGTGGGGATGATGTCAGCGGTCAACAGACTCGCTGACCAGGTCAAAACTGACCTGCGGGTCCAGTGGGACCCACATGTCATAGACAGAGAGCTAAGAAAGTTCATTTTATTTAAACAGAGTTAATTAAGGGGGTGGGCCCCGAGTGTCAGTGGTTGCTTAGGTTAATTAAACATTTTAAATTACCAAAGTTAATTAGTGGGAGGGGCCCGCCTGTCATTGACAAGGGGTGCCGAGTCAGCAGAGTTGACTGAGTCAACTCAGTCAACAGGGCCCCACGGGCCCACGATCAGTTGCTCAAGGGACGGGCCCAGGCGTCCTCGTCAGCCCACGCCGGTGCTGGTGACCGGAGTAACTCCGGCAGGCTGTTTCGCGGCGGCGCATCGTCGGCGAGGTTCGGAACCAGCCGTCCGGGGCCTATTTGACGCGCGAGAGGTGCCGTTCAGACGCGGTGAACGAGACACGCCGAGTGGCGGCAGCGGCAGCAGCTGGGGAGGCCGGAAAGGGCGCCGGTGACGAGGTTTGCGGCGGAGCAACTACGGGTGAGGACGAAACAGAGTTACGGCGTGCTACGACTCGGGCGAAAGGGCTAGGCAGGTGCCGCGCGACGCGGTGAAGCTAACGAGCAAACGCCCGTGACCGTCACCGGAGACTCGCCGGCGACGAGCTCCGCGGCGCTGCGTTCGGGCGTGCGTGGGGATAGCAGCTAGGGGGGGCGCCAGAGTCAGCAAGGAAAGGGAGAAGGAAGAGGAGATCACCAGGGAGGCACGCACGGTGGCCCTTGGTGGTTTAGTAGCTGCAGAGGGCGGCGCCGGAGACGAAGAAGATCGACGGCAACCAGAGATGGGGACGAAGGGGATCCGATGTTGCAGCACCTCCGAGCTCCAGCTAAGGCCACCAGTCGAAGGAGTCAACCCCGGCGGAGCTCACTGACAGGGTCAACGGGCACGGGGCCGCCGGTGTCCGCGACAACGACGTTGGACGGCGGCGATCGCGCTCGGGCGTCGATGGGGAACGAGGGGGAGAACGAGGAGGGATCTGGTGGGGAGAGGGAGAGGCGGAGCGGGCATCAGCGGAGAGCAGGGGAGTGAGTGGTGCACAGGGGAGAGGACTGAGGCGTCGGGGTCTTATCCCCTCGCCGGCGACTCCGAGGCGGGCAAGACGGCAAACGGGCAGGCTGGCGTCTGCTGCCTGCTTGGTGGAATAGGAGGGAGGGGAGAGCGACCGGGGAGGGGGCATGGGTCGTCCTGATGGGAGGGGCCGAGGCCCATGGGAAGGCCAGGGGCTCTCCCACCCCTTCTTCTTTCCTTTTCTTCTTCTTTTTTTTCCAGCAGCTTTTGCCTTTTCTTTTAGCCACTAATGACTGTACAAAATTATGCCACTAGCTAAAACAATTTCAAAGAATTATTGTGCACTGCCACAAAAAGATTGTGAGGCTTTTGAAAAAGGTAGCAATTTTTATAAATTTAAAAGCCTTTTAATCTATCGTTTTAGCCACTATTTTAATTGGTTTAGGCCATTTAAACACCTTGCAAAAATGTTGGTCCACCACCAATATTAACAAATGATTATTTGCCACAAGATGAACATTTTTGATTTCATTTTTGACTAATATGATTTTTTTTTACTTTAGGTTGGATTTGAATTTGAATGGTGATTTGGATCAAGTGAAGATTAGCAACAGTAACATGATGACATGGTACCATTAACAAGGGATTACTGTAGCATGACACTGGGGGTGTTACAAAAGGGACAAGTAAAAGTGGTCTTTTCTTGATCAGGTTGAGAAACAAGTATTTGTGAAAAAACAGAATATCCATCAAGGAAGAAAAAATGTGTGTGCTTGGATAGTCTTTCAAGCATTTGATCAATAAAATGCAGAGGGTAAGGATCTTTTCTAGTTGCTTTGTTTAATTTTCTAAAATCAATTACCATTCCATAGCCTGTAACAATTCTTTGTGGAATAAGTTCATTCTTATCATTTGGAACAACAGTTATACCTCCTTTCTTAGGGACACAATGAACATGACTTACCCATCTACTATCAGCTATAGGGTAGATTATACCTGCTTCCAGAAGTTTTAATATTTCTATTCTTACCACTTCTTTCATCTTCGGATTTAACCGACGTTGGTGGTCAACAACGGGTTTAGCATCAGGTTCCATATTAATTTTGTGCTGACATAGAGTGGGACTAATTAACTCATCAAGAGTATATCCAATAGCAGCTCGGTGCTTCCTTAGAACTTTCAATAATCTTTCTTCTTCATGTTCTCAAAGGCTAGCACTGATAATAACAGGACATATCTTCTTTTCATCAAGATAAGCATATTTCAATGTGTCTGGCAATTGTTTCAATCCGAACACAGGATCACCTTTAGGTGGAGGAGGACCTCCTAGAGTTTCAATAGGCAATTTGTGTTTAAGCAGAGGATGTTTTTCAAAGGAAATCTTATATATTTCATTTCTTTCATGCATATGTAAATCATTTTCATGGTCTAGCAAATATTGTTCTAGTGGATCAGTAGGAGGCACAGCAATAGAAGCAATACCAATTAATTCATATTTACTAGGCAATTCTTTTTCATGAAGCTTTCTACTAAACTTGGAAAAGTTAAACTCATGGGACTAATCACCAAAACTAACACCGACAATTTGTTTCTCACAATCTATTTTAGCATTAACGGTGTTCAAAAAAGGTCTACCAAAGATAATGGGACAAAAGTCATCTTGTGGGGAACAAGGAACAAGAAAATCAGTAGGGTATTTTATTTTCCCACACAAGACTTCAACATCTCTAACTATCCCAATTGGTGATATAGTGTCTCTATTAGCAAATTTAATAGTAACATCTATGTCTTCTATCTCTGCGGGTGCTATGTCATTCATAATTTCTTAATATAAGGTGTAAGGAATAGCACTCACACTAGCACCTATGTCACATAAACCATGACAATAGTGATCTCCTATTTTAATTGAGACAACGGGCATGCCAACAACAGGTCTATATTTATCTTTTTTATCAGGTTTGGCAATTCTAGCAGCTTCTTCACTGTAACATCCCAAATTTTCAATTTGGAATGTTATACATAGGCCATCCATGCATATCATATTTTGTTGCATTTTCGTTTGCAATCCTCGAAATCCTAAGCAACTCAAGGACCCTCGGAGAGAGTTGGGGATTTTCCGATTTTCATATTTGAATTTTATCAAATAATGAAGACGAGGATTTTTGATTTTAATTGTTTTTATCGCGGGAAAATATTTCATTTTAAAACAATAAATGAGGGGAGATAATATGACTTCACCAAAATAATTGAAATATCGGAGAAAAAATGATAAAATCATTATTTGGTTTTTATTGGATTTTATTTGCCCTAGAAAAATTTGCATGTTTTAAAAATTGCATTTTAGGGGCCAATAAAAGTTCATCTTGTTCTAAATATTTCATTTAGACGGAGAAAACTTGTTTTGGTATTTTTAGATTTTTATTTATTTTTCTAGGTTTCATGAACGTTTTAAAAAGAGACTCACACTGACCGGGCCTAGGGCCCACTGAAAGCAGCCGGCCCACTAGCCTCACGACGACCGCCTCCTGCCTCTGTGGCACACGCCGCCGCCGACCCGGACTCCGCCGCCCGCCTTGCCCCCTCTTCCAAGTCGCCGCCCTCGCCTTTATATACGCCGCCACCCCTAGCCACCACCACCACTGCCCGGAGCCGGAGCCGAGCCTCGAAGTCGCCATGCCGCCTGCCGAGTCACCGCCGCCGCCTCTAGCTGCCGCCGCCTCCCGCCGCCACCCGCACCCTCGCCGAGCCCGCCGCCCTCACCGCCAGCTTGAGTCGCCCGCCTCACGGACGACCTCGCTGGAGGGAGCCGCCCGCCGCCGGTTTTAAAAAAAAACCCTTCGGTTTTAGAAAAACCCTAGTTCGCTTTTTTTTAGATCGGTTTTATTCTCAGGTTTATTTACTTAGCGGCGTCATTGCTCGCTCGTTTTTAACGAACGTGTTCATCGTTTAGTTTCTGCTAACGAACGTTCGTTCGTTAAGCCGTTCATCGTTTTTCTTTTTATCGGATTTATTCCGCGATTTTCCTGATCGCGATTTCTAATCCGATGTTCGTACTAGTATAACTTTTCGCTCGTTTATCGGAATCAGGCGATTCAAGCGCCTGGAGTTTCATCTCGAAACCCTCTTTCCGAATAACCAACTCAAACAAGTTTTTGTTTCTGTAAAATTTGATCCTAGTTCTGATTAGTAAACGGATTGTTTTTCTTTCGCCGTTTGAGTTTCATTGCTCCGTTTGCTTTGATTCTTTTTGCGAACCGGAGTTCTTAATTTGAACTTTATGGTCGGCCTTTTTCAGTTGAAGTTTCGTTTGTGCATCTTTGCTTGTTGCTTATGTATGTATTGTTTGCTTGCGATAGAATTCCCGGGGTGCGAAGCGTGTTACTACGAGTCTCTAGGATTCACGGATCGTCAGCAAGGCAAGTAACACTTTGATCATATTCTTTTCATACCCAGTTTTATGCATTAGTTTCAACCCTCAAACATTGCATGTTTAGGATGTCATTAATTTGTGGGTTGGGAAGTAGATGATGAGGTAGGAACCTATTACCTATTCTTGTCAAACCCTTGGGAGTTACTTCTCACGTATTGCCTGTTTGCTATGCTATGCTCAGAGACGTGGATTGGGTTTGAGTGTATTTCATGACAGATGTGAGATTATTAATTAATGGTTCAACTTAAGGGGCAACTTTAATACACATCTGGGTGGATTGAGGCACCGGGGAACCCGGTGTTGTCTGTTTTATTTTGAAATCCGGGGTACCCGTGTGATCTTCCTATGGACCGCCACCTGTGCTCGAGAGGGAACTGAGATTATTCATGCTAGAAACTTCCGTGTGCAGCCACAAGCTATTATGGGCTCTAGCATAGTTGAGTAAGATACGTGAAGCTCTTGAAGAGGTAGATCAGCGGTGTAGTGGGTTTTGTAGGTTTGGTATGATCTACCCGAGTAGAGAGTTAATGTTTACGAAAGGCGTGTCTCGGTCATCCGTTTCTCAAACACCATGTAGTCACGAGAAATCAACGGGGCGATCGAGTCTTGTGGGGAAAAGTGCAAACCTCTGCAGAGTGTACAATCTAATCATGGTTAGCCGTGTCCCCGGTTATGGACAATTTTTGAGTATCTAGTACTTGAGTATTCACATGTATCTCATCACTCTTAACTAATATTGCTGGGATTCTAATTACCTTAATTGGGATTGAGTTGGGGTTATACCCTCTCAATGATGTTTCAACCACCATGATAGTTAAATTAAAATCTATTCCTTTGTTGTAGGGGAAAATTGGCTTTTCGCAAAAACTTTAATCGTAGAGCTTTCCACCAGCCAAATATGCATGTAGTGGTAGCATTATTCTATTATTGCTCTTTTGTGTTACATTGCCAGCATATTCCATGTGCTGACCCGTTCTCGGGCTGCAACGTATTATGTTGCAGACTTTTGAGACGAGGAGTAAGGTTCGATAGGTCGTTGCCGTGCAGCTCAGCTATGCCGTTGGAGTTGATGGACTCACTTTATCTTCCAAGCCTTCCATTGTTATCGTATTAGATGGCCTTAAGCCATATTATTGTAATAAGTTCTCTTTTGAGACATTCGATGTAATAAGTGTGTGATTGCTACTCTATTATAAATCCTTCGAGTACTGTGTGTGTCAGCATTGCTGATCCAGGATGACATCTTGAAACACGTAGACTTGACCATCTGAGGTCGGGTCGCTACAAGATGGTATCAGAGCACACGCTGAGTGTAGGACACGACCACTAAGATAAACCATAGGTCACTCTTCTCTACTCATTTCTGACTCCTCTCCATTTTTCCACTCTTTAGGATGACGGAGATGAAGAAAAATTTTGCACAACCGGATGAAGACACACCTTTTGTACGCCACTTGAAGGAAGTCACTAGGTACTTGAATATTGGAAAACCAGGTGTCGGTGTCAAAACCGGCGGATCTCGGGTAGGGGGTCCCGAACTGTGCGTCTAGGCGGATGGTAACAGGAGACAAGGGACACGATGTTTTTACCCAGGTTTGGGCCCTCTCGATGGAGGTAATACCCTACTCCTGCTTGATTAATATTGATGATATGGGTAGTACAAGAGTAGATCTACCACGAGATCAGAGAGGCTAAACCCTAGAAGCTAGCCTATGGTATGATTGTTGTTCGTCCTACAGACTAAAACCCTCCGGTTTATATAGACACCGGATAGGTTAGGGTTACACAGAGTCGCTTACAATGGTAGGAGATCTACATATCTGTATCGCCAAGCTTGCCTTCCACGCAAAGGAAAGTCCCATCCGGACACGGGACGAAGTCTTCAATCTTGTATCTTCATAGTCTAGGAGTCCGGCCAAAGATGATAGTTCGGCTATCCGGACACCCCCTAGTCTAGGACTATCTCAGTAGCCCCTGAACCAGGCTTCAATGATGACGAATCCGGCGTGCATATTGTCTTCGGCATTGCAAGGCGGGTTCCTCCTCCGAATACTCCATAGAAGGTTTTGAACACCAGGATAGTGTCCGGCTCTGCAAAAAAAGTTCCACATACTACCGTAGAGAGAATAATTTTTGCACAGATCTGCTGACGTATTCCGCGGCGTGACATCACACCACGGTCAGGCCTTTGTACGAATCGTTTTTTACTGTCACACCTCAATGCGTTTAGCGAGGTGGTTTCCTTGGCACGTCTTATAAAAGCATAGATCGTGCCCCCTTATTCCGGGATTCTCATCAATACGGACGTGGGTAACCCATTCGCGCCATTGATTACGGTGCTTGGGAGATAAGCGAGTTTTACCAGGCTGGCGGGGGACGCATAGCTTTGTCCGTCCATATAAGGGGATAAGGATCCACCTTTTCACCTACGCCTTCTTCCTCCTTTGCTCATCCATTTCCGCACACTCGAGCTCCAGCGCCCAAGTCCGCACACCCCACCTCAACCTTCTCCAACCATGTCCGGAGCGGGAGGCAGGTGGATGGCCTCCTCCGTCACGGAGGGGCACATCAAAAAGCTGCGGAAGGCCGGATACTTGTCCAGCGACATCGCGTACCGGCTACCCGACAAGGGGCAGCTTATTCCAACCCCCAGGCCCCATGAGAGGGTGGTGTTTCTCCCCCACTTCCTCTGCGGACTAGGTTTTCCACTTCACCCATTTGTCCGGGGGCTCATGTTCTACTACGGCCTGGATTTCCATGATCTGGCCCCGAATTTCATCCTCAACATCTCGGCGTTTATTGTAGTGTGCGAGGCCTTCCTCTGCATCCAGCCCCACTTCGGCTTATGGCTGAAGATCTTCAATGCCCAGCCGAAGGTAGTGGGCGGCCGCCAAGCGGAGTGCGGAGGCGCCATGGTTGGCAAGATGGCCAAAGTCCTATGGCTCGAGGGCTCCTTCGTGGAGACAATAAAGGGGTGGCAATCGGGGTGGTTCTACATCACCGAGCCGCGCAACTCTAAATGGGCGGCGGCCCCCGAATTCCGATCTGGCTTCCCCACACGGCTCACCTCATGGAAAGAGACGAGCCTGACATGGGGGGATTCGGATGAGCTGTCCGGACTTCAAACCTGCGTCCGAAACCTGGCGGACAAGAATCTCAGGCTTGTCAACGTAATCCAGGTGATGCTCATCCGCCGGATTCTCCCATGCCAACAACGGGCCTTCAAATTGTGGGAGTTCGATCCGGCACAACACACGACTCTGAAAAGGATCTTCAACACTACGTACGAAGACGCCTGGAAGGTGCTGTTCAAGGGCGCCGAGGCTCCCACATCCCCTACCGAAGATCGCGGATTCAGCTCGCAGCGTCAAGCCATCGAGGTAAGTTATTTTACCCTTTATGGGACTATTTTTTCATAGTTTAACTCTATGCGGGATCTAAAACTCCCTAACCTTTGACAGGACTGGCTGAAAACGTCCGGACAGATAGACTGTCCGGCCCCATTGCCAGAAGACCCAGCGGACGCCCTATTAACAGGGCTGCTGGCTCCGGCACCCCATGTGGTGCCGGAGAAGAAGGCCAAGAAGGAGGCCACGGGAACTCGAAGGAGCTCCCGACGCCAGGGGCTGTCGGACTCATCGCCCGACGACCCTGAGGCGGAATCCTCCTCTGAGGAAGAGGAGGAGGAAAAAGAAGCCTCTCCCCCAGCGGGGGGAGGGAATAAAAGGAAGGCCGCCCCAACTGAGGAGGCCAGAGGGTCCAAGAAGGGAAGGGCCCTTCCTCCGGACTTCTCCACCAACGTCGACAACGACGAGGAGGAATGGCCAACAAGGGCCAAGCCCCTGGCGAGATCGTAAGTGTCCGGATACCCATCACTTTTTTATCATTGCATAGTGTTCTCTAATGCCGAACAATCATGCAGCCCGCCCAAGGACGAGTTCGCCGCTTCGTCGAGCGGGTCCCTGAGTTCGTCGGAAATGGAGAGTGCCTCCCTTCCGGCCGCCTCCTCACCTCACGCTGCGGACGACGCCGTGGTGGGGCCCCAAGGGGGGCCTGGTCGAGAGGAGGTGGCGCAGGAGGTGCCGCAAGGCAGCCTCCCGGAATCCAGGCGCGGGGGGAGCGAGACCCCTAGGGGCTCGAAGCCCGACCCTTGTTCGGACTCCATAACGGAACCTTCAGCGGTTCAAGTCCGCAAGCAGCCCTTCAGAGGAAGGGTAAGACGCCGTGTCCTCCGCCCAACCGAGGCACCAGATAGCATCGAGGCGCTTAACAGCGCTTCCATCTAGGAGGAGCACAGCACGCATTATGAGTGTGGTGATCCAGAAGTTCATCCGCCAAGAGCGGGCTGACTGGCATGTACCAGCCTTCTAACAGCTTTGAGGTAAGTTTAGAATATGTAAAAATATTACCGTGATAGACAAGAGTTCTCGATGCTTAGTTCGGTGTTCGGAAAGAAAAGCCGGACTAAGGATCTAAAAAGATATACGCAGGAGTCTAACATAAGTATGTCAATATGGGAATGCAGGCTGCACTGCTGACCTCTGCCGCACTGACTGCGGAGGTCAATGCATTGAAGGAGAGCCTCGAGCGGTCCGAGAACGAGCTCGGCCAAGCCAAGAAGCAGCTCGAGGACAAGGAAGGTAAGTAATACCTTATTAAAGAAATACCTTATAGAAAGGATTCAGTTGCAAAAAATGACAGGAATAACGTGGGTATTGTAGGGGCCACGAACGAGGTGGCGACCACGAAGGAAGCGGTGTCCATGTCGAAACAAAGCGGCCATGAGCGCACCGAGCGAGAGAAGGGGAGGCGAGCTGGCGGAGGTACGGCAAGAGATCCAGGCTCTCGTGAAAAAACACGAGGGTTTGGAGCGTGACTCGAAGACCCGAGAGTCCGAGCTTGCCTCCGCTCTTGAGAGTGCCAAAGCTGCTATGGCCGAGGCCCAAAAAGCCCTCAGAGAAATTGAAGCATTAAAGAAGATAGCGGCGGGTAAGGCATTCTTTATGCAAAGCAAGCATGTGAAAGTGAATTACCTATTACTTACCCGGATTCGGAGCTCTCCAGGAGCATTCGCAGATCTACCCCGTAGTGTGGCCATTGGTAGCCATGCCTGGGAGCTACTTTGGGCTGGTGCAGCGGCTGGTGGATGCATGTCCATGGATTGAAGTCATCAAGTGCTTCGTCTGCATTGAAGGTGCCCGTCGGGCCCTTGCCCATGCTAAAGTGCACTGGGGCAAGCTGGATGCAGAGAAGCTTGTGACGGACGGGCCACCGAAGGGCAAGGAGCATCGCACGCCTGAAATGTACTATGAGGGCGTCCTGAAGGGTGCCCGCCGTATAGCGGATGAGTTCTCCAAAGATGTAAGTTTTGAATAGACTCGCATTTGTTATCCTATACGCTGAAAACTTGTTCATATGCGCTAAGCAACGCTTGTTAATTTAAAATATTACCTTATGTGCGGCCGCTTATCAAATTTGGGAGATGGCAAGTCGTTATTTCAGCCCCCATGCCACGAAAGTTTGGGGTGTTCGGATAAACTTGAGCGATCTTGTTCCCATTCTTGGGTCCATCGAGGGAGGCGCTCAATGCAACAAACAAGGCAACCGGACTTATAATGCTTGAACACTCTCACTTAGCCATAGAATTTTATAATTTTAAATTTTGGCGAAGCCCCTAGTATTCGGAAGACCGAGTTCGGGGCGCTATCCACGCATTGGCCGGACAATTCCGGTTCCTCGCTCTAAGCGGCATAAGTCTTTAGGGAACCGAAAAAACCTCTCGAACAGCAACCAGCTCTCGCCCTATCATGACGGTCAGTTTTAGCTTTCTCCACTGAGGTGCTCAACCCAGCTCAACCGGGGCACAATCGCAGTGGTTCTCCCGGTGCTACCTTAGCCGATATAACGGAACGTAAGGTACCAAAACACGGGAGCCGGGCAAACCCAACTATTGACCCAAGACATGATTCGAAGCCGATGCATATAATGCTATAAGTTCGGGGTGCCGCACTTGTGAAAGTGTTCGGACTTATCACACCATACTTTTGGGGTAATTAAGCCCCTGGTGTATTGGTCGTACCAAAGTGTACGGGTGCAACATGTCATGAAATGAACATATATATAGATAAAGAATGCAATAATAGGCAAGAGCTATATATTGGTTATAAAAAAGAGGCTGCAAATAAAAGCAGAACGATACAAATTGTGCGATAAGCAAGGGATGGGAATATTTAACATGTCCTCTCGAGTGGGTAAGTCATGGATGGTATGTAAAACAGGTATAATGCTCGTAGTAGAGACCACCTGGACACTCGACATAGCTTTCTGTTTCCCTGGCTGTTGCATTGTGAGTTCGGCGTGAATGCCGGACAGGGCTTCTGGAGAACAGAGTCTTGAAAGTAAGAAAAAAGAAGAAAGAAAAAGAATGACACAAACGGGAGCCCCTGGTGCGGTTGAGCCGCATTCTGGGCGTGCCGTGGTCATGCCCCTCCCCTTATGCCCATGGTATCTCCAGAGCGTAGTTATGTACGCGTAGTACTGGCTTCGCAATTTCGCGAGGGCTGGGGTTGTGGCCGGATAGCTACGCGTGCTTGGATCGTGCCAGGCGGTCTTGTTGTAGGTTACTCCGGGCGTGCTTGACAGTGTCCGGACATTTAGTGGCCGGACTCGAGAATTGCTATGAGAGGCTGCTTTGCACCTCCGCCGCGAGGGCCGCCGTGTGCTCCTCCGTTCGGAGAGAGCGTTCGGTGTTTCCATTGACCGTGATTACTCCTCGAGGGCCTGGCATCTTGAGCTTGAGGTATGCGTAGTGCGGCACCGCATTGAACTTTGCAAATGCGGTTCGTCCAAGCAGTGCGTGATAGCCGCTGCGGAACGGGACTATGTCGAAGATTAACTCTTCGCTTCGGAAGTTATCCGGGGATCCGAAGACCACTTCGAGTGTAACTGAGCCTGTATAATTGGCCTCTACACCTGGTATGACGCCTTTAAAGGTCGTCTTTGTGGGTTTAATCCTTGAGGGGTCTATGCCCATTTTGCACATCGTATCCTGATATAGCAGGTTCAGGCTGCTACCGCCGCCCATCAGACTCGGTGAGGTGAAATCCGTCAATAATTGGGTCAAGAACCAATGCGCGAAACCGCCGTGGACGGATGCTAGTGGGGTGGTCCTTCAATCAAGGTGATCGGGCAGAAGACCATGGGTTAAACTTTGGGGCGACCGCTCCATCGCATATACGCCCCTTAGCGCACGCTTCCGCTCCCTTTTGGGTATATGGGTTGCGATATCATGTTCACCGTCCGCACTTGTGGGGGAAACCTTCGTCCTCTATTGTTCGGGCGGTCGGGCTCTTCCTCGTTATCGCTATGCAGCCCCTTGTCATTGAGTTCGGCACTTAGATTACCTGCTTGCTTGAACACCCAACAATCCCTGTTGGCGTGATTGGCTGGTTTTTCGGGGGTGCCATGTATCTGGCACAAGCGATCGAGTATTCGGTCCAAGTTGGACGGGCCCTGGGTATTTCTTTTGAATGGCTTTTTCCACGACCGGGTTTAGAGCCTCGAATCCGCATTGACCGCCGTATCTTCAGCATTATCGCCGTTAATGCGGCGCTTGTTCTTGTTTCGACGCGACCTGCCATTGCTGTCCTTGGTATCCGAGCTGCTATGGTGTTTGGCCAAGTTGTTGCGTCGAGCTAGCCAGCTGTCCTCTCCCGCGCAAAAGCGGGTCATGAGTGTGGTAAGGGCTGCCATGGATTTCGGCTTTTCCTGTCCTAGGTGCCGAGCTAGCCACTCGTCGCGGATGTTGTGTTTGAAGGCTGCTAGCGCCTCTGCATCCGGACAGTCGACGATCTGATTTTCCTTTGTTAGGAACCGAGTCCATAATTGTCTGGCCGATTCTTCTAGCTGCTGAATTATATGGCTAAGGTCATCGGCGTCTGGTAGGTCGCACATATGTGCTTTGGAAGTTATCAAGGAATGCGGCTTCCAGGTCCTCCCAACAACCAATTGATTCTGCTGGCAAGCTGTTAAGCCAATGCCGAGCTGGTCCTTTAAGCTTGAGTGGGAGGTATTTGATGGCATGTAGATCATCACCGCGGGCCATGTGGATATGGAGGAGATAGTCCTTGATCCGCACCGCAGGATCTGTGGTACCATCGTATGATTCGATGTTTACGGGTTTGAAGCCCTCGGGATTTGATGATCCATTACTTCATCCGTGAAGCATAGTGGGTGTCTTGGCGCCTCAGATGGGCTATATCACGACGTAGCTCATATGAGCTTTGTTCATCGTGTTCGCCCGGCGGAGTTGTTGATCCGGCGTGACGGTTATCATCACGTGTCATTGGGCGCCCACGCAATCTGTAAATAGATCTTGTATGCTTTGCCTTATCCTCCAATATATCTCGCAAGTCCGGCGCGTTTTCCGTGCCTTGGTACTTTTTGAGCGGCGTCGGGTGCGACTTGAGCGGAGGGCCGAGAGGCTTCTCCGTCAAGGGCACGGGTGGCTGGTCCGCCATGTCGCAGCGCTGGTGACTTGGGTGCTTCTCCTCCGATCGAGGCAACGGCCCGCGCTTGGGGTAGCTTTGAGGGCGCTCGAGTTCATACTCTTCGCTGCAAGGACTTCAGTCCATCCGCCGCCTAGCAGGTCTTGGTTAGCTCTGAGTTGTTGCTGCTTTTTCTTGAGGCTGCTTGCCGTGGCCATAAGCCTGCGTTTGGAAGGCTCCTGTTCGGCTGGATCCTCAGGCACGACAAATTCGTCGTCGTCGAGGCTTGCCTCATCTTCGGAGGGAGGCGCATAGTTATCGTCCTCTACCTCTCTTTCTGCCGCGCTGTCGTGCGGACTTGCTTCTCCCTCCTCCTGTGTTGAATCCTGCTGGAGGGGGTCGTCTTCGGCACTGCCCGAGGTGTTATTATATCCCGTGCCGGAATCACCGTTTTTGCTGTGGCGGGATTTAGAGCGGCGCCGCTGATGTCGGCGCTTGGGTTGTTTCTTGGAGGGGTCATCCTCCGCTGTTCCATCGCCGTTCCCATCTTTTGGGATGTCCACCATGTGTCATATGATGAGGTGGCCTTCCAGTGCCCTGGAGGCGCTGGTCTTGGTTGTCTCCGCATCGCCGCCCATACCGTCGATGTCTTCGGAGTCAAGTTCAGCATGTCGCTTAAATCATCAACAGTGGCTACAAAGTGGGTGGTGGGTGGGCGCTGAATTTCTTCGCCGTCTCGATCCTAACCTTCCCGACCGTAGTCCGCCAGGCTCTCCGACAAAGAGAGAGACTTTAGTGAATTCAGGATGTCGCCAAAGGGCGAGTGCCGAAAGATGTCCATGCAAGTGAACTCCATAACCGCGCCCAATCGGATTCGATTGGCGGGGCGCTGGAGGGTTCGGAGTCCGGAGAGGAGTCCGCACCTTGAGTCACGGTCTTCGCAGCGACAGGGATGGTGTTCGCTCACACCGAGAGATTCCAGCCCCGAGGTGGTGTCCAACCAACCATCCTCGATCGGCGAGATCGGCTCAATCGATGGTCGGAGCGACACTAGTGCGCCTCCGTGACACTATTCGCGGCAGAGTTAGATCATGCCCATCGAGATAGTGCGCGCTTATCGCGGCTCGAATCCGTCAAGATCAAGTCTCCGCAGATGTCGGCTATGTAGTTTAAACTTCCAAACCTGACTCGACGGCCAGGGCGTAGCTTCAATCTGCTCCAGATGGCTGCTTAATTGCCCGCATGCAAAGCCGCCGAATACGAAGATCTGTCCGGGAGAAAAGTCTCACCGACTCGCGCGTTGTTGATGATCGAAGGAGCCATCGGGCGACGGTGTCGGCGACAGAGGAACTCTCAATGAAAGCACCAATGTCGGTGTCAAAACCGGCGGATCTCGGTAGGGGGCCCAACCTGGGTAAAACATCGTGTCCCTTGTCTCCTGTTACCATCCGCCTAGACGCACAGTTCGGGACCCCTACCCGAGATCCGCCGGTTTTGACACCGACACAAAGCTTCACCGGACGCATAACGCCACTTTACTCAAGAAGAGCGCTGGATGATTCAAGTACAAGTTCCGTGAAGGACATACTCGCCAACTTCCAAGCCCATAGAGTTTTCTTTCAAGCACCCACCGAGTCTTGACAAGAGTATGGCAGCTCACATTACCATGGGACGATTGGAGAAGTCTACAACAGGAGCTTAAAGACACCATAGATCAAATATGTGGGCGCCGAGACGAGCAATGGGAAGTAATCAGCACCAAGAAGGATAGATCCATTGCAGCTACATCCAGAGCTAAACCAACATATTCGACGTCAGAGAACCAGACAAAGCGCAGACATGATGGAGATGAAGAAGGCGAAAACTAGGATCATCGAGCTGGAGGAAGAACTCAAGTTTACACGCGATGGATATGAGGAGGAAATCAAGACACTATTGGAGAAGAATGACGACCTAGTCAAGAAGATCGAGTCTTCATGGGAGGATCAGCACCGGAAGAAGAGGAAGAAGATCCCACTTGTCCGGACAACTACATCATCATCGCATTTACACCGATTCCGATCCAAGTGATGATGACTATGAAGACGAAGTCGAGCAGACATCATGGAGTCTTCCACCGATCAAAATTTCTAGATGACCACCATATAATAGTAGTATTCCCCATGTAACTAGTAGTAGTTGAGCACTTTTGCGATAGTCCTAGACCGTCTGTATGCCCTTGCTTGATTGATTGAATGGATGTTTGTGTTTGCCTCATGTGCATATGGGTTGTGTTTTCTCACTAGACCTCTTTCTATTCTAATCTCTTCCATCTAAACCCACCAGATGCCTCCGAGACGTGACCCCGGTTTTGTCTTTCCACCGGAGCTCACCCAGTTGATCCAGCAGCAGAATGCCTTGATGCAATTGCTAGTTCAGAACCAGGGCAACAACAACAACAACAACAACAACAACCCGCCGCTAGTGGACAATTTAGCCCGTTTTCTGAGATTACAACCGTCGGTGTTTTCCAGTAGCACCGAGCCAACAGTTGCTGATGATTGGCTACGCCGTATTGGAAGGGAGTTAACCACCGCAGGATCCACGGATGCTGAGAAGGTGCGCTTGGCCGCACATCAATTGGATGGACCAGCAGCCGCATGGTGGGAGAATTACACGGCTACTTTTCCTATAGCCAATGTCACTTGGGACCAGTTCCAACAAGCGTTTCGCACGGCCCATGTCTCAACTGGAGCCATGCAGATGAAGAAGCGTGAGTTTCGCAACTTACGCCAGGGGAACCGTACTGTGGCCTAGTACGTGGATGAGTTTTGCAAGTTATCACGCTATGCCCCTAATGATGTGGCCACAGATGCCGCGAAGCAGGAGAAGTTTATGGAAGGGCTGAATGATGAGATGAGTATGCAGTTGATGGTGGAAACTTTCAACAACTACCAGGAGTTGGTAGATAAGGCCCTAATGATTGAAGGAAAGCAGCAGCAAATTGAGAGCCGTAAGAGGAAGTATGGACAAGGGAAGTACAACTCAGGAGCTCACCAGAAGCCTCGCTTAACCCCGAACTCGGGAGGACTTGTTCATAACCATGGAGGTCATAACCAATCTGGAGGAGGATCGCATAATCAAAATGGTGTGAAGAACGGGAATGGGAATGGAGTCAACAATAATCAGAATCGCTCTAACCCATCTACACCCGCCAAGAGGGACTTAAGCCAAGTTATTTGCTTTAAGTGCGGGAAGACAGGGCACTATGCCAATGACTGCCTTGAAGGAAGGAATGGAAACGGAAATGGGAGCGCTGGGAAGAAGCCCAATCCATTCAACAAAGGACAAGTGAACCACGTTAATGTGGAGGAAGTCGAAGAGCAGCCGGATGCGGTAATAGTTAAGTTTTTGGTTCAGTCATTTACCGCTCTTGTTCTTTTCGATACTGGTGCATCGCATTCATACATATCAAGGGGATTTGTGGATAATTTTAAGTTACCAACCCAAACCCTTAGGACCCCTCTTTTAGTGAGCTCGCCTAGAGCAGAGTACATGGCTAGCAGATGGTGCACCCAGATACCCCTAATCATTGGCACGCATGTTTTTCCGTCTGACCTAATTATCCTGTAGCGAAAGATTTTCCGGATGTTTTCCCAGAAGAGTTACCAGGCATGCCACCGGATAGAGACATCGAGTTCTTGGTAGAGCTATTGCCAGGTACAGGCCCAATATCCAAGAGACCCTATCGGATGCCCGCAAATGATCTGGAGGAAATCAAAAAGCAGATCAAGGAGTTATTGGAGAAAGGTTACATTCATAGAAGCTCATCACCTTGGGGAGCCCCAGTCCTTTTGGTGGAGAAGAAGGATAAATCCCTGAGGATGGTTGTTGATTACCGAGCTCTAAATGAAGTAACGATAAAGAACAAGTATCCCTTACCGATGATTAATGATCTGTTTGATCAGTTGCAAGGAGCTAAGGTGTTTTCGAAGATTGATCTACGATCAGGATACCATTAGTTGAAGATCCGAGAGAAGGATATACCAAAGACAGCGTTTACCACACGGTATGGATTATATGAGTATACGGTCATGTCATTTGGACTGACTAACGCCCTTGCCTATTTCATGAGTATGATGAACAAGGTGTTCATGGAGTATTTGGACAAGTTTGTTGTGGTGTTTATTGATGATATTATGGTATACTCAAGAACGAAGAGGGCACGCGAACACTTGCGCTTGGTTCTCAAGAAACTCGTGGAACACCCGTTATACGCCAAATTCAGCAAGTGCGAGTTTTGGTTGAAGGAAGTTGGATTTCTTGGGCATGTTATATCGAGAGGGTATAGCAAGAGATCCCAAGAAGGTTCATCCACCACCGAATGGTTGGCACCCACTTCAGCTTGGCGAGATCCGCATTTCCTTGGGTGGCAGGATATTATCGGAGATTCATTGAGAATTTTTTCAAGATTGCTAAGACAATGACTGAACTGCTAAAGAAGGATACTAAGTTCAAATGGACAGAGAATTGCGAGGCCAGTTTTCAGGAGTTGAAGAAACGGTTGACTACAGCCCCAGTGCTGACGTTGCCAGATATACATAAGGAGTTTCAAGTGTATTGTGACGCATCACGCTTGGGACTTGGATGTGTGCTTATGCAGGACGGAAAAGTTGTTTCGTATGCCTCACGACAACTGAAGCCTCATGAGTTGAACTATGCCACGCATGATTTGGAGTTAGCAGCCGTAGTGCATGCATTAAAGACCTGGAGACATTATCTCATTGGAAACTGTTGTGATGTGTACACGGATCATAAGAGTTTGAAGTACATTTTCACACGTATGAGTTGAACCTCGATGAGGAGATGGCTGGAACTTATAAAGGATTACGATATGAAGCTACACTATTATCCAGAAAGGCCAACGTCAGAAGCGCACGCTTTGAGCGGAAGAGTTATGCTAATATCCTTGAAAGTAAAGGATTGCCAAAGGAGTTAGCTGAGGAGATCATGGAACTTCGGTTGGAAATTGTTCCAAGAGGTTTCATTGCAACCCTGGAGGTTCAGTCGACATTGTTGGACAAGATTCGAGAAGCTCAGAAGGAGGACAAAGAGATTGCTGAGATAAGAGAGAAGATGGGCGAAGGTAAAGCCAAAGGTTTTTGCGATGATGAGCACGATACCTTGTGGTTTGAGGACCGAATTTACGTGCCCAACAATTCGGATATCAGGAAGTTAATACTTCAGGAGGCCCATGACTCACCATACTCGATTCACCCCGGAAACACCAAGATGTATTTGGATTTGAAGGAACGTTTCTGGTGGACAGGTATGAAGAAGGATATTGCCGAGTATGTAGCCGTATGTGATGTATGTCAGAGAGTGAAGGCAGAGCATCGAAGCCAGCAGGATCATATAGCCTATGCCGATACCGAATGGAAGTGGGATAAACTTGGCATGGACTTTATTACCGGATTACCCAGAACCAAGGCAGGATATGATTCAATATGGGTAGTTGTGGATCGTTTGACCAAAGTAGCTCACTTCATCCCAGTGAAAACAACTTATACAAGTGCCAAGTTGGCCAAGATATATATGTCCAGGATCGTATGTTTGCATGGAGTTCCGAGGAGCATCGTATCAGATAGAGGAACACAGTTTACTTCAAAGTTTTGGCATCAACTACACCAGACCTTGGGTACCAGATTGGAGTTCAGTACCGCTTTCCACCCACAGACCGATGGACAGACCGAGAGAGTCAATCAGATTCTGGAAGACATGTTGAGAGCCTGTGCTCTAGATTATGGATCTAGTTGGGATGACAATTTGCGACGCAGAGTTCTCATACAACAACAGCTACCGGGCCAGTTTGAAGATGGCACCGCTTGAAGCTCAGATGGACGCAGATGTAGAACACCATTGATGTGGGATGAGGTAGGAGACCGTCATTGTTTGGACCAGATTTGATCAAGGAATCAGAGGAGAAGGTTAAACTGATCGAGATGACTAAAGATCGCTCGATCGCATGTAAGAGTTATGCGATTCAAAACGCAAGGAAGTAACCTATGAAATTGGAGCAGAGCCTATCATGCAGTATCACCCTTGAGGGGAGTGAAACGTTTTGGAGTTAAGAGAAAGTTAGCCCCAAGATTTGTAGGACCGTGATCGTGTTTTTTAACGGATGGGAGAAGTTGCCTACAAGCTGGAGTTACTCAAGGATTGTCGAGTTCACGATGTGTTTCACTTATCACGGTGAAGAAGTGACATGCCGAGATGGCCGATATACCGTTAAGAGATACAAAGGCCCCTAGAGGCTTATCTGATTGGACAAGAATTTGACTTATGAGGAAAAGCCAATAAAGATTCTTGATTTTGACAAATTGAGTCACCCGCAGACAAGGTTATCAAGTTTTGCAAAGTTCAATTGGAGCCACCATACGAGGAGGAAGCCACACGGGAACGAGAAGATGATACTCGCAAGGACCACCCGCACCTATTTTCTAGTTAACCCGAATCTCGAGGGCTAGATTCATCTTAAGGGGTAGGTTTGTAACATCCCAAATTTTCAATTTGGAATGTTATACATAGGTCATCCATGCATATCATATTTTATTGCATTTTCGTTTGCAATCCTCGAAATCCTAAGCAACTCAAGGACCCTCGGAGAGAGTTGGGGATTTTCCGATTTTCATATTTGAATTTTATCAAATAATGAAGACGAGGATTTTTTATTTTAATTCTTTTTCTCGCCAGAAAATATTTCATTTTAAAACAATAAATGAGGGGAGATAATATGGCTTCTCCAAAATAATTGAAATATCGGAGGAAAAATGATAAAATCATTATTTGGTTTTTATTGGATTTTATTTGCCCTAGAAAAATTTGCATGTTTTAAAAATTGCATTTTAGGGGCCAAGAAAAGTTCATCTTGTTCTAAATATTTCATTTAGACGGAGAAAACTTGTTTTGGTATTTTTAGATTTTTATTTTTTTCTAGGATTTTTCTAGGTTTGGTGAACGTTTTAAAAAGAGACCCATACCTGACCGGGCCTAGGGCCCACCGAGCAGGCCGGCCCACCCGCTCCGCCGACGCCGCCCCTCCACACAGCCGCCTCCGCCGCCGACCCGGACTCCGCCACTGGCCTTGCCCTCCTCCAAGTCGCCGCCCCTCCCTTTATATACGCCGCCACCCCTCTAGCCACCACCACCATCGCCTCGAGCCCGAGCCGAGCCCGAGCCTCGCCGCCGCCGCCTCCGCCGCCACCCCGCACTCGCCGAGCCCCCCGCCCCCACCGCCCGCCGAGTCGTCTGCCTCACGGGAGGTAGCCGCTTCCGCCTGGTTTTTTAAGAAAAACCTTTGGTTTTTCTAGAAAAATCCTAGTCCGCTTTTTAGATCGGTTTTATTCTCCGGTTTATTTACTTAACGAAGCGTCATTCGCTCGCTCGCTTTAACGAACGTGTTCATCGTTAGTTTCGCTAACGAACGTTCGCTTGTTAAGCCGTTCGCCGCTTTTTCTTTTATCGGATTTATTCCGCGATTTTCCTGATCGCGATTTCTGGTCCGATGTTCGTACTAGTATAACTTTTCGCTCGTTTATTGGAATCAGGCGATTCAAGCGCCTGGAGTTTCATCTCGAAACCCTCTTTCCGAATAACCAACTCAAACAAGTTTTTGTTTCTGTAAAATTTGATCCTAGTTCTGATTAGTAAACGGATTGTTTTTCTTTCGTCGTTTGAGTTTCATTGCTCCATTTGGCTTGATTCTTTTTGCGAACCGGAGTTCTTAATTTGAACTTTCTGGTCGGCCTTTTTCAGTTGAAGTTTCGTTTGTGCATCTTTGCTTGTTGCTTATGTATGTATTGTTTGCTTGCGATAGAATTCCCGGAGTGCGAAGTGTGTTACTACGAGTCTCTAGGATTCACGGATCGTCAGCAAGGCAAGTAACACTTTGATCATATTCTTTTCATACCCAGTTTTATGCATTAGTTTCAACCCTCAAACATTGGATGGTTAGGATGTCATTAATTTGTGGGTTGGGAAGTAGATGATGAGGTAGGAACCTATTACCATGTTACTGTCAAACCCTTGGGAGTTACTTCTACGTATTGCCTATACTGCTATGCTATGCTCGTAGACATGGATTGGGTTTGAGTGTATTTCATGACAGATGTGAGATTATTAATTAATGGTTCAACTTAAGGTGGCAACTTTAATACACATCTGGGTGGATTGAGGCACCTGGGGAACCTAGTGTAGTCTGTTTTATTTTGGAAATCCCGGGGTACCCGTGTGATCTTCCTATGGACCGCCACCCAGGCTCAAAGGGAACTGAGATTATTCATGCTAGAAACTTCCGTGTGCAGCCACAAGCTATTATGGGCTCTAGCATAGTTGAGTAAGTTACGTGAAGCTCTTGAAGAGGTAGATCAGCAGGTAGTGGGTTTTGTAGGTTTGGTATGATCTACCCGAGTAGAGAGTTAATGTTTCAAAGATCGTGTCTCGGTCATCCATTTCTCAAACACCATGTAGTGCGAGAAATCAACGGAGACGATCAAGTCTTGTGGGGAAAAGTGCGCAAACCTCTGCAGAGTGTACAATCTAATCATGGTTAGCCGTGTCCCCGGTTATGGACAATTTTTGAGTATCTAGTACTTGAGTATTCACATGTATCTCATCACTCTTAACTAATATTGCTGGGATGTTAATTACCTTAATTGGGATTGAGTTGGGGTTATACCTTCTTAATGATGTTTCAACCACCATAATAGTTAAATTAAAATCTATTCCTTTGTTGTAGGGAAAAATTGGCTTTTCGCAAAAACTTTAACCGTAGAGCTTTCCACCAGCCAAATATGCATGTAGTGGTAGCATTATTCTGTTATTGCTCTTTTGTGTTACATTGCCAGCATATTCCATGTGCTGACCCGTTCTCGGGTTGCAACGTATTATGTTGCAGACTTTTCAGACGAGGAGTAAGGTTCGATAGGTCGTTGCCGTGCAGCTCAGCTATGCCGTTGGAGTAGATGGACTCACTTTATCTTCCAAGCCTTCCGCTGTTATCGTATTAGATGGCCTTAAGCCATATTATTGTAATTAAGTTCTCTTTTGAGACATTCGATGTAATAAGTGTGTGATTGCTACTCTGTTATAAATCCTTCGAGTACTGCGTGTGTCAGCATTGCTGATCCAGGGATGACACTGAAATACAGAGACTTGACCATCTGAGGTCAGGTCGCTACATTCACAGAAGTAAATAACATGCCCATCCATATCTTCTTCCAAGAGATCTTTAACCATAGCAATACCAGGTTCTACTTTGATTTATTCATCAGGTTTAGGTGTTCTAATATAGCTTTTGTTAACCACACTTGAAACCTCAGTATGTTCCTTTATCCTAACAAGGAAAGGTGGTTCCTCAATATAAGCAGAAGGAACAACTGAATCAACATTATAAATTATGGTTTCTTCTTTAATTGGCACCAGTTCTTTAATTTCTTCTTTTATAGGTGGGTGATATTTAAACCACTTCTCTTTAGGGAGATCAACATGAGTAACAAATGATTCACAGAAGGAAGCTACTATCTCAGAGTCAAGTCCATATTTAGTGCTAAACTTTTGAAAAACATTATATTTCATAAAAGATTTGACACAATCATACTTAAGCTTAATACATGACTCTTTACCTTCCTCGAGTTACCAATCTTCAGAGTTGCATTTAATTCTTTCCAAAAGATCCCACCGGAATTCAATAGTCTTCTTCATAAAAGAACCAACACAAGAATTATCGAGCATGGTTTGATCATTACGAGAAAGCCGATCATAAAAATTCTGGATAATAATTTCTCTTGAGAGCTCATGATTGGGGCATGAATATAACATTGACTTAAGCCTCCCCCAAGCTAGAGCGATGCTTTCTCCTTCACGAGGCCAAAAATTATATATGTAATTCCGATCACGATGAACTAGATGCGTAGGATAATTTTTTTTGGTGAAATTCCAATTTCAATCGATTCCAATTCCAAGATCCAATATCATCGCACAGACTATACCATGCCAATGCTTTTACCTTCAAAGATAAAGGGAAAACCTTCTTCATAACTTCATCCCCGGGTAAACCTGCAAGCTTAAACAATCCACAAATTTGTTCTACATATATCAAGTGCATATCAGGATGTTCGGTTCCATCTCCTGCATAAGGATTAGCTAGTAGTTGTTCTATCATACCCGAAGGAATTTCATATTCAATATTTTCAGTAGGTGCAGCAGGTTGAGGGGTAGCTAATTGTGGTTCCGGTCGAGGTGAAGATAACCCGAACAAACCCCTCAAAGGATTGTTTTCCATAGTAACAAGTGACAATATATTTCAGCACACTATATAAATGTTTCCTTACCAAATTTCACTTACCAAAGGCGCTTCACTCCCCGGCAACGGCGCCAGAAAATAGCCTTGATGACCCACAAGTATAGGGGATCAATTTTAGCTCTTTTCGATAAGTAAGAGTGTCGAACCCAACAAGGAGTAGAAGGAAATGACAAGTGGTTTTCAGTAAGATAATGTCTGCAAGTGCTGAAATTGTAAGTAGCAGAGTAGTTTGATAGCAAGATAATTTGTAACGAGCAAGTAACGATAGTAGTAACAAAAGTGCAGCAAGATAGCCCAATCCTTTTGAGGCAAAGGAGAGGCCAAAACGGTCTCTTATGATAAGAAAAGCGTTCTTGAGGGTACACAGGAATTTCATCTAGTCACTTTCACCATGTTGGTTCGATTTGTGTTCGCTACTTTGATAATTTGATATGTGGGTGGACCGGTGCTTAGCTGCTGTTCTTACTTGAACAAACCTCCTACTTATGATTAACCCTCCTGCAAGCATCCGCAACTACGAGAAAAGTATTAAGAATAAATTCTAACCATAGCATTAAACTTTTGGATCCAATCGGCCCCTTACGGAATAGCGCATAAACTGGGGTTTAAGCTTCTGTCACTCTTGCCACCCACCATCTAATTGCTACTCCACAATGCATTCCCTTTGGCCCAAATATGGTGAAGTGTCATGTAGTCGATGTTCACATGACACCACTAAGGGAATCACAACATACATACTATCAAAATATCGAGCACATATCAAGTTCACATGATTACTTGCAACATGATTTCTCCCGTGACCTCAAGAACAAAAGTAACTACTCACAAATGATAATCATGCTCTGTTGGGGAACGTTGCAGAAAATTAAAATTTTTCCTACGGTTTCACCAAGATCCATCTATGAGTTCATCTAAGCAACGAGTCATGGGAGAGAGATTGCATCTACATACCACTTGTAGATCGCATGCGGAAGCGTTCACTAGAACGTGGATGATGGAGTCGTACTCGCCGTGATCCAAATCACCGATGACCGAGTGGACGGCACCTCCGCGTTCAACACACGTACGGAGCGGATGCCGTCTCCTCCTTCTTGATCCAGCAAGGGGAAGGAGAGGTTGAGGAAGATGGCTCAGCAGCAGCACGACGGCGTGGTGTTGGTGGAGAAGCAAGACTCGGCAGGCTTCGCCAAGCACGTGACGGAGGAGGAGAGGTGTAGCAGGGGAGGAGGCGCCAAGATGCAAGGTTGCGGCTGCCCCTCCCTCCCCCTTTATATAGGCCCCGGGGCGCGCCGCCCTTGAGATCTGATCTCCCAAGGGGCGGCGGCCAAGGGGGAGGCTTGCCCCAAGGCAAGTGGGCGCCCCACCCTAGGGTTTCCAACCCTAGGCACAGGGGGCCAAGTGGGGCGACTAGCCCACCGGGGCTGGTTCCTCCCACTTCAGCCCACGGGCCCTCCGGATAGGTGGCCCCACCGGTGGACCTCGGGACCCTTCCGTGGTCCCAGACAATACCGGTAACCCCAAATTCTCCCGATGGCCGAAATAGCACTTCCTATATATAATTCTTTACCTCCGGACCATTCCGGAACTCCTCGTGATGTCCAAGGTCTCATCCGGGACTCCAAACAACATTCGGTTTGCTGCATACTCATATTCATACAACCCTAGCGCCACCGAACCTTATGTGTAGACCCTACGGGTTCGGAGACATGCGACATGACCGAGACGGCTCTCCGGTCAATAACCAACAGCGGGATCTGGATACCCATGTTGGCTCCCACATACTCCTCGATGATCTCATCGGATGAACCACGATGTCGAGGATTCAATTAATCCCGTATTCAATTCCCTTTGTCAATCGGTACGTTACTTGCCCGAGACTCGATCGTCGGTATCCCAATACCTCGCTCAGTCTCGCATCGCAAGTCACTTTACTCGCATCGTAATGCATGATCCTGTAACCAATCACTTGGTCACTTTGAGCTCATTATGATGATGCATTACCGAGTGGGCCCAGAGATACCTCTCCGTCATACGGAGTGACAAATCCCAGTCTCGATCCGTGTCAACCCAACAGACACTTTCGGAGATACCTGTAGTGCACCTTTATAGTCACCCAGTTACGTTGTGACGTTTGGTACACCCAAAGCACTCTTACGGTATCCGGAGTTACACGATCTCATGGTCTAAGGAAGAGATACTTGACATTGGAAAAGCTCTAGCAAAACAAACTACACGATCTTGTGCTATGCTTAGGATTGTCTTGTCCATCACATCATTCTCCTAATGATGTGATCCCGTTATCAATGACATCCAATGTCCATAGTCGAAACCATGACTATCTATTGATCAACGAGCTAGTCAACTAGAGGCTCACTAGGGACATATTGTGGTCTATGTATTCACACGTGTATTACGATTTCCGGATAATACAATTATAGCATGAATAAAAGACAATTATCATGAACAAGGAAATATAATAATAATCCTTTTATTATTGCCTCTAGGGCATATTTCCAACAGTCTCCCACTTGCACTAGAGTCAATAATCTAGTTACATTGTGATGAATCGAACACCCATAAAGTTCTGGTGTTGATCATGTTTTGCCCGCGGAAGAGGTTTAGTCAACGGATCTGCGACATTCAGATCCGTATGCACTTTGCAAATTTCTATGTCTTCATCTTGAACATTTTCACGGATGGAGTTGAAGCGACGCTTGATGTGCCTGGTCTTCTTGTGAAACCTGGGCTCCTTGGCAAGTGCAATAGCTCAAGTGTTGTCACAGAAGAGTTTGATCGGCCCCGGCGCATTGGGTATGACTCCTAGGTCGGTGATGAACTCCTTCACCCATATTGCTTCATGTGCTGCCTCCGAGGCTGCCATGTACTCCGCTTCACATGTAGATCCCGCCACGATGCTCTGCTTGCAGCTACACAAGCTAACTGCTCCACCATTCAACATATACACGTATCCGGTTTGAGACTTAGAGTCATCCAGATCTGTGTCGAAGCTAGCATCAACGTAACCCTTTACGATGAGCTCTTCGTCACCTCCATAAACGAGAAACATGTCCTTTGTCCTTTTCAGGTACTTCAGGATATTCTTGACCGCTGTCCAGTGTTCCTTGCCGGGATTACTTTGGTACCTTCCTACCAAACTTACGGCAAGGTTTACATCAGGTCTGGTACACAGCATGGCATACATAATAGATCCTATGGCCGAGGCATAGGGGATGACGCTCATCTCTTCTTTATCCTTTGCCGTGCTCGGGCATTGAGCCGAGCTCAATCTCACACCTTGCAGTACACGCAAGAACCCTTTCTTGGACTGATCCATTTTGAACTTCTTCAAAATCTTATCAAGGTATGTGCTTTGTGAAAGACCTATGAGGTGTCTCGATCTATCTCTATAGATCTTGATGCCTAATATATAAGCAGCTTCTCCAAGGTCCTTCATTGAAAAACTTTTATTCAAGTAGGCCTTAATGTTGTCCAAGAGTTCTATATCATTTCCCATCAAAAGTATGTCATCTACATATAATATGAGAAATGCTACAGAGCTCCCACTCACTTTCTTGTAAACGCAGGCTTCTCCATAAGTCTGCATAAACCCAAATGCTTTGATCATCTCATCAAAGCGAATGTTCCAACTCCGAGATGCTTGCACCAGCCCATAAATGGATCGCTGGAGCTTGCATACTTTGTTAGCATTCTTAGGATCGACAAAACCTTCCGGCTGCATCATATACAGCTCTTCCTTAAGATAACCGTTAAGGAACGCTGTTTTGACGTCCATCTGCCATATCTCATAATCATAGTATGCGGCAATTGCTAACATGATTCGGACGGACTTAAGCTTCGCTACGGGAGAGAAAGTCTCATCATAGTCAATCCCTTGAACTTGCCGATAACCCTTAGCGACAAGTCGAGCTTTATAGATGGTGACATTACCATCCGCGTCCGTCTTCTTCTTAAAGATCCATTTGTTTTCTATCGCTCGCCGATCATCGGGCAAGTCTGTCAAAGTCCATACTTTGTTTTCATACATGGATCCTATCTCGGATTGCATGGCTTCAAGCCATTTGTTGGAATCCGGGCCCGCCATCGCTTCTTCATAGTTCGAAGGTTCACCGTTGTCTAACAACATGATTTCCGTGACAGGGTTGCCATACCACTCGGTGTGGAACGTGTCCTTGTGGACCCACGGTTCAAGAGCAACTTGATCCAAGTACCTTGATCATCATCATTAATTTCCTCTCCAAGAGGTGTAGGCACCACAGAACATTTTCCTGAGCTGCACTACTTTCCGGTTCAAGAGGTAGTACTTCATCGAAGTTCTACTTTCCTCCCACTTACTCCTTTCGAGAGAAACTCTTTTCCGAAAGGATCCGTTCTTGGCAACAAAGATCTTGCCTTAGAATCTAAGGTAGAAGGTATACCCAATGGTTTCCTTAGGGTATCCTATGAAGACGATTTTTCCGACTTGGGTTCGAGCTTTTCAGGTTGAAGTTTCTTGACATAAGCATCGCATCCCCAAACTTTTAGAAACGACAGCTTAGGTTTCTTTCCAAACCATAATTCATACGGTGTCGTCTCAACGGATTTAGACGGTGCCCTATTTAAAGTGAATGTAGCTGTCTCTAGAGCGTATCCCCAAAATGATAGCGGTAAATCGGTAAGAGACATCATAGATCGCACCATATCTAATAGAGTGCGATTACGACGTTCGGACACACCGTTACGCTGAGGTGTTCCAGGCGGCGTGAGTTGTGAAACGATTCCACATTTCCTTAAGTGTGTACCAAATTCGTGACTTAAATATTCTCCTCCACGATCTAATCGTAAGAACTTTATTTTTCGGTCACGTTGATTCTCTACCTCATTCTGAAATTCCTTGAACTTTTCAAAGGTCTCAGACTTGTGTTTCATCAAGTAGACATACCCATATCTACTTAAGTCATCGTGAGAGTGAGAACATAACGATATCCTCCATGAGCCTCAACGCCATTGGACCGCATACATCGGTATGTATGATTTCCAATAAGTTGGTTGCTCACTCCATTGTTCCGGAGAACAGAGTCTTGGTCATTTTGCCCATGAGGCATGGTTCGCATGTGTTAAATGATTCATAATTAAGAGACTCTAAAAGTCCATCAGAATGGAGCTGCTTCATGCGCTTGACACCAATGTGACCAAGGCGGCAGTGCCACAAGTATGTGGGACTATCGTTATCAACTTTACATCTTTTGGTATTCACACTATGAATATGTGTAATATTACGTTCGAGATTCATTAAGAATAAACCATTGACCATCGGAGCATGACCATAAAACATATCTCTCATATAAATAGAACAACCATTATTCTCGGATTTAAATGAGTAGCCATCTCGCATTAAACGAGATCCTGATACAATGTTCATGCTCAAACTTGGCACTAAATAACAATTATTGAGGTTCAAAACTAATCCCGTAGGTAAATGTAGAGGTAGCGTGCCGACGGCGATCACATCGACCTTGGAACCATTCCCGACGCCGCATCGTCACCTCGCCCTTCGCCATCTCCATTTATTCCGCAGCTCTGCTGTGAGTTACAAATATGAGCAACGGCACCGTATCAAATACCTGGAGTTACTATGAGTCTGGTAAGGTACACATCAATTACATGTATATCAAATATACCTTTAGTGTTGCCGGCCTTCTTGTCCGCTAAGTATTTGGGGCAGTTCCGCTTCAATGGCCCTTCCTTTGCAATAAAAGCACTCTGTCTCGTGCTTGGGTCCATTCTTTGACTTCTTCCCGCAACTTGCTTACCGGGCGCGGCAACATCTTTTCCGTCCTTCTTGAAGTTCTTCTTACCCTTGCCCTTTTTGAACTTAGTGGTTTTATTGACCATCAACACTTGATGTTCTTTCTTGATTTCAACCTCTGCTTACTTCAGATTGAGGATACTTCAGAATGGTCTTCACCATCCCCTGCATATTGTAGTTCATCACAAAGCTCTTGTAGCTTGGTGGGAGCGATCAAGGATTCTGTCAATGACCGCCTCGTCCGGGAGGTTAATGTCCAATGGGACAAAGCGGTTGTGCAACCTGACATTTTGAGTATGTGCTCACCTTGTGAACTGTTTTCCTCCATCTTACAACTATAGAACTTGTCGGAGACTTCATATCTCTCGACCGGGCATGAGCTTGGAAAACCATTTTCAGCTCCTCGAACATCTCATATGCTCCGTGTTGCTCAAAACGCTTTTGGAGCCCCGGTTCTAAGCTGTAAAGCATGCCGCATGAAGGAGGGAGTAATCATCAAGACGAGACTGCCAAGCATTCATAATGTCTTGGTTCTCTCGATGGGTGCATCACCTAGCGGTGCTTCTAGGACATATTGTTTGTTGGCTGCTATGAGGATGATCTCGTGTTCGGACCCAGTCCGAATAGTTGCTACCATCATCTTTCAGCTTGGTTTTCTAGGAGCGCGTTGAAGTTCATGTTGACATGAGCGCTGGCCATTTGATCTACAAGATATTTTGCAAAGATTTTAGACTAATGTTCATGATAATTAAGTTCATCTAATCAAATTATTTAATGAACTCCCACTCAGATTTGACATCCCTCTAGTCATCTAAGTGTTACATGATCCGAGTCGACTAGGCCGTGTCCGATCATCACGTGAGACGGACTAGTCATCGTCGGTGAACATCTCCATGTTGATCGTATCTTCCATACGACTCATGTTCGACCTTTCAGTCTCTTGTGTTCCGAGGCCATGTCTGTACATGCTAGGCTCGTCAAGTTAACCCTAAGTGTTTATGCATGTGTAAAACTATCTTACACCCGTTGTATGTGAACGTAAGGATCTATCACACCCGATCATCACGTGGTGCTTCGAAACGACGAACTTTCTTGAAATTATTCTAAGGGCATCTTATTTACTACCGTCGTTCTAAGTAAACAAGATGCATATACATAATAAACATTACATGCAATTATATAAAGTAGTGACATGATATGGCCAATATCATATAGCTCCTTTGATCTTCATCTTCGGGGCTCCATGATCATCTTGTCACCGGCATGACACCATGATCTCCATCATTGTGTCTCCATGAAGTTGCTCGCCAACTATTACTTCTACTACTATGGCTAACACGTTTAGCAATAAAGTAAAGTAATTTACATGGCGTTGAATCAATGACGCGCAAGTCATACAATAATTAAGACAACTCCTATGGCTCCTGCCGGTTGTCATACTCATCGACATGCAAGTCGTGATTCCTATTACAAGAACATGATCTCATACATCACAATATATTATTCATCATTCATCACAACTTCTGGCCATATCACATCACATGACAATTGCTGCAAAAACAAGTTAGACGTCCTCTAATTGTTGTTGCATCTTTTACGTGGCTGCAATTGGGTTCAAGCAAGAACGTTTTCTTACCTACGAATAACCACAACGTGATTTTGTCAACTTCTATTTACCCTTCATAAGGACCCTTTTCATCTAATCCGCTCCAACTAAAGTAGGAGAGACAGACGCCCGCTAGCCACCTTATGCAACTAGTGCATGTCAGTCGGTGGAACCTGTCTCACGTAAGCGTACGTGTAAGGTCGGTCCGGGCCGCTTCATCCCACAATACCGCTGAAGCAAGAAAAGACTAGTAGCGGCAAGCAAGTTGACAAGATCTACGCCCACAACAAAATTGTGTTCTACTCGTGCAATAGAGAACTACGATAGACCTAGCTCGATACCTTTGTTGGGGAACGTTGTAGAAAATTAAATTTTTCCCACGGTTTCACCAAGATCCATCTATGAGTTCATCTAAGCAACAAGTCATGGAGAGAGATTGCATCTACATACCACTTGTAGATCGCGGCGGAAGCGCTCACTAGAACGTGGATGATGGAGTCGTACTCGCCGTGATCCAAATCACCGATGACCGAAAGTGCCGAACGGACGGCACCTCCGCGCTCAACACACGTGGAGCGGATGACGTCTCCTCCTTCTTGATCCAGCAAGGGGAAGGAGAGGTTGAGGAAGATGGCTCGAGCAGCAGACGACGACGTGGTGTTGGTGGAGAAGCAAGATCTCGGCAGGCTTCGCCAAGCACGTGACGGAGGAGGAGAGTGTAGCAGGGGAGGGGCGCCAAGATGCAAAGTTGCGGCTGCCCCTCCCCCCTTTATATAGGCCCCTGGGGCGCCGGTCCTGAGATCTGATCTCCCAAGGGGCGGCGGCAAGGGGGGAGGCTTGCCCCAAGGCAGTGGGCGCCCCACCCTAGGGTTTCCAACCCTAGGCGCAGGGGGCAAGTGGGGCGCACCAGCCCACCAGGCTGGTTCCTCCCACTTCAGCCCACGGGCCCCCGGATAGGTGGCCCCACCAATGGACCCGGGACCCTTCCGGTGGTCCCAGACAATACCAGTAACCCCAAATTCTCCCGATGGCGAAATAGCACTTCATATATATAATTCTTTACCTCCGGACCATTCCGAACTCCTTGTGACGTCCGGATCTCATCCGGACTCGAACAACATTCGGTTTGCTGCATACTCATATTCATACAACCCTAGCGCCACCGAACCTTAGTGTGTAGACCCTACGGGTTCGGAGACATGCGACATGACCGAGACGGCTCTCGGTCAATAACCAACAGCGGGATCTGGATACCCTTGTTGACTCCACATACTCCTCGATGATCTCATCGGATGAACCACGATGTCGAGGATTCAATTAATCCCGTATTCAATTCCCTTTGTCAATCGGTACGTTACTTGCCCGAGACTCGATCGTCGGTATCCCAATACCTCGCTCGGTCTCGTTATCGCAAGTCACTTTACTGCATCAGAATGCATGATCCTGTAACCAATCACTTGGTCACTTTGAGCTCATTATGATGATGCATTACCGAGTGGGCCCAGAGATACCTCTCCGTCACACGGAGTGACAAATCCGAGCCTCGATCCGTGTCAACCCGCAGACACTTTCGGAGATACCTGTAGTGCACCTTTATAGTCACCCGATTACGTTGTGACGTTTGGTACACCCAAAGCACTCTTACGGTATCCGGAGTTACACGATCTCATGGTCTAAGGAAGAGATACTTGACATTGGAAAAGCTCTAGCAAAACGAACTACACGATCTTGTGCTATGCTTAGGATTGGTTCTTGTCCATCACATCATTCTCCTAATGATGTGATCCCGTTATCAATGACATCCAATGTCCATAGTCAGGAAACCATGACTATCTATTGATCAACGAGCTAGTCAACTAGAGGCTCACTAGGGACATATTGTGGTCTATGTATTCACACGTGTATTACGATTTCCGGATAATACAATTATAGCATGAATAAAAGACAATTATCATGAACAAGGAAATATAATAATAATCCTTTTATTATTGCCTCTAGGGCATATTTCCAACATGCTCAAGATCAGAGGGGTATTAAATAGCATATTGGTTCTGAACATATAATCTTCCACCAAATAAACCAAATAGTAATCAACTACAAGATGTCATCAACACTACTAGTCACCCACAAGCACCAATCTATAGTTCCGGTAACAAGATTGAACACAAGAGATGAACTAGGGTTTGAGATGAGATGGTGTTGTTGAAGATGTTGATGGAGATTGCCCTCCCCAAGATGGGAGAGTTGTTGGTGATGATGATGAAGATGATTTCCCCCTCCGGGAGGGAAGTTCCCCCGGTGGAACCGCTCCGGTGGAGGGCAAAAGTGCTCCTGCCCAAGTTCTGCCTCGAGACGGCGGTGCTCCATCCCGAAAATCATCTCCTCATTTTTTTAGGTAAAAATGACCTATATACCAGAAGATGGGCACCGGAGGTGGGCCTGGGTGAGCACAACCCACCATGGGCGCGCCTGGGCTCCCTGGCGCACCTAGGTGGGTTGTGCCCACCTGGTGGGCCCCCTCTGGTAGTTATTTGCTTCAATGTTCCTCAAATATTCCATAAAAAATCCTCGTGAAGGGTTAGCTTGTTTGGAGTTGTGCAGAATAGGTGGCCTGACATAGCTTTTCTAGGTCCAGATTTCCAGCTGCCGGAATTCTCCCTCTTTGTGTATACCATGCATATTATGAGATAAAAGGCGTTAGAATTACTCCAAAAAGCATTATTATGGATAAAAACATCATAAATAACAGTAAGAAAACATGATGCAAAATGGACGTATCAGCCCCTCCCCTATGCCTGGCTTCACCCCTGATCACCCACGAGCTCAAGAAGGTCACAATGCATGAAAGATACCATGGGCAAAATCATGTTCATAATGCAGATGGGACAGGTATGGAGATAGCAATATTGGTCATTCAATTATTCATTCCCCACATAGAGATATTCATCTTAATAATATTCATCACTGTCCTAGTTCATCAAAAAATCTCCTATCTGTTCATCGTATTGCTCTTGACAATCATGTGTTTTTAGAATTTCACCCCTTCTTTTTCTTGATCAAGGATCAGGTCACGAGGCAAATTCTCAACCGAGGTAGATGCGTGGATGGACTCTACCCATTGATTCCTAAAGTTAGCAGATTCAATAAACAAGTTTGTACTGCCATTAGACTCTCTTTAGAGCGATGGCATGCTCGTTTGGGTCCTTTACTATTGTCAAGCAAGTACTTAGCAAAAATAATCTCTCAGTTGTTTGAGAGCATAATTCTGAAACAATATGTGATTCATGCCAAAGAGCCAAAAGTCATGAGTTACAATATCCTGTCTCGACTAGTGTCTCTACCAAACCGCTACAACTCATTTTCTGATGTGTGGGGCCCTGCTCCTATTTCTGTTGGTATACATGCATATTATGTTAGCTTCATTGATGACTTTAGCAAATATGCATGGATATATATCCTCAAGAAAGGATCCGATGTATTTCAAGTTTTCCACAACTTTCAAGCACTTGTTGAAAGAAAGTTCGATAGCAAAATCATCGCCGTCCAGTCTGACTGGGGCGGCGAATATTAGAAACTCAACTCATTTTTTCAAAAGTTGGGAATATCCCATCATGTTTCATGCCCACACGCTCACCAGCAAAATGGGTCTGCTGAATGCAAACACAGACACATTGTTGAAGTAGGCCTTGCATTACTAGCTGCTACATCTATGCCTTTGAAATTTTGGGACGAAGCTTTTCTCACTGTTGTACACCTTATCGAAATTCTGCCTAGCCGTGTTATCAAGAACGAGACTCCCACTGAATGTCTTTTGCATGTCAAGCCTGACTATGTGCCGCTTCATGTTTTTGGGTGTTGGCCCAATCTTCGTCCCTACAACAATCACAAACTTATGTTCCGTTCCAAACAATGCGTCTTCCGTGGCTATAGTGCACAACACAAAGGAGTCAAGTGTCTCGATGTCTCCACTGGTAGAGTTTATATCTCTTGTGATGTGGTTTTTGATGAAACACAATTTCCCTTCTCCATCCTTCATCCTAACGTTGGGGCTCTTCTTCGAAAAGAAATCCTTGTCTTGCCCTCACATATCTCCGGTGTTGCTAGTGGGGAAGAAAATAATTGTGATGATCAATACTTGTCTAACTCTCCTAATGGTATGCCTGAGTTTACCATTTCAGCAAGATCCAGCGAAGAAAATGGTGAAAATCCAGCAAAAAAATCAAGTTGGAAATGGCGCTACAGTGCAACATTTTATGTGCACGGATTCCTCTGGCGCATTCACTTCGGGATCGCCGCCTCCTGCAATGCTATCTCCCTCGGGATCCACCCAGGTGGTTGTGCTAGGCACGTCAGGCGCAGCGCACAGAGGTGCCATGGAATTCGCGCGGCCAGCGTGCGCTCCACCTGGCTTCCCCACGCTTTCGTATGCACGCTGGCCCATCCATCCAGAGGGCTCCGCGTGTCGACCGCCAACACCTGGGCCCTACACTCCCGTGGCCGCGCCTGACCACCAGCGCGTGGGCCTGGCCGACCAGCCCTTTCCTGAGGCGGGCCAGGCTAATGCCTCGGCAAGTCCTTCTGTTGTGGCTTTCGACGCGTTCTCGGGATCCCCCGCTTCAGCGCCCCTGGACCCCCTTCGGGATCTGTTGCGGCTGATCTGATCGGGTCGCCTAGATCTCCTTTGGCTACACCTTTCATAGCGCACCCTACACCGCCACGTACCAGGTTACAAAAGGGAGTTACTACCAGAATTAATTATAAGAATATTTCCAAATATGGTCTTACATGTTTGACAAGAGAATCTAGTGAGCCTAAAACCTTAGCTGCAGCTCTTGGAGACTCACGATGGAAACATGCAACGAAGGAAGAATTCTCTGCTTGACAACGTAACAAGACGTGGCACCTAGTTCTTCGCCGAGAAGGTACAAATCTCATTGACTGCAAATGGGTTTACAGAATTAAGAGAAAATATGATGGTACCATTGATCGCTATAAAGCCCGCCTAGTTGCAAAGGGTTTTAAACAATGTTATGGCATTGACTATGTGGACACTTTCAGTCCTGTCGTCAAAGCAGCTACTATTCGTCTTGTACTCTTTGTTGTTGTTTCCAGGGGATGGAGTCTCAGATAGCTAGACGTATAGAACATGTTTCTTCATGGTGTTCTGGAAGAAGAGGTGTACATGAAACAACCTCCTGGGTTTGAGGATAAAAATGCACCATTCCATGTTTGAAAGCTTGACAATGCCCTGTATGGACTAAAGCAAGCCCCTCGAGCGTGGTACTCTCGGTTGAGCATGAAACTACAAGCACTTGGTTTTGTTCCATCTTAGTCTGACACTTCTCTGTTTATTTACAATAAGTTTCATACTGCCATCTTTCTTCTTATCTATTGACATTATTGTTACTAGCTCACTATTAAATGATCTCAGGTCAGACTTTGCTCTCAAAGACTTGGGATACTTGCATTACTTCTTAGGTATTGAAGTACAGAAAACTGAGCAAGGCAAATATGTTACCGACTTATTGAGCAGAATTGAGATGCATGATTGCAAACCCTCGCCAACTCCTCTGTCTAGTTCAGAACCTCTCTCCCTGACAGAAGGAGAACTCCTGAATCAGGAAGATAGTACCATCTACAGGAGTATCGTTGGTGCACTTTAGTACTTAACTCTTACTCGGCCTGACATTTCCTTTGCAGTAAATAAAGTTTGTCAATTTCTACATGCACCTACCACAGTTCATAGGACAGCAGCAAAACGTATGTTGAGGTATGTAAACAATACAGTAAGCATGGGTCTGACGATAAATCGATCCTCCTCCACTCGAGTCAGTGCCTTCTCTGATGCGGATTGGGCTGGTTGTGTGGATGATCGCCCGTCCACGGGGGGATTTGCTAGCTTTCATGGACCAAATTTGATTTCTTGGTATGCAAAGAAACAAGCTATGTTTCCAGGTCCAGTACTGAAGCCGAATACAAAGCATTAGCAAATGCTACAGCTGAGATTATTTGGGTTCAAGCTATATTAAATGAGCTTGGCATGCTACAAACTCAGACTCCACTTCTTTGGTGTGACAATTTTAGTGCAACTTACTTGTCTGCTAATCCAGTTTTTCATGCTAGAAACAAACACATCAAAATAGATTTTCACTTTGTCAGGGAAACAGTTGCAAACAAAGAGTTGGAGATCAGGTTCATTCCATCCAAGGATCAGCTTGCAGATGGATTCACAAAGGCGCTACCAACTAGAAGTTTTGAAGAATTTCGTTGTAATCTCAACCTAGTTCGGTTTTGATTATGGGGGAGTGTTAAACATCATTTGGTCACGTATCATTGTATGCACTACATATCTTGTAAACCAAGTTAGGTAGTTAGATATAGAGTTGTTTTCCTTTTATCTTTTCTATCTCTTCTCCCTATCCCGATGTATCTCTCGAGGTTGTTCCAACAGTCTCGCCCTGTAACGCCATGAGACGTCTCTCGCCAGATATCAATATATACCCACGGCTCTCCCTGTATGGAGAGTAGGAACGCTTCCATATTTCACAGGACTATCTGCACTCATGTATGTTTGTGCACATGCATGTATGTACGCATCCATACGTCCATGCCGCCATCAGCCGCCGCGTTGCTCGCTAACCATGCCGCCGTTAGCCTCGGCTCGCTGGCAGCCATGGGCCGTTCACCGGCTTCGTGCTCGATGCCACCTGCTTCCTGCACTTGCTCGCAGCTATGCGCGGCCAGCCACTGCCAATCTTGCCTTTCCGTGGTCGTGCTTATCGTGGTCGAGCCGCGTGCAAGCCACCGCGATGCCCCGGCCATAGCCGCGTCGAGCGCGGGACCAGCTGGCCGCATCGGACTCTGCCGAGACCCCGCCGCCTGCCGCGTCCACTCTGTCTAGCCCCATGGTCGAAAGGTCTCCAAGAGCCGTCGCCTTCGGTCGTCGGCCGGACAAAGTCGGCTTGGCCGTCGAGTGCGGCTCGGCCAGCCTGGTAGAGAGGAAAGAGGGATCCGTAGTGGAGAGGGAAAGGGGAGTTGGGGGCTGTATCGGGAGAGGAGAGGAAGAGGAAGAAGAAGATTAAACTAGAGAGATGAAGTTGACTTGTGTACTCATACTGTCAACGACAGTAGCTGATGAACCCGGCTAGGATCTGAAGGAAATATGCCCTAGAGGCAATAATAAGGTTGTTATTTATATTTCCTTACATCATGATAAATGTTTATTATTCATGCTAGAATTGTATTAACCGGAGTACATGTGTGAATACATAGACCAACAGAGTGTCACTAGTATGCCTCTACTTGACTAGCTCGTTGAATCAAAGATGGTTAAGTTTCCTAACCATAGACATGAGTTGTCATTTGATTAACAAGATCACATCATTAGATAATGATGTGATTGACTTGACCCATTCCGTTAGCTTAGCACTTGATCGTTTAGTTTGTTGCTATTGCTTTCTTCATGACTTATACATGTTCCTATGACTATGAGATTATGCAACTCCCGAATACCGGAGGAACACTTTGTGTGCTATTAATGTCTACTACGCAACCTTCTTCTTGTAGACGTTGTTGGGCCTCCAAGTGCAGAGGTTTATAGGACAGTAGCAAATTTCTCTCAAGTGGATGACCTAAGGTTTATCAATCCGTGGGAGGCGTAGGATGAAGATGGTCTCTCTCAAGCAACCCTGCAACCAAATAACAAAGAGTCTCTTGTGTCCCCAACACACCCAATACAATGGTAAATTGTATAGGTGCACTAGTTCGGCGAAGAGATGGTGATACAAGTGCAATATGGGTGGTAGATATAGGTTTTCGTAAACTGAAAATATAAAAACAGCAAGGTAACTAATGATAAAAGTGAGCGTAAACGGTATTGCAATGCTAGGAAACAAGGCCTCGGGTTCATACTTTCACTAGTGCAAATTCTCTCAACAATAATAACATAATTGGATCATATAACTATCCCTCAACATGCAACAAAGAGTCACTCCAAAGTCACTAATAGTGGAGAACAAACGAAGAGATTATGGTAGGGTACGAAACCACCTCAAAGTTATTCTTTCCAATCAATCCGTTGGGCTATTCCTATAAGTGTCACAAACAGCCCTAGAGTTCGTACTAGAATAACACCTTAAGACACAAATCAACCAAAACCCTAATGTCACCTAGATACTCCAATGTCACCTCAAGTATCCGTGGGTATGATTATACGATATGCATCACACAATCTCAGATTCATCTATTCAACCAACACATAGAACCTCTAAGAGTGCCCCAAAGTTTCTACCGGAGAATCACGACGAAAACGCAGCCAACCCCTATGCATAGGTTCATGGGCGGAACCCGCAAGTTGATCACCAAAACATACATCAAGTGAATCACGGATATCCCATTGTCACCACAGACACGCATCGGCAAGACATACATCAAGTGTTCTCAAATCATTAAAGACTCAATCCGATAAGATAACTTCAAAGGGAAAACCCAATCCAATACAGGAGAGTAGAGGGGGAGAAGCAACATAATATCCAACTATAATAGCAAAGCTCACGATACATCAAGATCGTGCCAAATCAAGAACACGAGAGAGAGAGATCGAACACATAGCTACTGGTACATACCCTCAGCCCCGAGGGTGGACTACTCCCTCCTCGTCATGGAGATCGCCGGGATGATGAAGATGGCCACTGGTGAGGGATCCCCCCCCTTCGGCAGGGTGCTGGAAAGGGCTCCCGAGAGGTTTTTGGTGGCTACAGAGGCTTGCGGCGGCGGAACTCCAGATCTATTATGTTCCCCAAAAATTGTAGGGTATATGGAGATATATAGGCGGACAAAGTACGTCAGGGGAGCCACGAGGGGCCCACAAGGGTGGAGGGCGCACCCTAGGGGGGTGGGCGCGCCCCCTACCTCGTGGCTCCCTCGTTTCTTTCCTGGCGTGCACTCCAAGTCTATCGGGTAGCTTTCCTTCCAAAAATAAATTTTCCAGAAGGTTTCATTCCGTTTTGACTCCGTTTGATATTCCTTTTCTTCAAACATCAAACAAGGGAAAAAACAGAATCGCACCGCTCGGGTCAATAGGTTAGTCCCAAAAATAATATAAAAGTGTAAAATAAAGCCCATAATCATCCAAGATGGATAATATAATAGCATGGAACAATCAAAAATTATAGATATGTTGGAGACATATCAGCTATCAAACGTCACAACGTAACTGTTGATTATAAAGATGCTCTACAGGTGTCTCCGGTGGTGTTTGTTGAGTTGGCGTAGATCGAGATTAAGATTTGTCACTCCGATTATCGGAGAGGTATCTCTGGGCCCTCTTGATAATGCACATCACTATAAGCCTTGCAAGAAATGTGACTAATGAGATAGTTGCGGGATGATGCATTACGAAACGAGTAAAGAGACTTGCCGGTAACGAAATTGAACTAGGTATGATGATACCGACGATCGAATCTCGGGCAAGTAACATACCGATAACAAAGGGAACAACGTATTTTGTTATGCGGTTTGACCGATAAAGATCTTCGTAGAATATGTAGGAGCCAATATGAGCATCCATGTTCCGCTATTGGTTATTGACCGGAGATGTGTCTCGGTCATGTATACATAGTTCTCAAACCCATAGGGTCCGCACGCTTAAGGTTCGATGATGATTTGTATTATGAGTTATGTAATTTGATGACCGAAGTTTGTTCGGAGTCCCGGATGAGATCGGGGACATGATGAGGAGTCTCAAAATGATCAAGACTTAAAGATCGATATATTGGAAGGCTATATTCGGATCGGAAAGGTTCCGAGTGATTCGGATATTTTTTGGAGTACCGGAGAGTTACGGGAATTCACCGGGAGAAGTATTGGGCCTTATTGCGCCATATGGGAATAGAGGAGGCAGTCCAAAGGGATGGAGGCGTGCACCCCCCATGGGTCCGAATTGGACTAGTGGAAAGGGGGCGGCTCCCCCCCTTGCCCTTTCCTACTCCCTCTCTCTTTCCCTCTTTCTTCTCTCCTACTCCGGAAAGGAAAAGGGGAATCCTACTAGGACTTGGGAGTCCTAGTAGGACTCCCCACACTTGGCGCGCCCCCTCTAGGGCCGGCCTCCTCCTCCTCCCTCCTTTATATACGTGGGAAAGGGACACCGCAAAGGGACAACAGACAATCTCTTAGCCGTGTGCGGTGCCCCCCTCCACAGTTACACACCTCGGTCATATCATCGTAGTGCTTAGGCGAAGCCCTGCGCTGGTAGCTTCATCATCACCGTCATCACTCCATCGTGCTGACGAAGCTCTCCCTCGACACTAAGCTGGATCGAGAGTTCGTGGAAAGTCACCAAGCTGAACGTGTGCTGATCGCGGAGGTGTCATACTTTCAGTACTAGGATCGGTCGGATCGTGAAGACGTATGACTACATCAACCGCGTTGTCATAACGCTTCCGCTTTCGGTCTACGAGGGTACGTGAACACACTCTCCCCTCTCGTTGCTATGCATCAGCTAGATGGATCTTGCGTATGCGTAGGAATTTTTTTGAAATTACTGCGTTCCCCAACTGTGGCATCTGAGCCATGTCTATGCGTAGATGTTGTATGCACGAGTAGAACACAAAGAGTTGTGGGCGATAATAGTCATACTACTTACCAGCATGACATAATTTGATTCGGCGGTATTGTTAGATGAAGCGGCCCGGACCGACATTACGCGTACGCTTACGCGAGACTGGTTCTACTGATGTGCTTTGCACACAGGTGGCTGGTGGGTGTTAGTTTCTCCAACTTTACTTGAATCGAGTGTGACTACGCCCGGTCCTTGTCGAAGGTTAAAACATCACACTTGACGAAAAATCGTTGTGGTTTTGTAGGTAAGAACGGTTCTTGCTCAGCCCATAGCAGCCACGTAAAACTTGCAAGAACAAAGTAGAGGACATCTAACTTGTTTTTGCAGGGCATGTTGTGATGTGATATGGTCAAGACATGATGCTAAAGTTTATTATATGAGATCATCATGTTTTGTAGCACAGTTATCGGCAACTGGCAGGAGCCATATGGTTGTCGCTTTATTGTATGAAATGCAATCGCCATGTAATTGCTTTACTTTATCACTAAGCGGTAGCGATAGTCGTAGAAGCAATAGTTGGCGAGACGACAATGATGCTACGATGAAGATCAAGGTGTCGCGCCGGTGACGATGGTGATCATGACGGTGCTTTGCAGATGGAGATCAAAGGCACAAGATGATGATGGCCGTATCATATCACCTATATTGATTGCATGTAATGTTTATCCTTTGTGCATCTTATTTTGGTTAGTACGGCGGTAGAATTATAAGATGATCTCTCACTAAATTTCAAGGTATAAGTGTTCTCCTCAAGTATGCACCGCTATGACGGTTTGTCGTCTTTGAGACACCACGTGATGATCGGGTGTGATAAGCTCTACGCTCACATACAATGGGTGCAAGCCAGTTTTGCACACGCAGAATACTCGAGTTAAACTTGACGAGCCTAGCATATGCAGATATGGCCTCGTAACACCGAGACCGAAGGTCGGCGTGAATCATATAGTAGATATGATCAACATAGTGATGTTCACCATTGAAAACTACTCCATCTCAAGTGATGATCGGACATGGTCTAGTTGATTTGGATCACGTGATCATTTAGATGACTAGAGGGATGTCTATCTAAGTGGGAGTTCTTAAGTAATATGATTAATTTAACTTTAATTTATTATGAACTTAGTCCTGGTAGTATTAGCATATCTATGGTGTAGATCAATAGCTCGCGATGTAGCTCCCCGTTTATTTTTATATGTTCCTAGAGAAACTAAGTTGAAAGATGATAGTAGCAATGATGCGGACTTGTTCCGTGTTTTGAGGATTTTCCTCATTGCTGCACAGAAGAATTATGTCCTTGATGCACCGCTAGGTGACAGTCCTATTGCAGGAGCAGATGCAGACGTTATGAACGTTTTGACAAAAGCTCGGTATGATGACTACTTGATAGTTTAGTGCACCATGCTTTACGGCTTAGAACCGGGACTTCAGAAATGTTTTGAATGACACGGAGCATATAAGATGTTCCAAGAGTTGAAATTGGCATTTCATACTCATGCCCGTATCAAGAGGTATGAGACCTCTGACAGTACTTTGCCTACAAGATGGAGGAGAATAGCTCAACCAGTTAGCATGTGCTCAGATTGTCTGGGTACTACAATTGCTTGGATCAAGTGGAGTTATTCTTCCAGATAAGATAGTAATTGACAAAGTTCTCTAGTCACTATCTCCAAGTTACTAGAACTTCGTGATGAACTATAATATGCAAGGGATGACGAAAGTAATTCCCGAGCTCTTCGCGATACTGAAATCGACGAAGGTAGAAATCAAGAAAGAGCATCAAGTGTTGATGGTTAACAAAGACCACAAGTTTCAAGAAAAGGGCAAAGGGATAGAAGGGGAACTTCAAGAAGAACGACAAGCAGGTTGCTGCTCCCATGAAGAAGCCCAAAGCTAGACCCAAGCCTGAAACTGAGTGCTTCTTCTGCAAAGGAAATGGTCACTGGAAGTGGAACTGCCCTAGATACTTGGCGGATAAGAAGGATGGCATAGTGAACAAAGGTATATTAGATATACATGTTATTGATGTGTACTTTACTAGTGTTTATAGCAACCCCTTGGTATTTGATACTAGTTCAGTTGCTAAGAGTAGTAACTCGAAACAGGAGTTGCAAAATAAACAGAGACTAGTTAAGGGCGAGGTGATGATGTGTGTTGGAAGTGATTCCAAGGTTGATAAGATCACCATCTCACACTCCCTTTACCTTCAGGATTAGTGTTGAACCTAAAATAAATGTTATTTGGTGTTTGCGTTGAGCGTGAATATGGTTGGATCATGTTTATTGCAATACGGTTATTCGTTTAAGTCAAAGAATAATTGTTGTTCTATTTACATGAATAAAACTTTCTATGGTCATACACTCAATATAAATGGTTTATTGAATCTCGGTCGTAGTGATACACATATTCATAATATTGAAGCCAAAAGATGCAAAGTTAATAATGATAGTGCAACTTATTTGTGGCACTGTTGTTTAGGTCATATTGGTCTAAAGTGCAATAAGAAACTCCATGCTGATGGGCTTTTCGAATCACTTGATGCTTGCGAACCATGCCTCATGGGCAAGATGTCTAAGACTCCGTTCTCCGGAACAATGGAGCGAGCAACTGACTTATTGGAAATAATACATAATGATGTATGCGGTCCGATGAGTGTTGACACTCGCGGCGGGTATTGTTATTTTCTGACCTTCACAGATGATTTGAGCAGACATGGGTATATCTACTTGATGAAACATAAGTCTGAAACATTTGAAAAGTTCAAAGAATTTCAGAGTGAAGTGGAAAATCATCGTAACAAGAAAATAAAATTTCTACGATCTGATCGCGGAGACGAATATTTGAGTTACGAGTTTGGTCTTCAATTAAAACAATGTGGAATAGTTTCACAAATTCATGCCACCTGGAACACCACAGCTTAATGGTGTGTCCGAACGTCATAAGCGTACTTTATTGGATATAGTGCAATCTATGATGTCTCTTACCGATTTACCGCTATAGTTTTGGGGTTATGCATTAGAGACAGCTGCATTCATGTTAAAAAGGGCACCATCTAAATCCGTTGAGACGACACCGTATGAACTGTGGTTTAGCAAGAAACCTAAGCTGTCGTTTCTTAAAGTTTGGGGTTGCGATGCTTATGTGAAAAAGTTTCATCTTGATAAGCTCAAACCCAAGTCGGGGAAGTGCGTCTTCATAGGATACCCAAAATAAACTGTTGGGTACACCTTCTATCACAGATCCGAAGGCAAGATATTTGTTTCTAAGAGTGGATCCTTTCTAGAGAAGGAGCTTCTCTCGAAAGAAGTGAGTGGGAGGAAAGTAGAACTTGATGAGGTAATTGTACCTTCTCTCGAATTGGAAAGTAGCTCATCACTGAAATCAGTTCCAGTGATGCCTACACCAATTAGTGAGGAAGTTAATGATGATGATTCAAATCAAGTTACTACCGAACCTCGTAGGTCAACCAGAGTATGATCCGCACTAGAGTGGTATGGTAATCTTGTTCTGGAAATCATGTTGCTAGACCATGATGAACCTACGAACTATGAGGAAGCGATGATAGCCCAGATTCCGACAGATGGCTTGAGGCCAAGAAATCTGAGATAGAATCCATGTATGAGAACAAAGTGTGGACTTTGGTGGACTTTTCCGATGATCGGCAAGCCATTGAGAATAAATGGATCTTCAAGAGGATGACAGACGCTGATAGTAGTGTTACTATCTACAAAGCTCGACTTGTCGAAAAGGGTTTTTGGCAAATTCAAGATGTTGACTACGATAAGATTTTATCACTCGTATCGATGCTTAAAGTCTGTCCAGATCATGTTAGAAATTGCCACATTTTATGAAATCTGACAAATGGATATCAAAACTGCATTCCTTAATGGATTTATTAAGGAAGAGCTGTATATGATACAACCAGAAGGGTTTGTCAATCCTAAAGGTGCTAACAAAATGTGCAAGCTCCAGTGATCCATCTATGGACTGGTGCAAGCATCTCAGAGTTGGAATATACGCTTTGATAAGTTGAACAAAACATATAGTTTTATACGGACTTGCGGTGAAGCCTGTATTTACAAGAAAGTGAGTGGGAGCACTACAGCCTTTCTGATAAGTATATGTGAATGACATATTGTTGATTGGAAATGATGTAGAATTTTCTGGAAAGCATAAAGGAGTGTTTGAAAGGAGTTTTTCAAAGAAAGACCTCGGTGAAGCTGCTTAAATATTGGGCATCAAGATCTACAGAGATAGATCAAGATGCTTGATAAGATTTTTCAATGAGTACATACCTTGACAAGATTTTTGAAGTAGTTCAAAATGGATCAGTCAAAGAAAGAGTTCTTGCCTGAGTTGTAAGGTGTAAAGTTGAGTAAGACTAAAAACACAACCACGGCAGAAAATAGAAAGAGAATGAAAGTCATTCCCTATGCCTCAGCCATAGGTTCTATAAAGTATGCTATGTTGTGCACGAAACCTATTGTGTACCTTGCCATGAGTTTGGCAAGGGGGTACGATATTGATCCAGGAGTGGATCACTTGACAGCGATCAAAATTATCCTTAGAAGACTAAGAAGAATTTTCTCGGTTATGGAGGTGATAAAAAGTTCGTCGTAAAGAGTTACACCGATGTAAGTTTTTACACCGATCCGGATGACTCTGAGTCTCAATCTGGATACATATGGAAAGTGGGAGAAATTAGCTAGAGTAGCTCCATGCAGAGCATTGTGGACATAGAAAATTTGCAAAATACATACGGATCTGAATGTGACAGACCCATTGACTAAGCTTCTCCCACAAGCAAAACATGATCACACCTTAGTACTCTTTGGGTGTTAATCACATAGCGATGTGAACTAGATTATTGACTCTAGTAAAACCTTTTGGGTATTAGTCACATGACGATGTGAACTAATCACATGATGATGTGAACTATTGGTGTTAAATCACATGGCTATTGACTCTAGTGCAAGTGGGAGACTGAAGGAAATATGCCCTAGAGGCAATAATAAAGTTTTTATTTATATTTCCTTACATCATGATAAATGTTTATTATTCATGCTAGAATTGTATTAAACGGAAACTTAGTACATGTGTGAATACATAGACAAATATAGTGTCACTAGTATGCCTCTACTTGACTAGCTCGTTGAATCAAAGATGGTTAAGTTTCCTAACCATATACATGAGTTGTCATTTGATTAACGAGATCACATCATTAGAGAATGATGTGATTGACTTGACCCATTCCGTTAGCTTAGCACTTGATCGTTTAGTTTGTTGCTATTGCTTTCTTCATGACTTATACATGTTCCTGTGACTATGAGATTATGCAACTCCTGAATACCAGAGGAACACTTTGTGTGCTATCAAACATCACAACGTAACTGGGTGATTATAAAGATGCTCTACAGGTGTATCCGATGGTGTTTGTTGAGTTGGCATAGATCAAGATTAGGATTTATCACTCCGATTATCGGAGAGGTATCTCTGGGCTGTTGGGGAACGTTGCAGAAAATTAAAATTTTTCCTACGGTTTCACCAAGATCCATCTATGAGTTCATCTAGCAACGAGTATTCAGATTGGATAGCATCTACATACCACTTTGTAGATCGCAACGGAAGCGTCGGAGTGAACGTGGATGAGGTAGTCGTACTTGCCGCGATCCAATTCACCGATGATCTAGTGCCGAACGGACGGCACCTCCGCGTTCAACACACGTACGGTCAGCGTAACGTCTCCTTCTTCTTGATCCAGCAAGGTGAAGGAGAGGTTGAGGAAGATGGCTCCAGCAGCAGCACGACGGCGTGGTGATGGTGGAACTTGCAGTACTCCGGCAGGGCTTCGCCGTGCACTACGGAGGAGGAGGATGTGTTGGAGAGGGAGAGGGAGGCGTCCAGGGCAAAGGTGCTGCTGCCCCCTTCCCCTCCCCCCTTTATATAGGTGCCAAGGAGGGGGGGAGGGCGCAGCCTTGCCCCCTCCTCCAAGGGAGGGGTGCGGCCAAGAGGGGGGAGGTGTCCACCCTCCCCAAGGCACCTCTGAGGTGCCTTCCCTTCATGGACTCTCCCTTTTTTCACCCTAGGCGCATGGGCCCCTTGGGGCTGGTTCCCCTTGGCCCATGTGGGCCTAGGCGCACCACCTAGGGCCCATGTGGCCCCTCGGGCTGGTGGCCCCACTTGGTGGACCCGGGACCCCTCGGTGGTCCGGTACAACACCGATATCACCAAACTTGTCCCGATGGTCAAACAGCACTTCCTATATATAATTCTTTACCTCCGGACCATTCCGAACTCCTCGTGACGCCCAGGATCTCATCCGGACTCAACAACATTCGGGTTACTGCACATACATATTCCTATAACCCTAGCGTTCACATCAACCTTAGTGTGTAGACCCTACGGGTTCGGGAGACATGCGAACATGACCGAGACGGCTCTCGGGCAATAACCAACAGCGGATCTGGATACCCATGTTGGCTCCTACATGCTCCACGATGATCTCATCGGATGAACCACGATGTCAAGGATTCAATTAATCCCGTATACGATTCCCTTTGTCAATCGGTATTTTACTTGCCCGAGATTCGATCGTCGGTATACCAATACCTCGCTCAATCTCGTTACGCAAGTCACTTTTCTCGTATCCGTAATGCATGATCCCGTGATCAAACACTTTGATCACATTGAGCTCATTGTGATGATGCATTACCGAGAGGGCCCGGTGATACCTCTCCGTCAAGCGGAGTGACAAATCCGCCTCGATCCATGTCAACCCAACAGACACTTTCGAGATACCGTAGCATACCTTTATAGTCACCCGATACGTTGTGACGTTTGGCACACCCAAAGCACTCCTACGGTATCCGGAGTTACACGATCTCATGGTCTAAGGAAAGGATACTTGACATTGGAAAACTCTAGCAAACGAACTATGCGATCTTATGCTATGTTTTAGGATTGGGTCTTGTCCATCACATCATTCTCCTAATGATGTGATCCCGTTATCGATGACATCCAATGTCCATAGTCAGGAAACCATGACTATCTGTCGATCAACGAGCTAGTCAACTAGAGGCTCACTAGGGACATGTTGTTGTCTGTTATTCACACATGTATTACGATTTCCGGTTAACACAATTATAGCACTAATAAAGACAATTATCATGAATAAGGAAATATAATAATAATGCTTTTATTATTGCCTCTAGGGCATATTTCCAACAGTCTCCCACTTGCACTAGAGTCAATAATCTAGTTACATTGTGATGAATCGAACACCCATAGAGTTCTGGTGCTGATCATGTTTTGCCTTAGGGAGAGGTTTAGTCAACGGATCTGCGACATTCAGATCCGTGTGCACTTTACAAATTTCTATGTCTCCATCTTGAACATTTTCACGAATGGAGTTGAAGCGACGCTTGATGTGCCTAGTCTTCTTGTGAAACCTGGGCTCCTTTGCAAGTGCAATAGCTCCGGTGTTGTCACAGAAGAGCTTGATTGGCCCCGACGCATTGGGTATGACTCGAGGTCGGTGATGAACTCCTTCACCCAAATTGCTTCATGTGCTGCCTCCGAGGCTGCCATGTACTCCGCTTCACATGTAGATCCCGCCACGACGCTTTGCTTGCAATCGCACCAGCCATCGCCCCACCATTCAAAATATACACGTATCCGGTTTGTGACTTAGAGTCATCAGATCTGTGTCGAAGCTAAGCGCCGACGTAACCTTTACTGACGAGCTCTTCGTCACCTCCATAAACGAGAAACATTTCCTTAGTCCTTTTCGGTACTTCGGGATATTCTTGACCGCTGTCGGTGTTCCTTGCGGGATTACTTTGGTACCTTCCTACCAAACTTACGGCAAGGTTTACATCAGGTCGGTACACAGCATGGCATACATAATAGAACCTATGGCTGAGGCATAGGGATGACACTCATCTCTTCTATATCTTCTGCCGTGGTGGGACATTGAGCTGAGCTCAATTTCACACCTTGTAACACGGTAAGAACCCTTCTTAGATTGATCCATATTGAACTTCTTCAATATCTTATCAAGGTATGTGCTTTGTGAAAGACCTATGAGGCGCCTCGATCTATCTCTATAGATCTTGATGCCTAATATATAAGCAGCTTCTCCAAGGTCCTTCATTGAAAAACTCTTATTCAAGTAGGCCTTGATGCTGTCCAAGAGTTCTATATCATTTCCCATCAAAAGTATGTCGTCTACATATAATATGAGAAATGCTACTGAGCTCCCACTCACTTTCTTGTAAACACAAGCTTCTCCATAAGTCTGTAAACCCAAACGCTTTGATCATCTCATCAAAGCGAATGTTCCAACTCGAGATGCTTGCACCAGCCCATAAATCGAGCGTTGAGCTTGCACACCTTGTCAGCATTCTTAGGATCGACAAAACCTTCCGGCTGCATCATATACAATTCTTCCTTAAGGAAACCATTAAGGAATGCCGTTTTGACGTCCATTTGCCATATCTCATAATCATAGTATGCGGCAATCGCTAACATGATTCGGACGGACTTTAGCTTCGCTACTGGTGAGAAAGTCTCATCGTAGTCAACCCCTTGAACTTGTCGATAACCCTTAGCGACAAGCCGAGCTTTATAGATGGTCACATTACCATCCGCGTCATCTTCTTCTTAAAGATCCATTTATTTTCTATGGCTCGCCGCTCAACGGCAAGTCGGTCAAAGTCCATACTTTGTTTTCATACATGGATCCTATCTCGGATTTCATGGCTTCCAGCCATTTGTCGAATCCGGCCCGCCATTGCTTCCTCATAGTTCAAGGTTCACCGTTGTCTAACAACATGATTTCTAAGACAGGGTTGCCGTACCACTCTAGTGCGGAACGTGTCCTTGTTGACCTTCGAATTTCAGTAGGAGCTTGATCAGAAGCATCTTGATCATCATCATTAATTTCCTCTCTAGTCGGTGCGGGCACCTCGTAAACGTTTTCTTGAGTTTCGCCATTTTCCGGTTCAAGAGGTAACACTTCATCAAGTTCTACTTTCCTCCCACTTACTTCTTTCGAGAGAAACTCTTTCTCCAGAAAGGATCCATTCTTGGCAACAAAGATCTTGCCTTCGGATCTGAGGTAGAAGGTATACCCAACAGTTTCTTTAGGGTATCCTATGAAGACGATTTTTCCGATTTGGGTTCGAGCTTTTCAGGTTGAAGTTTCTTGACATAAGCATCGCATCCCCAAACTTTTAGAAACGACAGCTTAGGTTTCTTCCCAAACCATAATTCATACGGTGTCGTCTCAACGGATTTCGACGGAGCCCTATTTAAAGTGAATGCGGCAGTCTCTAAAGCATAGCCCCAAAAAGATAGCGGTAAATCGGTAAGAGACATCATAGATCGCACCATATCTAATAGAGTGCGATTCTGACGTTCGGACACACCATTACGTTGAGGTGTTCCAGCGGCGTGAGTTGTGAAACTATTCCACATTTTCTTAAGTGTGTGCCAAATTCATGACTCAAGTATTCTCCTCCACGATCTGATCGTAGAAACTTGATCTTTCTATCACGCTGATTTTCAACCTCACTCTGAAATTCCTTGAACTTTTCAAAGGTCTCAGACTTGTGTTTCATTAAGTAGACATACCCATATCTACTCAAGTCATCGATGAGGGTGAGAACATAACGATAGCCTCCATGAGCCTCAACACTCATTGGACCGCACACATCGGTATGTATGATTTCCAATAAGTTGGTTGCTCGCCCATTGTTCCCGAGAATGGAGTCTTGGTCATTTTACCCATGAGGCATGGTTCGACGTGTCAAATGATTCATAATCAAGAGACTCTAAAAGTCCATCTCGTATGGAGCTTCTTCATGCGCTTGACACCTATGTGACCAAGGCGGCAATTGCCACAAATATGTGGGACTATTGTTATCAACTTTAACTCTTTTGGTACTCACACTATGAATATGTGTATCATCACGCATTTAGATTCATTAAGAATAAACCATTAACCATCTGAGCATGACCATAAAACATATCTCTCATATAAATGGAACAACCATTATTCTCGATTTAAATGAGTAGCCATCTCGAATTAAGCGAGATCCGGATACAATGTTCATGCTCAAACTTGGCACTAAATAACAATTATTGAGGTTTAAAACTAATCCCGTAGGTAAATGTAGAGGCAGCGTGCGACGGCGATCACATCGACCTTGGAACCATTCCCGACGCAAGATCGTCACCTCGCCCTTCGCCAGATCTCCGTTTATTCCGCAGCTCCGCTTTGAGTTACAAATGTGAGCAACTGCACCGTATCAAATACCCAAGAGCTACTACGAGTCTTGGTAAGGTACACATCAATTACATGTATATCACATATACCTTTGGTTTTGCCGGCCTTCTTGTCCGCTAAGTATTTGGGGCAGTTCCGCTCAAATGACCACTTCCTTGCAATAAAAACACTCGGCCTCGGGCTTGGGTCCATTCTTTGGCTTCTTCCGGCAACTTGCTTATCGAGCGGCAACTTCCTTGCCGTCCTTCTTGAAGTTCTTTTACCCTTACCCTTCTTGAACTTAGTGGTTTTATTCACCATCAACACTTGATGTTCTTTCTTGATTTCTACCTCTGCTGATTTCAGCATAGCATATACCTCAGAATGGTCTTTACCATCCCCTGCATATTGTAGTTCATCACAAAGCTCTTGTAGCTAGGTGGAAGCGGCGGAGGATTCTGTCAATGACCGCTTCATCCGGAGATTAACTTCCAGTTGAGTCAAGCGGTTGTGCAACCCGGACATTTTGAGTATGTGTTCACCGTGAGCCATTTTCCTCCATCTTACAGCTAAAGAATTTGTCGGAGACTTCATATCTCTCGACCCGGCATGAGCTTGGAAAACCATTTTCAGCTCTTCAACATCTCATATGCTCCATGTCTCTCAAAACGCTTTTGGAGCCCGGCTCTAAGCTGTAAAGCATGCCGCCTCGAACGAGGGAGTAATCATCGCAGCGTGACTGCCAAGCGCTCATAACGCCTTGTTCTCGCAGGAGAATAGGTGCGTCACCCAGCGGTGCTCTTAGGACATAATCTTTCTTGGCAGCTATGAGGATAATCCTCGGGTTCCGGACCCAGTCCGTATAGTTGCTACCATCGTCTTTCAGCTTGGTTTTCTAGGAACGCGTTGAAGTTGAGGACTACGTTGGCCATTTGATCTACAAGACACATTGTAAATATTTAGACTAAGTTCATGATAATAAAGTTCATTTAATCAAATTTAATGAACTCCCACTTAGATAGACATCCTCTACTAGTCATCTAAGTATTACATGATCCGAGTCAGCTAGGCCGTGTCCGATCATCACGTGAGACGGACTAGTCAACATCGGTGAACATCTTCATGTTGATCGTATCTTCTATACGACTCATGCTCGACCTTCGGTCTTACGTGTTCCGAGGCCATGTCTGTACATGCTAGGCTCGTCAAGTCAACCTAAGTGTTTTGCGTGTGTAAATCTGTCTTACACCCGTTGTATGCGAACGTAAGGACCTATCACACCGATCATCACGTGGTGCTTGAACGATTTAACCTTAGCAACGGTGCACGTTAGGGTGAACACTTTCTTGAAATTATTATGAGGATCATCTTATTTACTACCGTCGTTCTAAGTAAACAAGATGCAAAACATGATAAACATCACATGCAATCAAATAATAAACGTGACATGATATGGCCAATATCACATAGCTCCTTTGATCTCCATCTTGGGGCTCCATGATCATCTTGTCACCGCTTGACACCATGATCCTCATCATCATGATCTTCATCATCGTGTCTCCATGAAGTTGCTCGCCAACTATTACTTCTACTACTATGGCTAACGCGTTTAGCAATAAAGTAAAGTAATTTACATGGCGATTCTCAATGACACGCAGTCATACAAAAATAAAGACAACTCCTATGGCTCCTGCGGTTGTCATACTCATCGACATGCAAGTCGTGATTCCTATTACAATAGCATGAACAACTCATACATCACATATAGATCATTCATCATACATCACAACTTTGGCCATATCATATCACAAAGCACTTGCTGCAAAAACAAGTTAGACGTCCTCTAATTGTTGTTGCAAGTTTTACGTGGCTGAATTAGGGTTCTAGCAAGAACGTTTTCTTACCTACGTTCAAACCACAACGTGATTTGTCAATCTCTATTTACCCTTCATAAGGACCCTGTTCATCGAATCCGATCCAACTAAAGTAGGAGAGACAGACACCCGCCAGCCACCTTATGCAACTAGTGCATGTTAGTCGGTGGAACCGGTCTCACGTAAGCGTACGTGTAAGGTTGGTCGGGCCGCTTCATCCCACAATACCGCTGAATCAAGATTGACTAGTAACGGCAAGAAGAATTGACAACATCTACGCCCACAACAAATTGTGTTCTACTCGCGCAAGAAGAACTACGCATAGACCTAGCTCATGATGCCCTTTGTTGGGGAACGTTGCAGAAAATTAAAATTTTTCCTACGGTTTCACCAAGATCCATCTATGAGTTCATCTAGCAACGAGTATTCAGATTGGATAGCATCTACATACCACTTTGTAGATCGCAAGGAGGCGTCGGAGTGAACGTGGATGAGGTAGTCGACTTGCCGCGATCCAATTCACCGATGATCTAGTGCCGAACGGACGGCACCTCCGCGTTCAACACACGTGACGGTCAGCGAACGTCTCCTTCTTCTTGATCCAGCAAGGTGAAGGAGAGGTTGAGGAAGATGGCTCCAGCAGCAGCACGACGCAAGGCGTGGTGATGGTGGAACTTGCAAGATACTCGGCAGGGCTTCGCCGTGCACTACGGAGGAGGAGGATGTGTTGGAGAGGAGAGGAGGCGTCCAGGGCAAGGTGCTTCTGCCCCCTCCCTCCCCCCTTTATATAGGTGCCAAGGAGGGGGAGGGCGCAGCCTTGCCCCTCCTCCAAGGGAGGGGTGCGGCCAAGAGGGGAGGTGTCCACCTCCCCAAGGCACCCCTGAGGTGCCTTCCCTTCATGGACTCTCCCTTTTTTCACCCTAGGCGCATGGGCCCCTTGGGGCTGGTTCCCTTGGCCCATGTGGGCCTAGGCGCACCACCTAGGGCCCATGTGGCCCCTCGGGCTGGTGGCCCCACTTCAGGACCCAGGACCCCTCCGGTGGTCCCAGACAATACCGATATCACCAAACTTGTCCCGATGGTCGAAACAGCACTTCCTATATATAATTCTTTACCTCCGGACCATTCCGAACTCCTCGTGACGTCCAGATCTCATCCGGGACTCGAACAACATTCGGGTTACTGCACATACATATTCCTATAACCCTAGCGTTACAGAACCTTAAGTGTGTAGACCCTACGGGTTCGGAGACATGCGAACATGACCGAGGCGGCTCTCGGGCAATAACCAACAGCGGATCTGGATACCCATGTTGGCTCCCACATGCTCCACGATGATCTCATCGGATGAACCACGATGTCAAGGATTCAATTAATCCCGTATCGATTCCCTTTGTCAATCGGTATTTTACTTGCCCGAGATTCGATCGTCGGTATACCAATACCTCGTTCAATCTCGTTACCGCAAGTCACTTTTCTCGCTACCGTAATGCATGATCCCGTGATCAAACACTTTGATCACATTGAGCTCATTGTGATGATGCATTACCGAGAGGGCCCGTGATACCTCTCCGTCAAGCGGAGTGACAAATCCGATCTCGATCCATGTCAACCCAATGACACTTTCGGAGATACCCGTAGCATACCTTTATAGTCACCCGATTGCGTTGTGACGTTTGGCACACCCAAAGCACTCCTACGGTATCCGGAGTTACACGATCTCATGGTCTAAGGAAAGGATACTTGACATTGGAAAACTCTAGCAAACGAACTATGCGATCTTATGCTATGTTTTAGGATTGGGTCTTGTCCATCACATCATTCTCCTAATGATGTGATCCGTTATCGATGACATCCAATGTCCATAGTCAGGAAACCATGACTATCTGTCGATCAACGAGCTAGTCAACTAGAGGCTCACTAGGGACATGTTGTTGTCTGTTATTCACACATGTATTACGATTTCCGGTTAACACAATTATAGCACGAATAAAGACAATTATCATGAATAAGGAAATATAATAATAATGCTTTTATTATTGCCTCTAGGGCATATTTCCAACATGGGCCCTCTCGGTAATGCACATCACTATAAGCCTTGCAATCAATGTGACTAATGAGTTAGTTGTGGGATGATGCATTACGGAACGAGTAAAGAGACTTGCCGGTAACGAGATTGAACAAGGTATGATGATACCGACGATCGAATCTCGGGCAAGTAACATACCGATGACAAAGGGAACAACGTATATTGTTATGCCTGTTGACCGATAAAGATCTTCGTAGAATATGTAGGAGCTAATATGAGCATCCAGGTTCCGCTACTGGTTATTGACCGGAGATGTGTCTTGGTCATGTCTACATAGTTCTCGAACCCGTAGGGTCCGCACGCTTAAGGTTCGATGACGATTTGTATTATGAGTTATGTGATTTGATGACCAAAGTTTGTTCGGAGTCCCGGATGAGATCGGGGACATGACGAGGAATCTCGAAATGGTCGAGCGGTAAAGATCGATATATTGGAAGGCTATATTCGGATATCGGAAAGGTTCCGAGTGATTTGGATATTTATTTTTCGGAGTACGGAAGAGTTACAGGAATTCGCCGGGAGAAGTATTGAGCCTTATTGGGCCAGACGGGAATAGAGGAGGCAGGCCAAATTGAAGGAGGCGCGCGCCCCCCCATGGGTCCGGTGGACTAGGGAAAGAGCGTCGCGCCCCCTTGCCCTTTCCTACTCCCTCTCTCTTTCCCTCTTTGTTCTCTCCTACTCCGGAAAGGAAAAGGGGAATCCTACTAGGACTTGGGAGTCCTAGTAGGACTCCCCACACTTGGCGCGCCCCCTCTAGGGCCGGCCTTCTCCTCCTCCCTCATTTATATACGTGGGCAGGGGACAGCCCAAAGGGACAACAGACAATCTCTTAGCCGTGTGCGGTACCCCCCTCCACAGTTACACACCTCGGTCATATCGTCGTAGTGCTTAGGCGAAGCCCTGCGCCGGTAGCTTCATCATCACCGTCATCACGCCGTCGTGCTGATGAAGCTCTCCCTCGACACTCAGCTGGATCGAGAGTTCGTGGGACGTCACCGAGCTGAACGTGTGCTGATCGCGGAGGTGTCATACCTTCGTACTAGGATCGGTCGGATCGTGAAGACGTACGACTACATCAACCGCGTTGTCATAACGCTTCCGCTTTGGGTCTACGAGGGTACTTGGACACACTCTCCCCTCTCGTTGCTATGCATCAGCTAGATGGATCTTGCGTGTGCGTAGGAGTTTTTTTGAAATTACTGCGTTCCCCAACAGGATCATCTCTTTTCCCGGTGCGCCAAACATGTCTAGGGTTTGAAAAGACCGGGATCGAAGAGGTCAGGGTATCAACTTCATGGATTTGAAGGTGGGGGTTCATTTGCGTCGACCTCTTCAAATTCAGGTTTATTTCAGACTTTACCCTCAAACGCCCGGGCAGGCCGCCCGGTTATGATTTTTTAACCCAGACGGGCCTCTCAAACGGCCCTCAAACACCCGGGCTGATCGGCACCCCCCATATCCAGCTCAAATATGGGGCGGATATGGGGCGCTCGGGCACGCCCGCCACGTCAGACCCGACAACCCGACCCCACCCCAAATTGCACCAAATCCCCCTCCCCCCGAGCTGTTGGATCCATATGCTCTCTCCTCTGTTCTTTCTCCTTCGCGTCGTCCGGCTTGCAGCTCCACTGCTGCGCTCGCTCCACAGCCGTTCCCAGGCTCTCCGCCGCCAGCTCCGGAAGAGCGCTCCGTCCTCGCCGCGGGGGACGTTGTCGCCGGCCCGGATGCTGGCGTGGTACGTCCGGCAACTCTCCGACTCCGCCTTGCGCTTGATGTGTTTGACACATTGACTGACAAGAATTATTGTGATTTTGTTAGGTACATGATGGATTCCGATGCTTCGTCGAACGAGGAGTATGGACCGCTGGAGCTTAACCAAATGATTCAAGATGAGTTCTTCGATTCGTCGGATTCGGACGAAGTGGACATGATCATGTTCATGAACATGCAAGAGGAAATGTGCCGGCTAGTGGAGCATATTCCCAACTTCAAGGGCTCAACCAAAGGGAGAAGAGTGATCAACCGGGATAGAGTGTCGGGAGTAAAGCTACTACACAATGACTACTTTGCTCCCGCACCTGCTTTTCTGGATGATCCATGGTTTCGTCGCCGTTTTCGCATGCGGAAACCATTGTTTTTGCGCATTGTGGAGGGAGTGGCGGCACACGACGACTACTTCAAGCTGAAAGGGATTGCTGCGGCCAACTCTCTTTCTCGGCCAAGCAGAAGTGCACGGCTGCTCTGAGGATGCTTGCACTTGATACTGCTGCAGACGCCATTAGTGAGATGGTCGGGATGGGGGAGAGCACGTGCGTCAAGACTACTGTCAAATTTGCTCGCGCCGTGGTTGAGGTGTTTGGACCGGAGTATCTTAGAGAACCAAATGCGCAGGACACGGAGAAGTTGTTGGCTATTGGAGAGGAAAGGGGGTTTCCAGGAATGCTCGGATCAATTGATTGCATGCATTGACAATGGAAAAACTGCCCCAAAGGTCTGCGGGGAATGTATCAAGGTCGCACCAGAGAGGCCACCACCATACTAGAAGCGGTGGCATCACATGACTTATGGATTTGGCATGCTTTCTTTGGAATGTCCGGTTCTCACAACAACATCAACGTGCTTCAACGATCTCCGGTGTTTAGGAGGCTTTGCAATGGGGAATCACCGTCGTGCAAACACACCGTCAACGACCGGGACTACAACTTGGGGTACTATCTTGCCGATGGTATCTATCCCCAGTAGGCGGCGTTTGTGAAGACCACATCCGAGCCGCGTGGCAATAAACAGAGCCCCTTTGCAACAATGCAGGAAGCAACTAGGAAGGACATGGAAATGGTATTTGGTGTGCTTCAGGCTCGTTGGGGAATTATGCGGAGCGCTGCAATGATGTGGGAATCAGAAACTTTGTGGCAGCTGATGACATGTTGTGTTATTCTACACAATATGATTGTCGAGGATGACGGTGATGGTGTAGCCCAAACCCATGATTTTGAAGCACCCAGAGAACAAGTTGAAATGCGAGAAGATCAAGATGCGGCTGAGCTGATGAACTTTCTGCAGATGCATCAGAACCTTCGAAATCAAGAGGTGCATACGGAGCTACTCAATGATCTTGTGAAGCACATGTAGATCCACAATGGCAACCAAAGAGGCAATGCTTGAGTTTGGTACTTCAAATAAATTTTATGTAAACACTATATATGCTTGACACCAACATTTGTTATTTACATGCGACATTGTGGTGTATGAACGACGTGCATGGATTTAAGGGTCCGGATTTAAGATATGTGGATGCACGGAAGAAAATATGAGGGCTCGTCCGGATGCGCCCGTGGACGTGCCCGGATACATCCGCGAGTGTTTGAAGGACCGGATTTGTCAAGTCTGGTTCTAGAAGCTCAGTTTCCCGTGAGCATCACCTGCATTTCTGTACTAGACTTGCAGCTGCAATATCTTGTCAGTTAGTAGTACTAGAAGTTCAGATGCACCGACAGGGCGACACCCCTGCAGTATATATGATAGTATTTGGCGTGCAAGTGCGTCTTGACACTTGTTTATTTGAGCATCGTGCAAGAGGCTGCGTTGCAGTCCCCACAGCCACAAGTGAAGGCGGAGAGAGGATGCACAGTCCAAGAGCCACATCAAGAGCGCCTGAGGTTGGGGTAGCCGGTAGAAAGCTGTTGGTGAGCCTGGGAGCAACAGTTGCTCCTCGTGCACGGCAAACCCCCAACCTGCTTTACGCAACAAAGAGAAAAAAAACGCCCACAAGCCAGTGCCACCAGCCACGCGTAGCGTATGCATTATGATCAGTGCCCCCCACCTGCGTACACCATAGTGGTTTTCCCAAATTAAACCCCACACTACGGCAGTACACTATCATGTGTGGTTTTCCCAAATTAAACGCCCACTAAGGCTGGTTACAATGGGCAAAAACATAATGTTACTACCTCCATAGTGGGTAGGAACATCTATGTAGTGTCATGCAACGTTGTATTTATTAGATTATAAACTCATTGTTTCTTAGAGTGTGTGATGTTCCGGTAACTTAGGCTAGTCATAGTGGGAGTAACTTAGCAAGTAACATAGCGCATTCCGAGAAATTTTTGCCTATGTGGCATATAGTTCATGAGAAGTAGTAACATAATATGTTACTGTAACATAGCGTTTTTCAAGACAAGATGAGTCTACAAGCTAATTAATGAAGTCCTCTATGACACTATTACTATATTATTTTGCACTATGAAGGTAGTAACTTAGACTAGTGTCATATGCATGACACTAGTATAAGTTACTCCCCACTATAACCAGCCTTAGCTAGTTACCACAAGCACCTCTCTCTTCATTAAATATGTGCCACATAAGCAAAGTTGTATTGGAGTGTGTAATGTTACTCCTAAGAGCAAGTACAATAGAGCTGACTCAGCCGGCTATAAGGATTAAATTAGTATATTTCGCTAAGTTGGAGGAAAGAGAAGAGAGAGAGAGAAGGTAAGCGGAATTCTTCGTGAAGAGTCACCTTAAAGACGCGTCTTCACAAGACTTTGTGAGAATAAAAGGTGGGCCACATGATAAAAAATAGTACACTCTTTTGATGTACTATTGTACATGTTGGCTATAAGATGGACTCTAAATGACATGGCACTGGCTTATAGCCAGCAGCTGGCTATACTATTAACCATGCTCTAAGTTTCTCCCCATTGTGACGTTCGCCAAGAAACAAGGAAACGAAATGCAATACAAAACGGAGGACCAGCCAGTGTCTTCGTGATGCCTCTTGTTTTTCTCTTTATTGTTTTCTCGTGGAGGGCCCAGTTGCGTCGCTTCTTCCATAGCATTTGCCGTGCCGCGCATCAGGGCTAGGCCCATGTCGTTTGAAGCAAGGCCCACTCCATCGCAGGAAACGCAAACACTCGAGGTCAAAACCAAGCCCCCGCAAAAGGAAAAAAACAGCCTGGGTAGGCATCATCATCATCATCATCATTCGTCCGCAAGGCGAGCACGCACGCGAACTCTTGCCTGCGGCTAAGCCACCTCCATCTCCATTTACAAATGTCACGTCCATTCCTTTGGGCTAAGCTCCCTCTACCGGTTTTGTTTTCTCCTAACACCCCTCGCTGGCTGTCACACCCACACCTGACATCCCCATCTTCTTTCTTGGCCGTCTCGTTTCGTCTCCTCTGCGCTCTTCACTCCGAGTCGCTGTCCATGCTCTCCATCCCTTTCAGCCCTCTTCGCCTCTGCATTTCAGATCAAGAGAGGTTTGTGTTATAGCGCCGAATTCAAGAGGAAACCTTGATGGAAAACATTGTACAAGCAAACATGAGCAAAACTACTACACTACTGTTACTACTCCCTCCGTAATTAAATAATATAAGCTACTACTCCCTCTGTAAAGAAATATAATAGTGTTTGGAGGTAGTATCCAACACTACGAGCACGACCTAACCATGCAGTCTTCCAGGACTAAACGCCGGAGTTCATGTTACAAGATTCTTTTCTCCGGATAACTACTAGTACAAGATTCGCAGATTTGGAGTTGGTGCCTCGTACTACTATTAACGTAGAGATTAAACTTGCAGTGATGCTAATTCCAACAGATAGGTAGAAGGGGAAAAAAAATCAAATCCCCTTCCTTCATTTTTATTCCCTTTTTCATGGTTATGATTCCAAGCTCTATCCGGGCGCGCCATCATGTGGTCCTAGCGAGCGACAGATACATGTCTCCACATGGGCCCCTTCCGCTGGATCGGCCCATTTGCGAGGGCACAAGTGCCAACGGCGAGTCGAGGCTGACAGGTGGACCTCATTCCCAAAGAGACCTCGGGATTTTTCTTTTGTGGCTACTACTAGTTTGCAGTTTGCAGGGCACCAGTTGAGTTGTTCGCCGGGTTTAATTTGGGAAAACCACACATGATAGTGCAGTTTGCAGGGTGAACCTTTTTTTTGTACAAGATTCTTGAGGTTAGGGCAAGAGATATCGCCTAGCGCGGTTGCATCCTCACGTCCACAGCAATAAAGCGGGGCCAAATAACTCGGCACCGTCATCAATGAGGACACGAAGAAGCATCACGGGTCATCATGGGTCCCACGTGACCATCCTCCCAAATGAAAAGAAAAGGGGCAACAAATTAACCCCGCTTTAAGGCTTTAATTCGCATTGCAGCCCATCAATCACATGCCCTGAACCAATCAACCTACCAGAATGAATCACCCCTAGTAAATTTTCTTTATTCAACTCCTTTTTTCCATCTCAAAAAACTATTTTCTTTTTTTTCGAGGAAAAAACTATTTTCTTTGCAGCCGAAAAGAAAAGGAAAAGGAAAACTAAAATTGATTGATTGTTTGTTATACCTTCTTGACACATTTCTTCTCTCGCACCTCATACCGGCCTTTGGTCAAATCCGAGAGCCACATCCCTGGAAACACGAACTGCAGCAAGACACAGGTTAGATGGATCCGATCGGATTCAGTTTTTACAGGAGCATGATGAGATAGATGGATGCATACTTGGAGCGACTTGTCCACGTTCTTGGCCCGCTTCTTGGGCCTCTGGGGCAGCTTGGTGCCCTTCATCACCAGGAAGTCGTCCTCCTTCTCCTTGCGGGACAGCGAGATGTAGATCCGGGGAAGCTCCAGCCGCTCCCCGCCCAGCTTCTCGCCGGCGCCCGTGCCGTTGGCGGCGGACACCAGCGGCGAGTCGTGGTTGTTGCTGTGGTGGTGGTGGTGGTGGTGGGCGTTCTTGGAATCCATGTGATGCTCCGCGGCGGGGGGCTTGTGGTGCGGCGCCTTGTCGGGCGACGACCGCTTGTGCACGCCGCCCGATCGCTCCTCAACGGACCTGATCGCGCAAGAAAACATGGCGTCAATCATGGGATCGGGGTGGCGTGGTGCTGCTGACGATGATGCGGCGGTGGTTGGGAGGCTGCTGAGGGGTAAAGGGGAAGAAGGGTGGGTAGGGTGGTGGATCGGTGGTACTAGTACCGGAGGGAGACTCTTGCCTCAACCAGATGCATACAATATATATGCAAAACCTAGCAAAGCTGCTACTACTAGAACTAACTTTTTTTTCCCTTGCAGAGGTGCTACAGCTACTACTGTTGATGCCCATCCATACAGAAAAGAAAAAGGAGATCGGACACACATATTTACTAGAAGAGAGATAGCCAACCATCTGCCCTACCGCTGGTACTACTTTCCCTTGATGCTTGCTGCGATTCATATCATGGTCGTGCTAACACGGAAGCTGAAATCTACTACTGGCGGCTAGATCGGCCGAACAATCCACGGAAGCTGAAATTGGCCCTGGAGTGAAAGGAATTTGAGCAGATATGGCAATCTAGTTGGGTCCCCCATGCATCACGCAATGTGTGACAAATACGGGCGCTGCTGCCCCCTATGTCACCTCTTGTGTCCACGGATTGGTCAAGGGACGACAGGGACGGTAAAGTTACCGCCCCGTCCAGATCCAGACACGAAAGTTTCCACAATAATAAAATCGCCTTTGAAAACGTAAATAAATGACACGAAATTAGGAAAAGATGGAGCGATCCAGATCATCAAGGCAAATCAGAAAAACCTACTTGCTTCAAATTGTTGGAGGAAAAGAAAGGAATCTCTCGTCCAACTCCAGCACTTGCTGCGGTGCTAAAAGACGGGCGGGCGGGCGGGCGGCACAGCTCACCAAAACCAAAAGAGGCCCAAACCCGAACGCCCAAAACACCACGCGAATAAATAACGCCCACGATCCCACGACTCCAACACAAGAACAAGATGGCCGAGCGGCCCGGTAGCTTTCCTTTCCTCGGGGGCAGAAGCGGAAACGGGAAAAGGGTCGCGGTCGCCGGGTAAAACCGGCGAGAAATAGGGGAGAGGAGCGGGGTCTCACCCAGACCAGGATGTGCGAGACGAGACCGGGACGCGAGACCGTACCTGCTGTGGTGGGGAGGCTGGTGGTTGGCGTCTCCTCCGGCGACGCGGGGTGGGAAGGACGACGAGGACCTCAGGTTGGACCCCCGCGTGATCGTGGCCGTAGGAGGGGGCATCAGCTTCTCCGCCGGCGCCGGCGCCGACGCGCGCCGCTGGATCTTGCCGTTGCCGAGGGCCTGCCGACGCTGCGAGGACGGCGACGCCGACGAGGACGCCGCGGAGGAGTCGCGCCGGCAGCGGGACCGCTTGTTGTGCCCCCACTGCAGCAGCACGTCGCCGCCTACCGCGCCGGTGCCCGCGCCCGTGGAGCTCGGGGAGGCCGTGTCGGAGGAGTCGGAGGGGTGGTGCTGGCCGTGGTCCCGCGCCGGGCTCCGCGCGGCCGGCGGCTGCGGCGCGCGCGCCCGCACCGGCGGCTTGGAGTCCGCCTGGGAGGCGGCGAGGTACGAGGCCAGTCGGGAACCGTCGGTGGCGGCCGCCGGGCCTTCGTCGTCTCTAAAGGATCTCGAGGCCGGCTTGCGTGCGACGCCGCCGCTGCCGCCACCGTTGGCGAGCGGGAGGCAGTCCGGGCTGAGCCTTTGGTACCTGCAGCGACGCGGGTTAGCGATTTGGACGGACAAAGGGATCTGCTGCAAAATGTAAGTAGCAAATCGGCCGCCATGGAGTTGCCGATGAAATGAAAAGAAGAACACGCCGGATCGATCACAAAACGACCGCAAAATTCAACGGCCGGCAGAACCGGGATGGTAAACGCAAAGAACACGGAAGCACTTCGGACATGAACCATGAACTCCAATCTTCGCACAAAGAGAGCCTTAGATGCAGCGAAGAAGAAACGGCAGGATGCTTTGTCATCCGGACCAAACAGCCGGACAAGAGCATCGGAAACGAACGGAGAAGACGACCAGGAAGTATTCAGAGCACAAGCAGAAGACTGCGAAATACATACAGAGATTAAGAACGCCGAATCATCAGGAGCCAAACGCAACCGTGTAAATTGGCATAGTCAGAATCGAAACACCAAAGCGCAGATCAACCAAACCGAAGAAGAAGGGGAAATCCAGAAACTTATACGACGGCGGCGGCCAGATTACAACAAAGTAAACGCGTGAAAGGTGAGAAGTTTACAAGGCCGGCCAGTTCCGGCCGAGGGCAGGCGAACAGATGAAATCCATCACCAACCCAAGGAAAACAGAAGCCGGAACCAAAAATCAAACGCACGCAAGATAGAAACAGCGCACGCGTCGATCTGAACACAAACAGAAACAGACACGGATGGAAGGAAGGAAGAAGAGCACGAAGATGGAGAGGGGAGAGAACACGGAGATCTGCCGGCTACCTCATCATGTCCAATGCGGGAACGGCTTTCAGTTTCAAGGAGCTCGTCGACGCGGCGTCCCTGCCAATCGCGTGGACCTCGAGGAGCCCACGCATCAAAATTGGCCTCCGGCCAACCGCTCGAGGCAGGCTCCTTCCTCCTGCCGCTGAGCAATCACTCTCCCGTTCGCCTACACGGAACGAACAGGAGGCGGCCACGAAATTTGCAGGAAAATTCGTGGGAAGAAGAGGAGCCGGGGAGGGAGGGTGGGAGGAGGAAGAAGAGAGAGCAGCAATGGCGATGGGAGCAGAGCCGGGGGTCCAAATAGAGGCTTTATCTTTCGCGGCGTTCCCCTTTTGCCCTCGGGTAGGGCTTCCTATCCACCGTTCTGCCACCGCATTTGGCTGCCGAAACTGCCCCCGCGTCGGGTCGTGGCAGTGTGGTGATTTGCGGAGAATTCGTGGTGGGTTTCTTGTCTACGAAGGCCGGGGAGATCCGTGCGGCCTCTCCTCTCTTGCCCTTCAAGCCACTGGGAGATCTCGTCGCTAACAGACGTCACCGCAAATTAAATTGAGAAACAAATTTACTACAGCCCACTTACATTTGCGTTAGGCTGTGCCACGTCTACGGGGAGTGCATCTCCTGGCATATGGTCGCTGGCCGGTGGGTCTCACAGATGAGTGTGCGAATTAACCAGAGAGCGCCGATTTGGTTTTGAACGAACGGATGATATGAGCTTGATGGGATCGCCACATGGACAGTACGGTGGTACGACCATACCGATACCGCATAGGCAGCGGACGGGGGACGTGAGGAGGCAGGCGGTTGTGCATCGTCGTCGTGATCGGCACGCACGGCTTTCGCGCCCAAGGAGCGAACCAAAGCGGGCAGCAACGTTTGGCCGTGGGGACGAATTTTTAGGGCAAACTCTGTTAGAGTGGTTATATATTTGCCGACTCCATAATGTGTATGAATTGCTGAGACACGTAGCTAGGGCAACTCCAATCGTGCGACCCATTCTGTCAGCGCGTGTTCGTTTTTGGTCAAAACGGACATAAACAGTGTCCGGATGAGTCGACGCAAACGGACGTGCGCCCGTTTTTTATCCACCCGTGATCCATTTTCGGTCCAAATATGGCCGGGTTTCTGTCGGCGCGGACGTGCGCGATGCCCACCCTTGTCCTCCCCTTGCCCCGGTCACACAGTAGCACATCCACCCCATTTCCTCCATTATCTCTCAAAACTCTCCCGCCCTCTCGCCATGGCCGACACGCCAAAGCCCGCCGCCCCTGCTGCCCACGATTGACGGCGTGGCCGGCAAGCCCCGCTTCACCCACAAGAAGCAGCCCAACGAGCAGAGGCTGGAGCAGCACGGCAGGAGGAAGGTACAAGCCGCGCACCGCACGACAGGAGGCACCACCGTGGAGAATGAGCCCCTCGTCGCCAAGGCCACGCAACAGGTCCTGATGATTCTAGGGTTCAGCCATGGCCGCTCCGAGCCGGCCATTCTAGCCGCTGCCGCCATGCCCACGGTGAGCACGGGGACTTCTTTTTCCCGTCCGCCATGGGCGAAGGCGCTGCGCACCTCCCCCACGCTGCAGACACCCAACTTATCCCCAACACGACCCACAAGCCACCCGCTTCTCCACCTCGCGCGGAAGGGAGTGTGAGGGTGGCCACCCCCACACCCATGTCCATCGACCTCAATGCCACGCATGTGGCCGGCGGGTTGTCCATAGAGGGGCAAAGGAAGCGGGCGCGTAAGATCCCCGCTGGCAACCGTCCTAACGCCCGCCAACTGTTCGACTAAACGCAGACATCAACACAAGATGAGCCGGCCAGTGAGTTCATCATGGAGAACATCATTTTAGAGGGTGGCAAAAGTGACAGGGCTTCGATCCAACGAGACCCAAAGTCAAGACGGGCGCGGCTGCTTGATAACCCACAAGTATAGGGATCGAACAGTTTTCGAGGTTAGAGTATTAAACCTAAATTTATAGATTCGACACAAGGGGATCCAAAGAATATTTGCAAGTATTAGCAATTGAGTTGTCAATTCAACCACACCTGGAGATTAAATATCTGCAGCAAAGTGATTCGTAGCACAGTAATATGATAGTTTGATAGTAGTAGTAATATCAATAGTAACGGTAACAGTGATAGCAATGATTTTGTAGCAAGTGTAACAGTAACAGCAACAGTAGTAACTTAGCAAAACAATATGTAGGAAATTCATAGGCATTGGATCGGTGGATTCGGTGGATGATATTCATCATATAACAGTCATAACCTAGGGCGATATAAAACTAGCTCCAGATCATAAATACAATGTAGGCATGTATTCCATAAATAGTCATATGTGCTTATGGAAAAACTTGCATGACATCTTTTGTCCTACCCTCCCGTGGCAGCGGGGTCCATATGAAAACTAAGGGATATTAAGGCCTCCTTTTAATAGAGAACTGGAACAAAGCATTAACACATGGTGAATACATGAACTCCTCAAACTACGGTCATCACCAAAACGTATCCTGACTATTGTCACTCGGAGGTTTACGGATCATAACACGTAGTAGGTGAATATGACTTGCAAGATCAGAGCTAAAACATAGATATAATGGTGATAACATAAACGGTTCAGATATGAAATCATGGCACCCGGGCCCAAAGTGACAAGCATTAAGCATGACAACGTCATAACAACATCAATCTCAGAACATAATGGATACTAGGGATCAAGCCCTAGCAAAACTAACTTGATTACATGATGAATCCCATCCAACTCCTCACCGACCAGCGAGCCTACGAAGGAATTACTCACTCCCAGTGGGGAGCATCGTGGAATTGGCGATGGAGAAGGGTTGGTGATGACGAAGATCGAAGATCCCCCTCTCCGGAGCCCAAAACGGACTCCACATCTGGACTCCAGATGAAGAACAGGAGGTGGCAGCGGCTCCGTATCATGAAACATGATAATTCTTTCTCCCTGATTTTTTCTCCAAATATGGGATTTTATAGAGTCGGAATCAGAGTCTGCGGGGCCACCAGGTGGGCACAACCTACCTGGGCGCGCCTAGAGGGGGGGCGTGCCCTGGTGGGTTGTGCTCACCTAGGGGCCCCCTCCTGGTTCTTGGCTCCAGTATTTTTATTATTATGAAATAATTCTCCGAAAAGTTTCGTTCCAATCCGAGAAATTTTATTTGTGCACAAAAACAACACCATGGTAGTTTTGCTGAAAACAACGCCAGTCTGGGTTGTTTCATTCTAATCATGCAAATTAGAGTCAAAACAAGAGGAAAAGAGTTAGGAAAAGTAGATACGACAGAGACGTATCAACTCTCCCAAGCTTAAACCTTTGCTTGTCCTCAAGAAATTCAATTAATAAACTGAAAGTGAAAAAGAAAAACTTTTACGAACTATTTTGCTCTTGTTTACGTAAATAAGCTTAAGTAGCACCCATGTGTTCAGCAATTATCATGACTAACTATGTCAACAATAACTCTTACAAATTATATTAACTCATATCAGTGGCATAATCAACTAGTGAGCAATAATAAGATATCTCAAATACCAACACTTTGTCAAAACAATCATGATATAATATGACAACAGTGGTATCTCTCTATCCCTTTCTGAGACCGCAAAACATAAATGCAGAGCACCTCCAAAGTTCAAGCAGCGATTAAACATTGTAATTTATGGTAAAAAAAGATCCAGTCATGGTGCACCCAACATTAACTATACACAATGCACGAGGATGACAATTGTGCTCTCAGATCTGGCGCATATTTGAGAAGGTGATGACTCAACATAAAAGTAAATAGATAGTCCCTTCACAGAGGGAAGCAGTGATTTGCAGCGGTGCCAGAGCTCAAAATTTAAAAACAACAACAAATTAAATTTTGGGAAATGCACCCTTCTGTTTACACCACGACCGAAAGTTATCAATATCTTCCATCCTAAACACATTGGTGGCGGTTCCCAAGCGATAAAAGTAAAGGTTTACTCCCCCTCCACCAACAATCACACTCCAAGGCTAGCCGAATCCACTGGTACCGTCCATACCAACATTAGTCATGGGGGAGTTTTGTTTAATTATTTGCAATTTTTTATTTCAGGACTGGGCATCCCTATTACCGCCCTTCTCGTGCAAGGACGAGTGAATAAACACTCATCATGAGAATAACCCGCTTAGCATGGAAGATACCGACTACCCCCTGTTGCTCTATGAACAACCCAGGCACACAAAAACATATATTTATTTGAAGTTTTTAGAGGTGGCACATGCAAATTCACTTAGAACGTCAGGGTAATACCGCATATAAGTAGATATGGTGGACTCATTTGGAATAACTTGGGTTTTAGGATTTTGATGCACAAGCAGTATTCCCGCTTAGTACAGGTGAAGGATAGCAAATAGGTTGAGAAGCGGCCGGCTAGAGAGCGAAAATGGTGATGAACATGCATTATGAATAATGAACATTGGATACTAGCATGAGTAGGATATGTACACCATGAACATAAATATCATAAAGACTATGTTGGTGTTGATTCAACTACATGCATAAACATGTGCCAAGTCAAGCCACTTGAAACATTCAGAGGAGGATACCATATCATCATACCACATCACAATGATTTTAACGCAATGTTGACATCCAAGATAAATCATTATCCACTCCTAGCTACTTAAGCATGGCATGAGAAACTATAATCTCTATTTGTCATTGCAAACATGTTTGATCATAATAGGCTGAATCATGGATACTAGGCCATGATAAAACACTAATCTCTAACTGTCATTACAAAAACATAAAAAGTTGAGTTCATACTCGTTTCTCTTTGCCACAACCAGTTCATCAAATATCATCATTATTGCCTTTCACTTGCACGATCGAATGATATGAAAATAATAATAGTGCAAGAGTGTCGTGGACTAAGCCGGAATCTGCAAACATTTTATTCAAAAGGAGAAGACAAGGTAATATGTTATCTTTATTAGATCAACAATAATGCATATGAGAGCCACTCAGCATTTTCATTGTGGTCTTCTCCTTGGTATGACTCAATAAAAAGAAAAGAATTTCAGAGAAACACACAGAAACATTTTTGGAGTTTTTAGTTTTTCTTGAAGAAGGCAAAATTAAAGAAAGAAAAACAAAAACGAGAAAAAACTATTTACACGGGAAAGCTCCCAACAAGCAAAAAGAAAAATAAGGAAATCTTTTTGGGTTTTCTTTTAATACTACAACCAACTAAACTAGAAAGAAAAACCAAAAAAAAGCAAGAAACATTTTTTTCTGGATTTTCTCAAAGTTTTCCAAACACACAAGATGAAAGCGAGAAAATAAATCTAGCATGGATAATAGAATGAAGAAGTGTGAACACAGACAACTGGAATGAAATGTGTGTACATGAATGTAATGTCGGTGGAAATACGTACTCCCCCAAGCTTAGGCTTTTGGCCTAGCTTGGTAATCACCACCTATAGTAGCCATCGGGTCCCATAGGGCTGGAAAAAAAGCTCGAAGCTCGCGAGCTAAATGAGTAACTTGTGACTCGGCTCGAATCGACTCGAACTCGAAGAATAACGAGTCGAGTCGAGCTTTAGTTTAAGATTGTTTATAGACCAAGTTAAACGAGTCAATCTCACGAGTACTCGTGTAACTCGTTAGGCTCGATACAAAAGATCAGCCACTCCCAATACAAAAAAAAATCAGCCACTCAAAGACCCTATGTCTCAAAGCACAACACAAGGCCTAGCCGTTGAAGGCCCAATCGCCTAGGAGACTCATGCGTTACAAGGAAACTACTATTGTTCAGTGATATATATATTTAATATATACATAATCATTTTTATAATATATGAGGATTTTATGATCATATCTTCAACAAGCTTAACAAGCTAAACGAGCCAGCTCGCGAGTTATACGAGTCGAGCCAATCTTGGATTTGAGCTCGTTATAATAACGAGTCGAGTCGAGCTAGCTCGTTAATGAAACGAGCTCTAGCGAGTCGAGCCGAGCTGGCTCGACTCGGCTCGAATTCCAGCCCTAGGGTCCCATGTCGAAGTGCTGCGGCGGCGGCAAGCATCAAACTCCTGGGGATCCTCCTCCGGCACTGCCTGGGTGTTCCAGCAGGAAATGGTGTCATCTGGCATGATCCTGTATCCGCGTGTGGCAATAGAATCAAACAAAGCAGGTGCATGCAACGGAATAATATCACGGGTATCCACACTGAAAACCAAGTTGTAAGGAATATTGTTAATTGAATCATTAATATCAGTAAACCGGTGATCTTTCATTGCCTAGTGATCCAAATAAACCTTGGGTAAACGATAATCATGTTGGCGAATCTGAACGTTAAAGTGTCTCGCTAAACGAGCAACATAAATACCGCCATGAATTCTGCCCTTGGCTCTATTAAGGTGCATACGGCATGCAATAATGGCCCCTAGGCTATAGGTGTTATCACCATATAGTGCACGGCGTAAGATGGCGAAGTCAAGAGCACAAAGTGCACCGACTTTCTCTCGAGCAATTAAACATTTAGCAATGAATAGAGCAAAATAATGCAGAGCAGGAAACTGCAAACTAGTAGTCGTGACACTCGACATGACTCTCTCATCTCCCACTAACAGAGTGCGATAAAAGTCCTCAAACTCCGCAGGCCTAGGCTCTCTTATTTCCCCGTCTGTAGGGATCAAGCATACATTGCAAAAATCAGCGAGCGGCATTTGACATGTTTCATCATATAAATTAAACTGCACCTCAGGGAGATTATTCCTACTCAGAAAAATGGAAGTTTTTCACAAAGGAATTTGTAAGGAGATGATATTGTTCACACTCAGCTGCGATGAAGTCGGTAAGCCCGGCATTAGCTGCAAATTGTGCGAACTCTTGATGGATCCCGGATCCATCCATGAAGGGGATGTGCAGCCATTCGCACGGCCGCACCTCCGCCCTTCTCCGAGTATGGAGGTCATTGTCCGATGATTCCCCAATGACTCCCCTAGAGCTCCTCTTGGAGGCAAACTTCCTAAAGAAACTCATCTTATTCCTATAAATAAAATTCTGAAATTTTTAGTCCACAAAATTTTTGTCAACAAAACATCACAAGATTGATAGCAACTACTCATAGAGATGCATAGAGGCCAAATAAAGCATTCAAACTACTTATAACTCTAAGAATTCAACATGCAAGCTCATCTATAGCAGCACCAAGAGTGGCTAATTATTCAAAATATATTCCACTAAAGTAAAATCTAATTGGAGCAATGGAGGAGTCACATACCAATTAGCAATCCCCCAAAACAGTTTTGGAAACGGAGCTTCGAGCAAAGAGATCGAAATCAGCGGATTTGAGAGCAAGAACACGGGAGAGAGAGAGAGAGAGAGAGAGAGCAATGGTGATTTTTTTATGGAGGTAGGAGATGACATGGTCTAAAGAGACAAGTGAGGGGGCCATAAGGGGACCACAACCCACCAGGGCGTGCCTGGGGCTGCTGGCGCGCCCAGGTGGGTTGTGCCCACCTGGTGCACTGATAATCCCCAAGTGAAGGGAATCATCGTAGCAATTTCCAAAGGTGGAAGTGATAAGTATGGAGTGTCGAACCCACAAGGAGCTAAAGGTAAGATCAATATTCTCTCAAGCCCTATCGCCATCGACACGACTCTCATTACACGAACGTTTGCTTCCACTAGAAACGAGAAATAAAACTACATTGTGGGTATGAAGAGGATAACTTTGCATGGTATAGGAGAGCTAAAATATAAAAGTAGGTGCTGTTATCATAAAGCTAGAACATATTACTAAATATTATAAATAGCGAGTGTGGAATAATGATGGGTCGGTGTGCGGAATTGTCCTAGGCAATCGTTAACAAGACTGGTAATCACTATTGCAATTTCATAAGAGGGAGAGGCATAAGCAAACATACTTTCTCATCTTGGATCATATGCACTTATGATTGGAACTCTAGTAAGCATCCGCAACTGAGGGAGTCCTGGATTAGGGGGTATCCGGACAGCCGGACTGTGTACAACGTCCGTACTATTGAAGTGTGAAGATACAAGACTCAAGACTTCGGCCCGTGTCCGGATGGGACTTTCCTTGGCGTGGAAGGCAAGCTTGGCGATCTGGATATTATATTTCCTTCCTTGTAACCGACTCCATGTAAACCCTAGCCCTCTCCGGTGTCTATATAAACCGGAGAGGTTGGTCCTTAGAAGGTCGATCACAATTACAATCATACCATCATAGGCTAGCTCTTAGGGTTTAGCCTCTACGATCTCGTGGTAGATCTACTCTTGTACTACCCATATCATCAATATTAATCAAGCAAGAAGTAGGGTTTTACCTCCATCGAGAGGGCCCGAACCTGGGTAAACATCTGTGTCCCTTGCTTCCTGTTACCATCAGACTTGACGCACAGATCGGGACCCCCTACCCGAGATCTGCCGGTTTTGACACCGACATTGGTGCTTTCATTGAGAGTTCCTCTGTGCCGTCGTCGTCAGGCTCGATGGCCCCTTCAATCATCATTGACGACGCTGTCCAGGGCGGGACTTTCCTCCCAGGAGCACCAGACAGTCACGACGAGCACGGCTTAGGCCTGATGTCGGACAAAGCTCGGGGTACCACCCTCGCAGTAGCCTCGGATTTAAATACGGACCATGCCGCGTTGCCTGGGGACGGAGGGCTGGACCCCACCCCGCAGGCCGCACACTTATCGGCAATGGAGCCAAACACGGGCCTTACCTTTACGGCCTATGACTCTGGACCCCCGGATTCATATCCGGATGTTGAGTCCGGTCCATGCACTCCCGGGCCAGGTCGGGCTCCGGTAATGGAGTTCACCGCCGCGGACATCTTTCAGCACTCGCCCATTGGCGACATGCTAAACTCATTGAAGACTCTCTCTTTGACAGAAATTTCTGGGCCAAACTATGTCCGGTTCAAGTGGGAAGCAGGCGACGAAGAAATTCGTTGCCCACCCACAACCCATTTCATAGCCACGGTCGATGATTTAACCGACATTCCTGACTTCGACTCCGAAGACATCGACGGTATGGACGACGATGCCGGAGGAGATTCGGAATCTATGGGGCGCCAGACTTCCCCCTTGTCACACGACATATACATGGTGGATCGCCCAAAGAAGACAAAAGCGACAATAACGGGCGATAAAACCCGGACAAAAGCCAAAGCGGCGGCGCAGACGCCGTTCCAAGTCCGACAACGGTAAAAATAGTGACAAGAGCACCGGAGGATCGACACTACAATCAACTCCGAAGGCAACAACGACCATACGGACCCAGCGATGGAGCAGGACGAACCAGGTCACCCCGAACACAGTTCGGAGCATACACCCGAGGACAATGATCCCGACGGACGAGGTCATCAAAACCAACCAGCTCAGGAAAACGGTCCGGATAATGACGTAATCCCGGAAAAACACGTGGAACGAGATAGCCTCAACAGAAAGCTCATGGCCACCGCAAGAAGTCTAAGGAAGCAGAAGCAACGGCTCAAGTCCGCACAGGAAACACTCAACCGTAGATAGAATAAAGTGCTAGACACTGAAGAAAGATACAGTGATGATCGCCATACAAAGAGCTATCCAAAATGCAAGCTACTGCCAGAATTTGACGACGAAGCTTTACCACTTCATAACCGCAACAAAGCGGCTACCGATTCATATGAACACCTGAATAAGAAAGCTGGAGCGGCCAGGTCCAATTATGGATCCAGAGGACGCACCCCGGCGAAGGACTACGGTCGCCAAAACGATTACGCCAATCGAACACCAGTCCGGAATAAAGACCGGACACAACAACAACCGATGACATGCCACACCACGTCCAGATACAGAGGGGCTGCTCACCCCCTGTGCTTTACCGATGAAGTACTGGACCATGAATTTCCACAGGGCTTTAAACCTGTGAACATAGAGGCATCTGACGGAACAGATGACCCAGTGGTCTGGATCGAGGACTTTATCCTGCACATACATATGGCTCGTGGGGATGACCTTCACGCCATCAAATACCTCCCCCTCAAGCTAAAGGGACCAGCTCGTCACTGGTTGAAAGGCCTCCCGAAAATTCAATTGGGAGCTGGGAGGAACTCGAGGGCGCTTCGGGGCCAACTTTCAAGGGACCTATGTCCGCCTCCGGATCTTGACGACTTAAGTCACATAGTCCAACAGCCCGGAGAATCCGCCGTAAGTTTTGGAACAGATTCCTCACTAAAAGAATCAAATTGTTGACTGTCCGGATGTCAAGCCTTAGCGGCATTCAAACACAACATCTGTGACGAGTGGCTCGCTGGACACCTTGGCCAAGAAAACCAAGGACAATGGCAGCCCTAACAAGCCTCATGACCCGCTTTTGCACGGGAGAAGATAGCTGGCTAGCCCGTAAAGGCACCAGCGACCCCGGCACATCCAAAATAAGGGATCGCAATGGGAAGCCACGGTGTCATAAAAACAAACGCCAAAACAAGGAAGAGAGCCCAGATAACACGACGGTTAATGCCGGATTCAGGGGCTCTCGACCTAATCAACAAAACAAGCAATCTAAAGGAAGCAAAGAGGGACCGTCCGGTCTGAACAGAGTCCTAGATAGACTATGCCAAATTCATGGCACCCCTAACAAACCCACAAACCACACGCACAGAGAGTGCTGGGTCTTCAAGCAGGCCGGCAAATTAAATGCCGAACACAAGGAAAGGGAAACACCAAGTGAAGACGAGGATGAACCCCGCCAGCTGAACACTGAAAGACAGAAAAAATTCCCGCCAGAGGTTAAAACAATGAACATGATCCACGCGACTCACACATCCATGAGGAGGCACGAACGCGCGCATAGAGACGCGATCGACATCGAGCCCATCATACTCACGCCTAACCACTGGATGCCTTATCCGATCACTTTCGATAACTCGGATGACCGAACTAGTATTCCGCGCGGAGGATCAAAGGCCTTGGTGCTTGACCCGGTAATCGACGGATACCGTCTCACCTGCGTCCTTATGGACGGCGGCAGCAGTCTCAATTTAATATATGAGGACACTGTCCGCAGGATGGGGATAGACCCATCCAGAATTAACCAAAGCAACACCACCTTTGAAGGGGTGATACCAGGCGTTGAAGCCCACAGCAGGGGCTCCGTCGCACTAGAGGTAACATTCGGCTCGCCAGACAACTCCAGGAGCGAAGAACTACTCTTCATCATCGCACCCTTCCAAAGCGACTATCACGCAGTGCTCGGAAGAACGGCCTTCGCCCGCTTCAACGCATTGCCGCACTATGGATACCTTACACTTAAGAGGCCCGGTCCACGTGGCGTCATCACCGTTAAGCGGACTAACAGAGCGCCACATCGCCGCAGGGAACACGCGACGGCCCTCGCGGCCGGACTGTAAGCGGCCTCCAACATAAGAAAACATGACTGGTCATTAAAGGCCACAGACTCGGCTAGACGACTCCGATCGCTCGGATAAAATTAAACCAAGGCACCGTATATATAATCCCATGGTGGATACCAGGGGCTATAAATATTTAACATAGTCCCACAGTTGGGTCAACCTTATGGACAGGCCAACATCCTACACTCTTATTATGCACCGCGTACTCATGTTGTACTCTTCTATGAGTTTTCCTTTTTTCCACAGACAACGTTCGCGCAATACCCTTCCAGGATACGGCACAACTGAGACAAAGGCGCAGACGTGCAGCAGCGCCCCGTTCAGCATGTTTCTTTTTAGATTAAGCCCCTGTGTAAACCTTTTTACTGCCTCTTGTTGTTTAACCATCCCATGGGTTCTATACCCATAGAGGATACTGCCGTTTTTGGCATCTCGCCACGACAGATTAACGCATGTACCTGGAAACACAGGGTTCATAACGAATGGGCATTCTTGAGCCCATCGACTATTATAAAATCCGAATACCCTCGGGAGTGTTCGGCGTCACGAGTTTGGCCTTATATGCAGCAGCTCCGAATCATGTCTTTGGTCAAATGTTGGGTTTGCCCGGCTCCTGGGTTTGCCGCCTTACGTTCGGTTACTATCGGCTAAGGTGGCCAAAGGAGAACTATTGCGATTGTGCCTGGTTATTCGGACGAGCACCTCAAGAGAGAAAGCCCGGCTGATTGTCATGATATAGCGAGAGACTATTCAACCACTCGAAGACTTATCAGAATCTTTAGGATTCCTCCGCATTAACGAAGGACCGTTGCCCGGTCATGTACACACGCGCCCGTATTCGGATGCACGCGAAATGTACCAGGGGCTACATAGTAGCCCCAACATTAATTCCCATGGCTAAGCGAAAGTGTTACAACTATATAGTCCAGTTGCCTAGTTCGACGTGCCATCACCTCCTCCATGGACCAAGACGTTGGATCAAGTGTGATTATGCATATTTTTTGCAAACACCCCCGCATTGTTTGCATGGGGGCTGAAGCCGACAACTGCTATCTTTCGGATTACACATGCATATATATATATATATATATATATATATATATATATATATATATATATGTGTGTGTGTGTGTGTGTGTGTGTGTGTGTGTGTGTGTGTGTGTGTGTGTGTGTGTGTGTGTGTGTGTGTGTGTGTGTGTGTGTGTAAACGGCGATAGGGGACACAACAATACTTTCGGGCAAAAAGTATAAATATATCCTTATAACCAAAATAACATTGTTCTTACAATAATTCGATTTCTCACTCGAATAATACATTCTTCGAGCATCGCGCCTCTATGAGGCGGGCACCTTCTGTGACCTGCGGCAAGTAGTGCTCAGCTGGATATTGGCCCCCCGTCAGATCTTGGGTCGCTATAATATTGGCCTCCATATCCGTCCAATAGGCTTTAATGCGGGCAAGAGCCATCCGCGCACCCTCTATGCACGCCGACCTCTTCATGGCATCGATCCGAGGCACGACCCCAAGGAATTGCTGCACCAAGCCAAAGTAACTGTCCGGCTTAAGCCCTTCCGGCCAAAGATGGTCTATCACAGATCGCATTGCAAGGCCGGACAGCCTGTGAAGCTCCGCTACATCAGCCATCTTTTCATTTAATGGCAGCGGGCGAGTGGGAGCATTGAATTGCGACCAGAAAAGCTTCTCCACTTCCTTATCACCCTGACCCTCGAAGAACTTGGCAGCGTCAGCTGTACTCTTCGCCAAATCCAGACACGGCGTCGCGAGGACTCAGCGCCCATCCGGGGAGCATACTTCGGATCAAAAACTTCGTCCGCAGCAAGTTGGATTCTCCAGCCACGATTTTACCGGCCTGTTGAAGCTCCTTCCGCGCACACCTGAGCTCCGTCCGTATTTCCTTGGTGGCATTGTGTGCCTTGTCCAGCTCAGCCAAGCTATACTTATGCTCCCTTTCAAGGAGCTCATACCGGTCAGCGGCATTTTTTAACTCAATAGCCATTTCGGCCATCTTTTCTTCGCTTCGGCGATGAGCTACTTGTTCAGCTCTGAGTTCCTCGATCGCCTTTAGGGCAGCCGCATTGCTAACCCGAGCTTGTTCCTTGGCTTGAACAAGTTCTGCCCTCAGGGCCTCCACGGCAGCAGCACCATCTGCAGTCCGAACATATTACATTAATATCATGCCGCCTCCATATTTTCCTATACAAAGGAAGACAGAGCACATACCTTGTGACTTGTCTAGCTGCTCGTTCACCAGCATGATATCGGCATTAATCGATCGAATCTGTCTGGTCAGTTTGGAAACTTCCATGGACTGGTCGGCGGCCGAACTCACAGGTACCTGCACAAATTTATAGCGCAATCATTGATTTATGATCCCCCGTTTGCCCCCTAGGGCGGGCAACCAGAGTCTCAGGGGCTACTATCTATATGGAGCACACCTAACACGTGCCTCACAGCAAAAAACAATGTATTCTTTGTTACATACCTCAAAGCCTCTGAGCAGACTTGCAAATGCTTCATTCAAACCGCTTGTAGCGGAAGAGATCTTCTTGAGCACCTCGCTCATTAATGAGCAGTGCTCCTCCGAGAGCGCAGCTCGCTCCAGTAGGCCCGTCAGTATGTCCGACCGGACATCGAACTGTGTCGGACCCTTCCCAGCGCCACTTGCAGGAGCCAAATGCTCCGGGCTCAGGGGGGCTGACACATTGGCTTCCGCCTTCGGCAGATCCGGACTCCTCCGTGATGACACCTCAGTGTCGCCTGCTTCATGAGTCGGAGAGGTGGTTGGGGTCTCGCTCTCCATCATCTCCGGAGGAAGATCCCCCGAAGACGAACTCTGTTGAGAAGGGCTGCTAGCCGGACTGCGAAAGATGAATCCTGGTTATTAATCTAGGAGGAACGCAGTACCTTCGAATAAAAAAGTAACTTACAGCTCGGTGGAGGGCTGGCCCGTTGGTGGGCACGATGCGGTGAGGGTGCCCGTTGGGGCAGAGCCCCCTGGCGTTATCTTTTCCCCAGGTTTGGGCATCTCCATCTCCGAGTCTTCGGGAGCGGCCCTCTTCTTCCCGCGCGGGGAGGAGGCCTTAGCCTTCCTTCCGACTATCCTCCTTAGGGAGGTAACAATTCCCAGTTCGGATGTGTGGCGTGTGGGGTTGGATTCTTCATCCTTCCCTTGTCTTTCCACGGGGCATCCTGCTGAGTACTCGATCAAGCATCTTGGCCATAGTGGGGGCGGGCGAGCCTTCGGGAAGTGGCGCCGGACACCTAATTCTCTCCGCCTTGCTGAGCCATTCCTGGACGCGGATGATTTTCAGAATAAACAATCATAACAGATACAAAACACGGTGTCCGGTATCAAGTTTACTTACTTGGGTATCTAGGCGATTGCAACTTAGGCCCGCATCCTCGGTGGTATCCGGACAATTTACTTTCCGTCTGAAGAATATTTTGCACACCTCTTCGAGCTTCAAGCCGAAGAAGTGCTTGACAGTCCGCGGACCCTCCAGATTGAACTCCTACACCCGGAGAGGCCGGCATTGGCACGACAACATCCGAAGGATTAACATCACTTGCATTATGCTGATAAGGTTAATGTCCCTCTCAATAAGCTCCCGAATGCGATTCTGCAGCACTGGAATGTCACCAGCGGGCCCCCAATTCCGTCCTATGTTCGTCCAAGACGCCAACTGCGGCGGAGGGCCCAAGCGAAACTCGGGGCCAGCCACCCACTTTGTGCCTCGGGGAGCCATGACATAAAACCACCTCCGCTGCCATACATCGGATACTTCTGGGAAAGAACCCTCTGGCCATGGGGCATCAGCGTTCCTGCTTATTACAGCACCTCCGCACTCCGCATGTCGCCCCTCGATCATCTTCGGCTTCACATTGAAGGTCTTGAGCCATAGGCTGAAGTGTGGGGTGAAGTGGAGGAAGGCCTCGCACACTATAATGAACGACGAGATGTGGAGGATAGCGTCTGGAGCCAGATCGTGAAAATCCAACCCATAATAGAACATGAGCCCCCTCACAAAGGGATCGAGGGTGAAGCCCAGGCCGCGGAGGAAGTGCGGGACAAAGACGACGCACTCATTAGTCTCCGGAGTGGGGATGACCTGCCCGGACGCAGGAAGCTTTGTCTTTGGATGTCGGCGGTCGGTATCCGACCTCCCTAAGCTTCGCAATGTCGTCCTCTTGGATCGAGGAGGCCACCCATTGGCCTTGAGGGACGGATCCGGACATATCGGTGGATCTGGGATGTTGAGGCTTAGGTTTCGGGTGTTATAACTCGAGGTACAGGAAGGCGCGGGGAAGGTGAAAAAGAGGCGTAGGTCTCGACCCCTTTTTATAAAAAGGGTGAATATCAAGAGTCCCCGGTGTGACCGTTTGAGGCTTATCTAAAAACACACGGGTTATACCAATAGCCGTCGTGGGGTCACGCGTGCTCATATTGATGGAAAATCCCGTAATAAGTGGAATACGATCCCTGCCCCGATGGGACGTGCTAGTAAAACCGCTTCGTAATGCGAGTCATCATGGGGTAAGAAACGCCGGTTCGCATTGGACTAGGCCACGATGCGCGAGGACTGCCAGCGGATCAAGTTTATGCCTTACGAAGACCATCTTGCGGATCCGGACACGGTTTAATTGTTTGATAATTACCTTGGAGTATTCGGAGGAGGAACCCGCCCTGCAATGCCAAAGACAACACTGCGCGCCGGACTCATCGTCATTGAAGCCTGGTTCAGGGGCTACTGATGGAGTCCTGGATTAGGGGGTATCCGTACAGCCGGACTGTGTACAATGTCCGGACTATTGAAGTGTTAAGATACAAGACTCAAGACTTCGGCCCGTGTCCGAATGGGACTTTCCTTAGCGTGGAAGTCAAGCTTGGCGATCCGGATATTATATTTCCTTCCTTGTAACCGACTCCATGTAAACCCTAGCCCTCTCCGGTGTCTATATAAACCGGAGAGGTTGGTCCTTAGAAGGCCGATCACAATTACAATCATACCATCATAGGCTAGCTCTTAGGGTTTAGCCTCTACGATCTCGTGGTAGATCTACTCTTGTACTACCCATATCATCAATATTAATCAAGCAGGAAGTAGGGTTTACCTCCATCGAGAGGGCTCGAACACAGGTAAACATCTGTGTCCCTTGCTTCCTGTTACCATCAGCCTTGACGCACAGATCGGGACCCCCTACCTGAGATCCGCCGGTTTTGACACCGACAGCAACTACTAAAGATCATTAAGGTAAAGCCCAACCATAACATTAAAGTATCAAGTCCTCTTTATTCCCATACGCCATGTCCCGCTTATCCGTGTTTGTGTTTCTGTCACTCACGCAACACAGACAATAAGCAAACCATGGACATATTACAACACCCTACAGTGGAAATCCGTCACGCTTGCGCGACACGGAGGGCACCATAGGACAGCACCAAAGTAAAACATATAACTCATTCCAATCTACATCATCAATCAACCCAAAGACAAAGGATATCTACTCAAAACATCATAGGATGGCAACACATCATTGGATCATAATATGTGGCATAAAGCACCATGTTCAAGTACGGATTACAGCGGGGTGCCGGAGAGTGGACCGTGTAAAAGAGATGAGGATGGTGATGATGATGGTGATGTTGATGAAGACGATCACCGCGGCGATGATTCCCCTCCCGATGGCACTTCGGCGCCACCGAGAGAGAGGAGGAGAGGTTCTCCCCCTTGTGCTTCCTCCTCCATGGCCTCCCCCTGGATGGGGAGATGTTCTCCCTCTAGTCCTTGGCCTTCATGGCGATGATGGCCCCTCCGGGATCCTCCTCCATGGCCTCCGGTGATGATGGCCCCCTCTGGCAGGGTGCCGGAGAGGGCCTAGATTGATTTCTCGTGGCTACAGAGGCTTGCGGAGGTGGAACTTCCGATCTAGGTTATTTCCCGAAGGTTTCTGTATTTATAGAAGAGTTTGGCGTTGATTTCACGTCAGGGGGGCCCTCGAAGAGTCCACGAGGCACAGGGGCGCGCCCAGGGGGGGCGCGCCCCCACCCTCTTGGGGCTCCCGAGACTCCCCTCCGGTAGATTTTTGTTCCAGTATTTTTCATATTTTCTAGAAAAAATCTTCGTTGATTTTCATCGCATTCCGAGAACTTTTATTTCTGCACAAAAACAACACCACGGTAGTTCTGCTGAAAGCTTGAAGGTCAGGTCCGGGTTAGTTCTAATCAAATCATACAAAAATCATATAAAACTATTGTAAACATGGCATGAATACTTCATAAATTATAGATACGTTGGAGCGTGTCGAGCATCTAAGCTTAATTCCTGCTCGTCCTCGAGTAGGTAAATGATAAAAGAAATAATTTATAAAGTGTGAATGCTAGCAAGTGTATAAGTTTGATCAATGATAATTCCAATCACTTTTTCTAGCATGATTATATATCATAACAGTAGCTCAACTCATAAAACTTCTCATGATCAAGTAACAAGCTATTCACATGTTAAAGTATAGATCACAAACTTTCTTGAAGCTAACAAACTATATTCTTAGTCATCAAACAATTGCAATTCATCTTATTTTCAGGAAGAGTCTATGTCAGAGCTTTGATTCAGCAAACTCCACATACTCAACTATCATTTAATCCTTCACAATTGATAACACTCACGTGATATTTATGGATTCAAAGTTTTAATCGGACACAGAGAAAGATAGGGGCTTATAGATTCGCCTCTCAACCTTTTACTTCTAGGGTAATGTCAACTATAATAATTCATGAAAACCTACATCCAAGTGGATACATATATCCGGATCGCTCCAACACAAGGTGCTTGCCAAAGGAAAAAGTGTAAAAAGGAAAGGTGAAAATGACCATGACTCTTGTATAAGGGTAGAAAGTAAAATTAAAAGATAGGCCCTTCACAGAGGGAAGCATAGGTTGTCATGCGCTTTTATGGTTGGATGCACAAAATCTTAATGCAAAAGAACGTCACTTTATATTGCCTCTTGTGATAGAGACCTTTATTATGCAGTCCATCGCTTTTATTTCTTCCCTATCACAAGTTCGTATAAAGCTTATTTTCTTCGCACTAATAGATCATACATATTTAGAGAGCAATTTTGTTGCATGCACCGATGACAACTTACTTGAAGGATCTTACTCAATACATAGGTAGGTATGGTGGACTTTCATGGCAAAACTGGTTTAAGGGATGTTTGGAAGCACAAGTAGTATTTCTACTTGGTGCAAAGAATTTGGCTAGCATGAGAGGGAAAGGCAAGCTCAACATGTTGGATGATCCAAGACAATATAACATTTCATATATAGGAAAACATAACCCATTAAGTTGTCTTCCTTGTCCAGCATCAACTTTTTAGCATGTCATATTTAGTGAGTGGTCACAATTACAAAATATGTCCAAGATGTATATTTATATGTGAAATCTCTCTTCCTTCAATATTCTTTCATGAATTGTTCAAATGACCAATTCTACGTTTGCTAAATTTCAATAAGTTTACTACCTATGCTTATTCTTTACAAGTCATTACTCCCCATGGTATAAGCATATGAAACATATATAAATTCAGATTTATGATATTCAATTAATTCATCCATTTACTCATAGGATATACGTGAAGCACATGAGTAAATGGCAAACTACTACAAAAGATATAAGTGAAGAACACTGAGTAGTCAAATAATTAACTAGCCAAAACTTCAATCACACAAAACTTAACGGAACTTCGTGAGATAGGTTAGTATGATAAAGTGAAACCATTCACTTGTTACTGTTAAAGACAAGGTTCATAATTTTTCTCACACAATGCCTATTGTACCATATCATTTCTACAATTTATATTGAGAAATATAAGCCATAGAAACTAGAAAACAAGCAAACTATGCAATGAAAACAGAATCTTTTAGAAACAGAACAGTCTGTAATGATCTGAACATAAACCATACTTTTGCTACTCCAAAAATTATGAAATTAATTGGCGGACATGAGGAATTTGTCTATTAATCTTCTGCAAAAAGAATCAACTCAAAAGCACTCTTCTGTAGAAAATGGCAGCTAATATCGTGAGCGCAAAGTTTCTGTTTTTTACAGCAAGATCACATTAACTTTCACCCAAGTCTTCCCAAAGGTCTTACTTGGAACTTTGTTGAAACAAAAGATATAAAACATGATTACTACAGTAGCTTAATCATGTAAACACACAAAAACAGTAAGGGTAAATATTGGGTTGTCTCCCAACAAGCGCTTTTCTTTAGTGCCTTTTTAGTTAGGCATGATGATTTCAATGATGCTCACATAAAAGAAAAGAACTAAAACATAAAGAGAGCATCATGAAGAATATGACTAGAACATTTAAATCTAACCCACTTCCTATGCCTAGGGATTTTGTGAGCACGCAATTTATAGGAAGAAGAATCAACTAGCATAGGAAGGCAAAACAAGTATAACTTCAAAACTTTAAGCACATAGAGAGGAAACTTGATATTATTGCAACTCCTAAAAGCATGTATTCCTCCCTCATAATAATTTTAAGTAGCATCATGAATGAATCCAACAATATAACCATCACATAAATCATTCTTTTCATGATCTACAAGCATAGAAAGTTTTCTACTCTCCACATAAGCAAAATTCTTCTCATTCAGAATAATGGGAGCAAACTCAATAGAATAACGGTCATGTGAGGCATAGTCCAATTGAAAATTAAAATCATGATGAAAAATTTCATGGTTAACATTATTCTTTATAGCATACATGTCATCACAATAATCATCATAAATAGCAACTTTGTTCTCATAATCAATTGGAACCTCTTCCGAAATAGTGGAATCATTACTAACTAAAGTCGACACTCTTCCAAATCCACTTTAGATGATAGTATTATTCATACTCCAAAAGATATAAGTGAACTTCATGGAGCATTCTACAATTAATATAGACTAACCAATATCCAAACTCAAAATATATAAGTGAAGCTGTCACATCCTAGTTAGTCCATGCATTAGAGTGTTGCATCATGATTACCTTTCATCAGAAACTTGAAATGGGGAAGACAGAACCCCCAGAACCCCTCTGAATCCAACTAGGGTTCACTAAAAATATTTTCAATGAACCTGAAATGCCCTTCGAAAAAGATCACCCTCTTTGTCGTGGGTTAGAACCTCTGGCAAAATAGGTGCACAATTTTCTAGGCCAACAGAAGGTCATTGAATTAAATCATATGTAATTTGCATTTGGGCATTTAAATGCTAGTAAATATTTTGGATGCTCAAATAATTCTCAAAATAAGTGTGGGCTGTTGGAGATATTCCAAACAGAGCCCCTGATTATTTCCAGGATTTTTAGAAGTGCCTAACTATTTTTAATAAGTCTACAAACTTACAGAAAAATATAGAAAAGGAAAAAAAGAAAGCACGGCTTACTGGCGCTCACTGGCAAGCCCACCTGCCGCCCAGCCCAGCCACCGCTCGGTGAGCTGCTTGGCTTGGCAGCAGCAACCAGTGCTCGACGGCGGCACCCGAGCACGCCACGCAGCTGCTCGCCGCCCTGCCTCCTCCCCGCACCATCCTGTCGCCTTGGTTCGGTCGGCCATTCCTCCCCCGAGCTTGCAGACACCCCTTCTCCTCCCCAGCTCCTCTCCCTCGCTCACCCGCACCCTGGCCGACGCCGTCGTGCCCGCGCCACCGTGAAGCTCGCGCCCTCCGTCGTCTCCGTGCTGCGTCACTGTGTCAGTTCGCTCCGCCATCGTCGACTACATCGAGCAGGCCGAGCCCCGAGCGCTCGCACGCCCTGCAACACCTTCACCGACCCCGTCTCCATCGATCACCGCCGGACATTCCAGTAAAAAACGTAAAATCACGTGCTACAACCAAAGTTTCTGTTTTTGTTCTGCACATAGTAAACAAGCAATCTAATCATCCTAAAACCAAAGCTTGGCACATTATTTTTATAATACAATGTATATACACAAGGGATAATTATTCACAGAGAAACTTCCATGAAAAATTCTGCATTGTTTCCGTGAGCATGAACACAAAGTGCTCAAGGTCGACCCTCACTTCTTCAATGACTTTTCAATCACTTCTCTTTTTGAAAAACTTTTTAGGCATGAGAGGCAAGTATTTTTTTTTGTATTTTCATTCTTTTAATTGTTTTGTATGTTTCACCCACCTAAATAGAAACAAAAAGGAAAAAAACAAAGTCTACTTAGTGAAGAAAGCAAACAAGCACACACGAGAATATCAACCCCACGCTATTGCTCCCCAACAACGTCGCTAGAAAAGAGCTTGATAATCCCCAAGTGAAGGGAATCATCGTAGAAATTTCCAAAGGTGGAAGTGATAAGTATGGAGTGTCGAACCCACAAGGAGCTAAAGGTAAGATCAATATTCTCTCAAGCCCTATCTGCCACTGATACGACTCTACGTACACCGAACATTTGCTTCCACTAGAAACGAGAAATAAAACTACGTTGTGGGTATGAAGAGGATAACTTTGCATGGTATCGGAGAGCTAAAATATAAAAGTAGGTGCTGTTATCATAAAGTTAGAATATATTACTAAATATTATAAAATAGCGAGTGCGGAATAATGATGGGTCGGTGTGCGGAATTGTCCTAGGCAATCGTTAACAAGACCGGTAATCACTATTGCAATTTCATATGAGGGAGAGGCATAAGCTAACATACTTTCTCATCTTGGATCATATGCACTTATGATTGGAACTCTAGCAAGCATCCGCAACTACTAAAGATCATTAAGGTAAAACCCAACCATAGCATTAAAGTATCAAGTCCTCTTTATTCCCATACACCATGTCCCGCTTATCCGTGTTTGTGTTTATGTCACTCACGCAACGCAGACAATAAGCAAACCATGGACATATTGCAACACCCTACAGCGGGAATCCCTCACGCTTGCGCGACACAGAGGGCACCATAGAACAGCACCAAAGTAAAACATACAACTCATACCAATCTAGATCATCAATCAACCCAAAGATAAAGGATATCTACTCAAAACATCATAGGATGGCAACACATCATTGGATCATAATATGTGGCATAAAACACCATGTTCAAGTAGGGATTACAGCGGGGTGCAGGAGAGTGGACCGCGTAAAAGAGATGAGGATGGTGATGATGATGGTGATGTTGATGAAGACGATCACCACTGTGATGATTCCCCTCCCGATGGCACTCCGGCGCCACCGAGAGAGAGGAGGAGAGGTTCTCTCCCTTGTGCTTCCTCCTCCATGGCCTCCCCCCTAGATGGGGAGAGGTTCTCCCTCTGGTCCTTGGCCTTCATGGCGTTGATGGCCCCTCTGGGATCCTCCTCCATGGCCTCCGATGATGATGGCCCCCTCCGGCAGGGTGCCGGAGAGGGCCTAGATTGATTTCTTGTGGCTATAGAGGCTTGCGGTGGCGGAACTTCGGATCTAGGTTATTTCCCGAAGGTTTCTATATTTTTAGAAGAGTTTGGCGTTGATTTCACGTCAGGGGGGCCCTCGAGGAGTCCACGAGGCACAGGGGCGCGCCCAGGGGATGGGCGCGCCCCCACCCTCGTGGGGCCCTCGAGACTCCCCTCTGGTAGATTTTTGTTCCAGTATTTTTAATATTTTCCAGAAAAATTCTCCGTTGATTTTCATCGCATTCCGAGAACTTTTATTTCTGCACAAAAACAACACCACGGTAGTTCTGCTGAAAACAACGTCAGTCCGGGTTAGTTCTAATCAAATCATACCAAAATCATATAAAACTATTGTAAACATGGCATGAATACTTCATAAATTATAGATACGTTGGAGACGTATCATGCACCCCCTCTGATGTTATTTGTACTGAAAATTCAGAAATATTCAAAAAATCGTATTAAATTTTCAGGGCATTCTGAGCACTTTTATTTTTGGGTCCTTTTTTTAGTGAACGAGAAATTCAGAAAACAGGATAAACATGGCATTTTATTTTATTTAACTAAGAAAAACAGAAAACAAGAGGTAAAGACAGCAGGTAGTCTTTACCTCTTATTTTATTTTTGGGTCATTTTTTTGCATGGAAAATCCAAAAAACAGGATAAACATGGCATTTTATTTTATTTACTAAGAAAAATTGAAAACAAGGGTAAGGACAGAAGGTAGTGAGTACTAAATTCATCAACTTCATACCTCTCAAAGATGATCCATTAATAAGGTTGATCAAGTCTTATTAACAACCACCTTCAATTAGCATGAAACCGAAGAACTTTCGTAAAACACTAAGTAACTTCAACGGGGATATGCTTGTCCCCCACAATAAGTATATCATATTTCTTTTTGGCAGTAGGTAGAGGTAGTTGAAAACTTCCAACAGTGATTGTTGTAGATTTTTCAATAAAATTAATACCATTCACTTGGAATTGTTTCTTCGGAAAGTGCGTCGTATGCTCATTACCATTTATATGAAAAGTGAGTTTGCTTTCATTGCAATCAATAACAGCCCCTACGGTATTCAAAAAGGGTCTACCAAGGATAATCAACATGTTGTCGTCCTCAGGCATCTCAAATATAACAAAGTCAGTTAAGATAGTAACATTTGCAACAACAACGAGCACATCCTCACAAATACCGATAGGTATGGTAGTTGATTTATCAGCCATTTGCAAAGATATTTTAGTAGGTTTGAGTTTATCCAAATCAAGTCTTTTATATAAATAGAAAGGCATAACATTAACACCAGCTCCTAAATCACACAAAGCAGTTTTGACATAATTTCTTTTGATGGAGCAAGGTATAGTTGGTATCCCCAGATCTCCAAGTTTTTTAGGTGCTCCATCCGTAAAAGAATAATTAGCAAACATGGTGGAGATTTCAGCTTCATGATCTTTGTTTTATTAGTGATTATGTCTTTCATGTATTTTGCATAAGGAGCCATCTTTAAAATATCAGTCAAGCAAGTGCGCAAAAAGACTGGCCTAAGCATTTCAGCAAAGCGTTCAAATTCTTCATCATCTTTCTTCCTAGTTGGTTTGGGTGGAAAGAGCATGGGTTTTTGAACCCATGGTTCTCTTTCTCTTCCATGTCTTCTAGCAACAAAGTCTCTTTTATCATATCTTTTATTTTTAGGCTGTGGGTTATCAAGATCAGCAACAAGTTCTATCTCAACATCATTATCTGGTTCTTTATCGTTGTTTGGTTGAGTGTCTTCATGAACATCATCATTATCTTTTTCATTATCACTAGATGAATGTTCATTACCAGATTGAGTTTCAACATTAGAGATAGAAACATCATTATTTTCTTCAGGAGGATTTTCTATTTCAGGTTCACTAGAGGTATGCAAAGTCCTATCATTTTTCTTTTTCTTTTTTTTCTTTTTAGAAGGACCAAGTGCATCAATGTTATTTCTTTGAGAGTCTTGTTCAATTATTTTAGGATGACCCTCAGGATAAAGTGGTTCCTGAGTCATTCTACCTCCTCTTGTTACTACTCTAATAGCATGATCGTTGATATTATTATTCATTTCATCAAGCTACTCTCTTTGAGATTTAGCAACTTGTTCTAAGTGAGTGTGAACCGTAGAAGCATCTTTTCCTACGCCTCTAACATCATTAGAGATTCTAAATAACAAGTCACTCAAGCGAGCAATCATATAAGAGTTGTATTTCCATTGTTTCATAACATTTTCATTGAAGTGATCTTGTTTTCTAATGTAGTTATCAAACTCATAAAGGCATTGACTAGGATGCATATTATAAGGGTTGTCCTTTTCATAAAATTTCATTAAAGATTTTACCTCTACCACCTTGGGTGGTGGTGTATCAAGTCCATGTATCTCTTCAATAGGAGGTAAAATTTTAACACCCTCCGCTTCAATACCTTTTTATTTCATACTCTTCTTTGCCTCTTGCATCTCTTCATGACTGAGATATAAGATACCCCTCTTTTCTTCGGAGTGGGTTTAAGTGGTGGTTCAGGAAGAGTCCAATCATCATAATTTTTCAATATGTTATTCAATAATTCCTCAGCTTGTTCAACAGTTCGTTTCCTGAAAACACAACCGACACAACTATCTAGGAAATCCCCAGAAGCATCGGTTAGTCCATTATAGAAGATATCAAGTATTTTATTTTTCTGAAGTGGGTGATCAGGCAAAACATTAAGAAATTGGAGAAGCCTCCCCCAAGCTTGTGGGTGACTCTCTTCTTCAATTTGCACAAAGTTAAATATTTCCTGTAAGGCAGCTTGTTTCTTATGAGCAGGAAAATATTTTTCAGAGAAGTAATAAATCATATCCTGGGGACTACGCACACAACCAGGAGCAAGAGTATTGTACCATATCTTAGCATCACCCTTGAGAACGGAAATAATTTGAGAATATAGTAGTAGCGAATTTTATCCTCATGAGCAAAAAGGGTGGCTATATCATTTAATTTGGTAAGGTGTGCCACAACAGATTCAGTTTCATAGCCATGGAAAGGATCATATTCAACCAGAGTAATTAGCTCTGGGTCGACAGACAATTCATAATCGTTATCATCGACAAAGATAGGTGAAGTAGCAAACTTAGGATCACATTTCATTCTAGCATTCAAAGATTTCTCTTTCAGTTTGCATAATAATTTCTTAAGATCATATCTATCATTGCAAGCAAGAAAATCTCTAGCTGTCTCCTCATCCATAACATAACCTTCAGGTATCTTAGGCATTTCATATCTCGGAGGGCTAGGTCTAATAGGTGTTTCAAGATTTTCAGTTTCAAGTACTTCATCCGTTTCAATAATTTCATCGGTTTCAGCACGCTCCATATCTTTAGCTCTAGCAATTTGTTCATTAAGAAATTCACCAAGTGGCATATTATCATCAAGCAAGGTACTAGCACCATCATGAGTAGCATTCATATAAGTAGCATCATCAATAAGTTGCGACATATCATGATTAATAGCATGTGGTGGTGTTGCAAGTCTACTCAAAATAGAAGGTGAATCAACTGCAGAGCTAGATGGAAGTTCATTACCTCCCCTCGTCTTAGAGGGGAAAATCTTAATTTTGGTATCTTTTAGATTCTTCATGGTGAAAAATCGATAATAATCCCAAGTGACTCAACAAATATAGCTATACTCCCCCGCAACGACGCCAGAAAAAGGTCTTGATAACTGATACGTCTCCAACGTATCCATAATTTTTTATTGTTCCATGCTATTATATTATCTGTTTTGGATGTTTAATGGGCTTTATTATACACTTTTATATTATTTTTGGGACTAACCTACTAACCAAAGGCCCAATGCAAATTGTTGTTTTTTTACATATTTCAGTGTTGCGCAGAAAAGGAATATCAAACGGAATACAAACGGAATGAAACCTTCGGGAGAGTGATTTTTGGAACAAACGCAATCCAGGAGACTTGGAGTGGACGTCAAGAAAGAAACGAGGAGGCCACAAGGAAGGAGGGCGCGCCCAGGGGGGTAGGTGCGCCCCCACCCTCGTGGGCCCCCGTGGCTCCCCTGACCAACTTCTTTCGCCTATATATACTCATATACCCCGAAAACATCCGAGAGCACCACGAAACCCTATTTCCACCGCCGCAACCTTCTGTACCCGTGAGATACCATCTTGGGGCCTTTTCCGGCGCTCCGCCGAAGGGGGAATCGATCACGGTGGGCTTCTACATCAACACCATAGCCTCTCCGATGATGTGTGAGTAGTTTACCACAGACCTTCGGGTCCATAGTTATTAGCTAGATGGCTTCTTCTCTCTCTTTGGATATCAGTACAAAGTTCTCCTCGATCTTCTTGGAGATCTATTCGATGTAATTCTTTTTGCGGTGTGTTTGTCGAGATCCGATGAATTGTGGGTTTATGATCAAGATTATCTATGAACAATATTTGAATCTCCTCTGAATTCTTTTATGTATGATTTGTTATCTTTGCGTCTCTTGAATTATCGGTTTGGTTTGGCCTCCTAGATTGATCTTTCTTGCAATGGGAGAAGTGCTTAGCTTTGGGTTCAATCTTGCGGTGTCCTTTCCCGGTGATAGCGAGGGCAGCAAGGCACATATTGTATTGTTGCCATCGAGGATAAAAGATGGGGTTTATATCATATTGCTTGAGTTTATCCCTCTACATCATGTCATCTTGCCTAATGTGTTACTCTGTTCTTATGAACTTAATACTCTAGATGCATGCTGGATTGCGGTCGATGTGGGGAGTAATAGTAGTAGATGCAGAATCGTTTCGGTCTACTTGTCGCGGGCGTGATTCCTATATACATGATCATGCCTAGATATTCTCATAACTATGCACTTTTCTATCAATTGCTCGGCAGTAATTTGTTCACCCACCGTAATACTTATGCTATCTTGAGAGAAGCCACTAGTGAAACCTATGGCCCCCGGGTGTATTTTCCATCATATAAGTTTCCAATCTATTTTACTTTGCAATCTTTACTTTCAATCTATATCATAAAAATACCAAAAATATTTACCTTATTATCTCTATCAGATCTCACTTTTGCAAGTGGCCGTGAAGGGATTGACAACCCCTTTATCGCGTTGGTTGCAAGGTTCTTATTTGTTTGTGTAGGTACGAGGCGATTTGCGTGTATCCTCCTACTGGATTGATACCTTGGTTCTCAAAAACTGAGGGAAATAGTTACGCTACTTTACTGCATTACCCTTTCCTCTTCAAGGGAAAACCAACGCATGCTCAAGAGGTAGCAATAACCCACAAGTATAGGGGATCACAACAGTTTTCAAGGGTAGAGTATTCAACCCAAATTTATAGATTCGACACAACGGGAGCCAAAGAATATTTGCAAGTATTAGCGGTTGAGTTGTCAATTCAACCACACGTCGAGATTAAATATCTAATATCTACAACAAAGTGATCAGTAGCACAGTAATATGATAGTTTTGATAGTAGTAGTAACAACAATGTAATGATAACGGTGATAGCAATGATTTTGTAGCAAGTGTAACAATAACAATAGCAGTAGTAACTTAGCAAGAACAATATGTAGGAAATTCGTAGGCATTGGATCGGTGGATTCGTTGGATGATATTCATCATATAACAGTCATAACCTAGGGCGATACAAAACTAGCTCTAGTTCATAAATATAATTTAGGCATGTATTTCGCAAATAGTCATACATGCTTATGGAAAGAACTTGCATGAAATCTTTTGTCCTACCCTCCCGTGGCAGCAGGGTCCATATGGAAACTAAGGAATATTAAAACTTCCTTTTAATAGAGAACTGGAACAAAGCATTAACACATAATGAATACATGAACTCCTCAAACTACAGTCATCACCAGAAAGTATCCCGACTATTATCACTCCGGGGTTTACGGGTCATAACACGTAGTAGGTGAATATGACTTGCAAGATCGGATCTAAAACATAGATATAATGGTGATAACATGAATGGTTCAGATCTGAAATCATGGCACCCGGGCCCAAAGTGACAAGCATTAAGCATGGCAAAGTCATAACAACATCAATCTCAGAACATATGGATACTAGGGATCAAGCCCTAACAAAACTAACTCGATTACATGATGAATCTCATCCAACTCCTGACCGACTAGCGAGCCTACGAAGGAATTACTCACTCCCGATGGGGAGCATCATGGAATTGGCGATGGAGAAGGGTTGGTGATGACGAAGATCGAAGATCCCCCTCTCCGGAGCCCAAAATGGACTCCAGATATGGCCTCCCGATGAAGAACAGGAGGTGGCGGTGGCTCCGTATCGTGAAACGCGATAATTCTTTGTCCCTGATTTTTTTCTCCAAATATGGGATTTTATAGATTCAGAATCAGGGTCTGCGGGGCCACCAGGTGGGCACAACCCACCTGGGCACGCTTAGAGGGAGAGTGGTGCGTGCCCTTGTGGGTTGTGCTCACCTGGGGGGCCCCCTCCAGAGGTTCTTGGCTCTAGTATTTTTCTTTTATTATGAAATAATTCTCCAAAAAGTTCAGTTCCAATCTGAGAACTTTTATTTCTGCACAAAAATAACACCTTGGTAGTTCTGCTAAAAACAACGCCAGTCCGGGTTAGTTTCATTCAAATCATGCAAATTAGAGTCCAAAACAAGAGGAAACCCGTTAGGAAAAGTAGATACGACGGAAACATATCACTGCTCCACGCAAGGCCAAGAGGGCATGGCCCACACCATCACGCAAGGCCAAGAATAGCCAGACGAGTACGGGCAAGTGGAAGAAGATTAAGTGTACATCGAGGGGGGGGCATTTGTTTGCTGATAAGCTCACTCATCAAGCCAATGCGCAAAAGAAGAGATGGCAAAGCATTCAAACGAAGGCATACACAAAGGATGAAGCAGGATCATTTGCGATAGCTGAAAGGACATTGGACAAGACCCCAAGATCGGTGCAGAGTAAAAAGGATCACCCTTTTGGTTTAGAGTTCATGCAAAGTTCCATGAACGCTGTCGGCGTTCTGGGAACGGGGGTACCCAGACTTGCCTGCATGCGGCTCGCGGTGTGGCTCAAGGATTGGCCCAGTACGACCCATCCTCATCAACACAAGCTTAAGACCCTCGCGAGGGGCCAAGCCTCGCGGGGCGGACGACAGAAAGCTTCCTCAAGCACGGCCTCGTCAGGCTGGCTCGCGAGGAGGCGGAGAGATCAAGGCGGGGTACCTCACGAGGTGCCCATGGCGCAAGCCATGACGACTAAGGCGCCAGCGGGCGCCGCCCGCCAGAGGTGTCCTCATTTCCCCTTTGGTGCAAAGGGGGCAAGCGCAGGCAAGGGTATCAAGAAAAGGCAACCATTTCGGTGCAACAAGACCAAGACCAGCAGAACGGCAGGAAGGAGGTCATCGTGGAGCCCAAGCCGGCGTCACCGTCAGAGTCTTTGACAGGCGAGGACCGACTTTAGTCAGGATAAGTGTACTAGATGTTCCCCTTCAAAATGGCCAATTGTTGGCGCCCTTCCCTCTCAATATTTGGGAAGAGGCCCAGGGCCTCCCTCTATAAATAGAGCTAGCCACCACAGAGTAGAGGCATCTGAGAGATTGAGACAAGAAGGAGATCGATCTGAGTCGGCAGCTAGAGAGAGAGAAAGAGAGGCGACTGAACTCCCCTGGCAGTTCATCGCACCAGCTCAAGAACAGACCCTCGCGAGGCTGTTCTTCCCTTATCTTATTCATCATCGGCACTGAGGCAATCCACCACACACACCTTTGGGTAGGGTATTACACCACAATGGTGGCCCGAACCAGTATAAACCTCGTGTTCCTTGTGTTGTTCTTTGTGTAGTTTAGATCCTTGCGAGGCGACGAGACGTAGGTAGGTTGAAGGCGTGATCTCCGCATGCACCCCAGGGTTCGAACCTAGAGGGTCTGCTGGAACCCGAAATCCGACATTTGGCGCGCTAGGTAGGGGTGCACCGGAATCCGCCTTCTGCCGCCTCGCGCCCCGTCGCATTGTCATCATCTTGTCCGGCGACCTAACGGGCAATCCCGATCCCTGGCGGCTGGCCCGCCAGCCTTGAGCCGCTTCGCCCAGGCTACCTCAACCACATGCCATAGGCGGCCCATGATCCGGAGCGCGTTGCGGGCGATGGCGATGTGATCGGACGCCGATCTCATGCAGCGGCGAGTGCGGTCGGCGGCGAGGGCCTCGAGCCACGCCCACACGGCGCAGCGCCCGTACACGGCAACAAAGCGAACTCGAGGGTCGCGCTCACGGTGGCGAGAGCTACTGCAGTCTGAGCTCTTCGGAGGGCGGCCACGGCGTCTTCTTTGGGCGAGTAGCGAGCTCTGAGCCCGCCGCATCAGGGGCTCACCCCTTCTGCACCCAGCCACCGCCTCAGGTCCAAGGCGAACCGCACGGAGGCCCCACACGCACCCGCGCAGCTCCGAGCGGATTTCAAGGCCACTCCAACGCCAACCAGGCCGTCAGCACCGGGCTAACAATGGCGCCGCCTCCGCCCCCAGCCAGCGAAGGAGGACTCGCCACAGCCCATGGTCCCGGTGGGCCGCCGTGCTACCGCCCCCAGGTTGGCGCCTCGAGCAGGGCTGCGTGGCACATGGGGCACTACAATAAGCATTCGGGTGGCGGCCCGGAAGAGTATGTGCCCCACATGATGGATCAAGGGCACGCGCAGGAGGAAGACCATGGCTCGCTCCTCGGCCCAAGCTGGGGGGAAGAGACACCCGAAGCTGAGCTCTTTCAGGAGCCAAGGGAAAGCCCCATCAACCGCGCTGGAGGCAGCGGTTATTGGGTACCGCTAATTTCTCAGGAGCAGGCATACGCTAACCATGAATCACAGGAGGTAAAGGTCGTCGCGGCGGATGGCTGCCCCAATCTAGCAGCTTCCTACCCCTCAGGAGGAGGGCGCCGAGGGCTGCAGGAGAGGGGTCGAGATCCGGCATCACCACCGCGGCGTTCGGAGCAAGGCGTCCTCGGGAGGTAGGCCCTCTGCCGGGAGGTGCCTGGGGCCTACCCGGCGGAGGACCCGTGTCGTCGGGGAACTGGCTGGCGACCGCTCTATCCCATCGGCGGCGTCCTCGGTCTCCGGCCGTCGTCGATGGCAATAGAGTGTGGTGCAAGGCGGGGCCCTCGTCTGGCGATATGAAGCAAGGCCAGTACCTGTGAAGAAGGCCCAGTGCATGTGAAGATCGCCGCCCCGTGACACTCACGTAATAATGAGTGGGGCTGTACACGCCCCGGAGTCTTAGGATCGCCGGCCTCAGGCCCTGGGGCTCCCTCCCACGCCCAGTGGCAGCACTTAGCTCATATTTGGTGAGAAGACGTCGAAGACTAGACTAGGTGCGGACGCGCCTTTACCTTCTTTTGCCTTTCCTTTGGTTGTCTTTTTCCCCCGTTTGGATTTAAGTTGGATTTGAGCTTGAGACTTGTGTGTGTTCGGGGAAGGGGTGTTTAGTCTCGTTCGAGCAATCTTTCGCGTTCTGGTTACCGCTTTACATCCATCCCGCCTCAGCTGCCTCCCCTCGTGAGCCCCTCGCGAGCCGGGCCAGGCCTAGCATGCGTGCAGCCCGGACTGCCGTCACCACGCCCTCTCAGGAGGTTCTCATTACAGGTTCAATGGGCTCGTTCAGGAGGCACTCAGGACGCCACAGCCCTCTGCAGGCTATCTCGAGGCCCACACGGTCGAAGGTAAACAAGCTAGTCGGCTCATCGCAAGACCAGCCACTTGGCGTAGGCGTACGAGTGAAATCGTGTCTACTAATGCGCTAACTGCAAGTTTTTACACGAGGGGCTCCCCCTCCCAAAATGCTATTACAACCTTCAGGGCCAAGCCCGAACTCTCTCTGTGCAGGGTAGAAAGCAGGAACAACACACGGTCAATCGGATAAATCCCCCAATGCATCCTCAAGGGCACCTCCTGTATCGTCACTGGCGTCGCTAGCCTCGCCATCACCCTCCACGTCGCCGTCCGCAGCGTCCGGGCCGTTCACCACGCCGCCTTCATCAGCGACCACGACCACGCCGTCGTTATCAGTGGTGAAGGCCCTGACGAGGGCATCTACGTTGTTTTCCACCCAGTGTGCCAGGTCGCCCCGGACGGCCAGGAGAACCGGGGCGATGGCGGCATCGAAGTCGAAGTGAGGATCCATGTTCTGAAGATGACTGAAGACGCGAGAAAAAGCACGCCCGAGCAGGGCACGGCTTCTCTCCTCCACCAACCTATTGGCTCTGCCCGACCGAGCCTCCAGCCGCGTCACCACATCAGTGAAGAACTGGAGGTTACCAGCATAGTTAACCACATGAGGCTCCCCAACGGCCGCCTCGCAGATGTTGCCCAAGGCCGTGTTAGCTCTTTCCCTGAGCGTGCGGAGCATAGGGCCATGCTCGTGCTCCAGGATCTGCCGCTAGCGTGTCTTGTCCTTGCTCCACCGCGCGACGGCCTCAGCCGCGTCCACCCTTTGACGGAGAAGAAGCACCTCGGCGCGGGAGGAAGTCAGCTCCCCCTGTGCCGCGCCAAGGGCGGCAGGCGGCGTCCGCCTGCCGCGTCACTTCATCCAGCTTGGCTCTTGGGGCGGCGGTCCTGCCCTCTGCTTCGACCTTAATCAACTCCAGCCTCTCCTCGAACTCGCGCTCGAGGTTCGAGCGGGCCGCCGCCACCCGGCGATCGACTGTTCCAGGACTCGGGCCTCCAGCGGCGACATCGTCCTCCGCTGCGCCACCAGCGCTCTCGTCTCCGGCCGCTCAAGGTCGCAGGGCGCTCGGTGGCTTCGGCGTCGTGCCTCCTCACATCTCTGGAGCTCCGCCTGGTCGACCGAAGCCCCCTTCATCGACGCAAGGGCCGCCTCACGCAGCTCCACCTGCTGCTCTAGGGAGTTACACCAGGCCTGGATCTCCCGCACCTGCTCCTCCACAGCCTCGCACCGCCGGTCAGCCTCCCGGGCCTCCCCGACGGCTCGGGAGCGGGCCTCCTGAGAAGCCGCCAGCGACACCTCGGCTTCCTCATTGTCGAGGTCACGCTGGTGGCGCGCAAGCGCGACGGCCACCTTCAGCTTGCGCCTCTCCTCAGCTAGGCGCAGGCCCTCGGCCTCAAGGCGCGCATCCTCGTCAGCAAGCTCTGCACCGAGCTGGCTCACCGCGTCAGCCGCCCTCCGGAGAAACCCTTGGTGAAGGGCGCGGTGCTCCCGAGCGTGCTCAAGCACGTCTTCCGCGTCGTCCTCCGCCCCAGGCATGCGCGGGGGGCCACGAGCCAGCACTCCCCCTCTGGGCAGGGGGCTGGGGGCTGGCGCCCTCGCGATGGCCGGACGCGCCTCGCTAGAAGCCCGGCCCCGAGCCGGCTCATCCTCAAAGGAAGAACGCAAGGCCGACCTCAGCCAGTCGTCGTCCACAACCAATCGAAGAGCCCAAGGCAGGCTGGCAATGCCCCGGGAGGGCTCGCGAAGGAGGGTCGCGAGGTGCACGGAATCATGATGCATCACAGGATGGCTCACCTCTCCAACCGGCCTCACCACGAGGGCAGTGCTTGAGCTCGGGGCGCTTGGGGACGGTGGAGAGGGCGAGGCCTGGAGGGATGGCTCCTCAGCCGTCTCCGTGAACTCGGCGGGGAAGGGCCTGCGCAGGCAATGATCAGCTGAAGCAACGGGAAAGTAAGGAACTAAGAAAGGGGAAAGCTTACTCGTCAATGGTGAAGTACTTCCTGCGCTTCAATAGGCGACAAGGGTAATCATCACCCAAGGCCTCCTTTCTCTTTCGGAGAGCCTCGAAGTCCACGCGAAAGCGGCCTAGGAGCTCGGCGCAAGGGTTAGCCTGCGACGAGGAAGAAGCACCAATGTGACCGGCATCGGGGGCGTCGCCCTGGCCCACGCCGCCAGGTGCTGCCCCGTGAAGGGTGGCCGGGGCCTCAGGAGCCTCTGCCGCAGGAGCCGCGGGCCGCGGCTTAACACCTCCAGCCGCCACAGAGCGGGCCTCAGGGGCTGCCGCCTCAGGAGTTCCGCATGGCGCCATCATCTCGACGACGGCCTCCTCAGCCCCCGGCGGCCCTTGCCTCCCTGCTCCACCACTCGAGGAAGGACCGCCGCGGGAAACCGGAAGGGCAACCACCACAACTGGGTTCTCACGAGGTCCCATGAGGCCCGCGGGGCGCAGCCCCCATTCGTCGAAGCTGGGCATCTGCTTCACAAAATCGGTCCTGCTCAAGCAAAGGTACAACAGGGCACCCTCTTGCAGGAGGCTGCCGGGGGAAGGGTCCCCAGTCAGGATCATGAGAACCTGCCTCAACACTTCAGGTGTCAGATCTTCCTCCTGGAGCCTCATGCGGTCTTCACGCCCCCCGAAGGCCCACATCCAGCAGGAATGGCGCTGGAGAGGGGCAATGCGGCACAGGAGGAACTCCTTCACCACCTTGGGTGCCGTCACACCGAGCGCCCTCAGGTTCGCAAAGCGACGCCAGACAAAGATGAGCCGGGGGCTCGTGAGCGTCTCCTGGCCCCAACCCAAATTGGGGATAGCAGGCAAGGTTGGCTCCAAGAGCAGGGACTAGGCACTCCAACATCCACGTATAGCCACCGCTCTCGGAACCCAGTCGCAGGCGGAGGAAGGCTGAAATCAATCCCCGAGGCCGCCGTTTCTGGCACGGCAAGGAAACTCACGCAGCCCGAGCATTGGGTGGGGTCGCTGAGGTGCAAAGAGAAGAAGTGGCGCAGCAAGGCAACTGAAGGAGGAATGCTGACCATCGCCTCGCAAACAAAGGCAAAAACGGCAAGGAGGGTAATGGATTCGGGACCCAAATGCATCATGTGGATCTGGTAATGGGAAAGTACGACGTTGAAGAAATCAGAAAAGGGGGGAACCCATCCCGCCCACAGGGTGTCGGTGAAGTACCGGACCTCGGTGACTATTCTGTCGATGGAGAAGTGGGACGCGGGCCAGACTATCGTCCTCCCACACTAGTTGAAGATGGTGGCAAGGGCAGAACTGACCTTGCCCAAGCCTTCCAGGTTGAGTATGATCGACCGATCGACGGCAGAGGCCGTCGGCAATGGCGAGCGGGGCGAAGGCACAGGCCTCCGCCCTTTCCCCTTCTTCGTCAGCGCCATGGCGACAGGAAGGGGGAGGATTCAAGATTGGATTGGAAGCAGAAGCTGGAGCTTGAGAGGAGGAAGAGCGGGAGACGCACGAGCGGCGATAAGAGGGATGACTGTGTGCAACTGCGGGTCCGCCTAGCTGGGCGCAAAATAAGGAGGCGTGGGGGAGCAGGGACGCCCACGTCCAATCAACCGCCATGCGGCGCCCAAGGCCGCAGGCTGTTGGGGCCCGCGGCGCTTCGCACTTGCCCTTTGGCTTCTCTGCTAAGCCAAGTCCAGGCGCGCCTTGGGCGGGGGGCTCTGTCGGCGTTACGGGAGCAGGGTACCAGACTTACTGCGTGCGGCCAGCGTCGTGGCTCAAGGTGGCCTAATCGACCCATCTTCATCAACACAAGCTTAAGACCTGGCGAGGGCCAAGCCTCATGGGCGGACGACGTAAAGCTTCCTCGAGCACGGCCTCGTCGGTGGCTCGCGAGGAGGCGGAGAGATCAAGGCGGGGTACCTCACGAGGTGCCCATGACGCAAGCCATGACGACCAAAGGCGCCGGCGGGTGCCTGCCAGCCAAGATGTCCTCATTTCCCCTTTGGTGCAAAGGGGCAAGCGCGACAAGGGTATCAAGCAAAGGCAACCATTTCGTGCAACAAGACCAAGACCAGCAAAACGGCAGGAAGGAGGTCATCGTGGAGCCCAAGCCGGCGTCACCGTCGAGTCTTTGAACAGGCGAGGACCGACTTTAGTCAGGATAAGTGTACTAGATGTTCCCCTTCAAAATGGCCAATTGTTGGCGCCCTTCCCGCTCAATATTTGGGAAGAGGCCCAGGGCCTCCCTCTATAAATAGAGCTAGCCACCACAGAGTAGAGGCATCTGAGAGATGGAGACAAGAAGGAGATCGATCTGAGTCGGCAGCTAGAGAGAGAGAAAGAGAGGCGACTGAACTCCCCTAGCAGTTCATCGCACCAGCTCAAGAACAGACCCTCGTGAGGCTGTTCTTACCTTGTACTGTTCATCATCAGCCCTAGAGGCAATCCACCACACCACACACTGGAGTAGGGTATTACACCACAATGGTGGCCCGAACCAGTATAAACCTCGTGTTCCTTGTGTTGTTCTTTGTGTAGTTTAGATCCTTGCAAGGCGACGAGACGTAGGTAGGTTGAAGGCGTGATCTCCGCGTGCACCCCAGAGTTCGAACCTAGAGGGTCTGCCGAAACCCGAAATCCGACAAACGCAAGTTCCCAGTGACAGTGCAAAATACTATCAGATCCCTCGATAGGGGTCCAAGTGCAGGTGGAAGTCTTAGGTCAGAGATCGCACAGAGGGTTTATCTAGGTTCGGTCCTCCGTAGAGTAATACAATACATCCTACTTGCTTTCATTATTCATGGTGGAGGGATACCTCGTGCGACGGGTTACAACTGTATATGAGATTTCTACCTAGAGTTTGTCTATCTGGATAGAGATGATCTAGAGGGGTTCTCGATCATCCTTTATATAGGCAGGGAGGTCTAGGGTTTACATGGAAGTAGATGTGATCTGGGCGCCGTCACCCTTAGTCTTGGAGGACATGAGGGTCTCTGGCACTCCTTTAGGGCTTCCCTTCTGTTCTGGGCCAGGTGGGCCCACGGTGGGTATCGAGGCTGGGCCCCCTTAAGTGAGCCACCCCGATGTGGGACACCGTCAGTAGCCTCCGAGCATGGTGGTGGTCACAGGGGGACCCATGGGATCTTCAACGGGCTCCTGAATTCTTCTGAGCCATGCCTTGGCCTTCTTTCACAGGGAGGCTGGATATTGGATTGGTGTGTAGGTGGTGTCCCATGGGAGGCCGCACGTCTGATGGGCGCCCCTTCCTAGAGCAAGGCGGAATATTTCCTGAAGGGCTTTTGTAGCGTATCCCGTCACCCATGGGAAGTAGCGGTGATGTCGCCACATCTCTCACACAAGCTCTCCGTGAAAACGAAAATTAGCGAAAAGAAAAACATTTATCTCGCCTGAGTGGACAGATGCTTCGCTTTCGAGCTTCTATAAGGAGGGAAAATGGAGGGTTTTCAGTATCACCCCGCTTCTGTTTATCTCGATTCCTTCCTCCACCGCCAGACTCATTGATGCGCTGCTGATACGTCTAAAACGTATCTATAATTTTTGATTGTTCCATGATGTTATATTATCATTCTTGGATGTTTTATAATCATTTTATATCATTTTTTGGTACTAACCTATTGACGTAGTGCCAAGTGCTAGTTGATGTTTACTACAGGTTGTTTACATCACAGGAAATCAATACCAAACGGAGTCCAAATGCAGCGAAACTTTTTGTGATTTTATGGGACCAGAAGTCATCCAGTAGGACGGAGAAGCGCCTGGGGGGTGCTTCGAGGGGCGCACTACCCACCAGGGCGAGCCTGGAGGCCAGACGCGCCCTGGTGGGTTCTGCCCACCTCAAATGCCTCCCGAACTGTCTCTTTGCTCTGTAAATACCCCAATATTCCAGAAACCCTAGGGGAGTCGACGAAAATCAATTCCAGCCCTCGTGGAGTCCAGAACCACCAGATCCAATCTAGACACCATCACAGAGGGGTTCACCACTTCCATTGGTGCCTCTATGATATTGCGTGAGTAGTTCTTTGTAGACCTACATTTCCGTAGTTAGTAGCTAGATGGCTTCCTCTCTCTCGTTTGTTTCTGAATACAATGGTCTCTTGGAGATCCAATGAACTTTGAGTTGATGATCAGATCTATCTTTTTATCCACGAAAGTTATTTGAGTCTTCTTTGATCTCTTATATGCATGATTGCATATAGCCTCGTATTTCTTCTCCGATATTTGGGTTTTGTGTGGCCAACTTGATCTATTTATCTTGCAATGGGAAGAGGTGCTTTGTAGTGAGTTCGATCTTACGGTGCTTGATCCCAGTGACAGAAGGGGAACCAACACGTATGTATCGTTGCTACTAAGGATAAAACGATGGGGTCTATTTCTACATAAATAGATCTTGTCTACATCATGTCATCGTTCTTATTGCATTACTCCATTTCTCCATGAACTTAATACACTAGATGCATGCTGGATAGCGGTCGATGTGTGGATTTGTAGTAGTAGATGCTGGCAGGAGTCGGTCTACTAATCTTGGACGTGATGCCTATATAATGATCATTGCCTGGATATCATGATGATTATTTGAAGTTCTATCAATTGCCCAACAGTAATTTGTTCACCCACCGTTTGCTATTTTTCTCGAGAGAAGCCACTAGTGAAACCTACGGCTCATGGGTCTCTTCTTTAATATATTTGCCTTTGCGATCTATGTTCCTTTGCTTTTATTTCCAGATCTATTAAACCAAAAATACAAAAATACTTACTGCACTTTATTTTATTTGGCGTTCGATCCATCAATATTTATTGCTCTCACATCCGTTTGCCAATTTCTGGCACTGTTACCCGAAAGGGATTGACAACCCCTTTTACACGTCAGGTTGCGAGTATTTGTTATTTGGGTGCAGGTGCTGTTTACGTAGTGTTGCTTGGTTCTCCTACTGGTTCGATAACCTTGGTCACATCACTGAGGGAAATACCTACCGCCGCTGTGTTGCATCATCCCTTCCTCTTTGGGAAAATACCGACGTAGCTTCAAGCCGCATCAAAAGGAATTTCTGGCGCCGTTGCCGGGGAGGATCTTCAACATATACCAGGTTCCTAATCACAAATCTCATCTCCTTGCAATTTACATCATTTGCCATTTGCCTCTCGTTTTCCTCTCGCCCACTTCACAAAAATTTGACTTTTTATTCGCCCTGTTTTTGTTCGCCGTTTTCTTGCCGGATCTGTTTTTGAGTGCAATCTTGTTGCGTGGTCACAATGACTCAAGAGAACACCAAGTTGTGTGATTTATCAAATACCAACAACAATGATTTTATTGGCACTGCGCTTGCTCCTCCCGCCACTAGTGCAGAGTCTTGTGATATTAATACTGCTTTGTTGAATCTTGTTATGAAAGATCAATTTGCCGGTACTCCTAATGAGGATGCCGCGTCCCATCTTAATACCTTCGTGGAATTATGTGATATGCAAAAGAAAAAAGATGTGGACAATGACTTGTGAAGATGAAATTATTTCTGTTTTCTTTGCGAGATTCTGCAAAAATTTGGTTTTCTTCTTTGCGTCGCAATAGTATCGATTCTTGGAATAAGTGCAAAGATGCTTTTATCACTAAGTATATTTCGCCCGCGAAAATTATTACCCTTAGAACCCAAATCACGAATTTTAAGCAATTTAAACATGAGCATGTTGCACAATCTAGGGAAAGGATGAAAATGATGCGAAGGAATTGCCCGGCTCATGGGTTAAATCTTTGGATGATCATACAAAGTTCTTATGTGGGGTTGAATTTTGTTTCTCGTAATCTTTTAGATTCCGCCGCGGGTGGTACTTTTATGGAAATTACTTTGGGTGAAGCCACCAAATTGCTGGATAATATCATGGCAAATTATTCACAATGGCATACTGAAAGAGCTCCTACTAGTAAAAAAGTTAATTCGGTTGAGGAAATTTCTTCTTTGAGTGAAAAAGTTGATGCTCTTATGAAATTGGTTGCTAGTAAAAGTGCTCCTATTGATTTCAATGATATGCCTTTGTCTACTTTGATTGAGAAAAATAGTGATGCCAAAGATGTGAATTTTATCTCGCGAAATAATTTCAACAACAATGCTTATAGAGGTAATTTTAATCATAGGCCTTTTCCTAGTAATTCCTCTAATAATTATGGTAATTACTATGGAAATCAATCTTATAATAATAATAGGAATACCTCTGATCTTGAGAATAATATTAAAGAATTTATCAACACATAAAAAGTTTTCAATACTATAATGGAAGAAAAGTTGAATAAGATTGATGATTTGTCTAGAAGTGTTGATAGAATTTCTCATGATGTAGAAAATCTCAAGATGGAAATTTTTGTGCCTAAAATTGAGGAATCAATTAAAGCTCTTTATGTTTATATGGATGAAAGTAAGAAAAGAACCGCTATGCTTAGAGCTAGAAGAGAATTTTTAGAAAAAGTGTTTTCTGGTGATTGCTTTCATAAAAATGATGAAGATATTAAAATGATTGGTGTTTCTTCTATTGATTCCTTGTTCAGTAAAATTAAGATTGATGAAAAAGGGACTCGAGAAGAGTCAGGTTAGCTAGAAGGCGTCCCGATAATTCGGAGGGTGAAAATCTTGTTGAGAAAACTGATAAAAGTGGGTTTGAAGAGGTCAAGACTTTAACTAGTGATGTGACCACTCTTTTGGATTACAAAGACTTTAATTATGATAGTTGCTCTTTTATTGATTGCATTTCTTTGTTGCAATCCATGATAATTTCACCCCATGCTTATGAACAAAATAAAGCTTTACTAAACATATTGTTGATGCTATGATGAAAGCTTTGGAAGAAAAGTTGGAATTAGAAGTTTCAGTTTGTAGAAAATTACATGATGAGTGGGAACCTAACTATTAAAGTCAAGATTAAAAATTATGAGTGTTTTGCTTTGTGTGACTTGGGTGCTAGTGTTTCTACAATTCCGAAATCTTTATGTGATGTGCTTGGTCTTACCGACATTGAAGAATGCTCTTTAAATTTGCACTTGGAGGATTCTACTATTAAAAAGCCTATGGGAAGAATTAATGATGTTCTAATTCTTGCAAATAGGAATTATGTGCCCATAGATTTTATTGTTCTTGATATTGATTGTAATCCGTATTGTCCAATTATTCTTGGTAGACCGTTTTTACGCACTATTGGTGCCGTGATTGATACGTAAGAAGGCAATATTAAATTTCAATTTCCACTAAGGAAGGGTATGGAACACTTCCCTAGAACAAGAATTAGGACTCCATATGAATCAATCATGAGGGCATCTTATGGATCTCGAAACGAAGATGACAAAACTTAGATCCTTGCTTTATGCCTAGCTAGGGGCGTAAAACAATAGCGCTTGTTGGGAGGCAACCCAATGAATAAATCTTATGTTTGCTTTTTGCTTTCTGTTCTTGAGTGTTTGCACAATTATGCTACTGTTATGCTTGTGTTTTTTGTGTTTTATGTAGTGTTTTTGCCAAGCAAAGCCTTTAGGATCTTCTTGGGTGATAGTTGTTTGATCTTGCTGAAACAAAACAGAAACTTTCAAGCCCAGAAAAACAATTGTTAAAAATCACAAGAGAGTGATAAAATACCCATTCTTTTTGCAGGAGATTAATATACAAATTTCTCACGTGGTACTAATTTTTTCAAAAAATTTGGAGTTACAGAAGTATTCGAAATATCCAGATTACTACAGACTATTCTATTTTTGACAGATTCTGTTTTCTTTGCGTTGTGTGCTTGTTTTGATGATTCTATGGTTTTCTTTGATGCGTTTTTGCCATAGAAAAGTTGGAATACAGTAGATATAATACAATAATAAAATATGAATTGTTTTGATACACTACTTATAGTAGTGCTTTGCTTTCTTATACTAATGGATCTCACGAAGGTTTTGTTGAGTTTTGTGTGATTGAAGTTTTCAAGTTTTGGGTTATCTTACGATGGATGAAGGAATAAGGAGTAAGAAGAGCCTAAGCTTGGGGATGCCCATGGCATCCCAAGCTATTATCCAAAGAGAAGCAAGAAACTAAGCTTGGGGATGCCCCGAGTGGCATCCCCTCTTTCTTCTAACGACCATCGGTATTTTACTCGAAGCTATATTTTGATTCATCACATACTATGAGTTTTGCTTGGAGCGTGTTGTATGATATGAGCCTTTGATTGTTTTGCTTTGTGTTTTTAGTCTTGAATCCTTGATGGACACACCTATTTGAGAGAGCCAAAATTATGCCATGTCTTGTTAGAATTGCTCTCCGTGCTTCACTTAAATTTTTATGAGCTATGGATTTGCTCTAGTGCTTCACTTATATCTTTTTGAGCACGGTGTGCTTAGTTATTTTTTGAAGAAATGCTCTCTTGCTTCACTTAGATTTATTTGAGAGTTAGTAATTGTTTTAAGAAATTATCTTTTGCTTCACTTAAATAATTTGAGAGAAAGAAATATTATGCTCAAGATCTTCACTTATATTTGTTTGAGCTTATCAAAAGCAACACATGAAAATTAGTTCCAAAGTGATAGATATCCAAGAAGGATATAATAAAAACTTTCATGAAGATCATCGGACAAAATAAACTTGATTCTTTGTAATAGTTTTGAGATTTGATGATGTGATATTGAGTCATGTTGATGAGTAATTGCGCTTTAGTAAGAATATTGGTGTTAAGGTTTGTGATTCCCTATGTAAGCACGAAAGTCAATAGTCATGCAATGAAATTACATACTACTTATGGTGCATTATTCGTTGTTAATTATGCTTAATGCTCGCTTATGAGATTATTCGTTTCTTGGTTGGTCGCTTCTCAATCTTTTGCTAGCCTTCATTTTGCACTAAGTATGATCACTACTTGTGCATCCACAAACCTTTAAACCAGTTTTGCCACATGAGTCCACTATATCTACCTATATGCGGTATTATTTTGCCGTTCTAAGAAAATTTGTATGTGCCATCTCTAATTTTCAAAATAAACTTCTCTTTTGTGTGTTCGTACCGCTTGCGAGGCGGTGAGGGGTGGCTAATATTTTCCATGCTAGATGTGTTATTCTCACGATGAGTGTTTATTCACTTGTCATCGCACGAGAGTAAGGCAAAGGTATTAGGGATGCCCAATCCCGAAATGAAAAATGAATTTACTTTATGTTGTCAAATAATAAATTCCTTGGAAAGTGTTGGTATGGAAGGCACCCGAGGATACGGTTAGCCATGAAAAGTGAAAGTATGGTGGAAAAAGGAATAAACTTTATTTTCTGTTTGGAAACCGCATATGATATATCTAGCATGGAAAGTGTTGGGAACTCTAAGTCGTTTTCGTTGGTGGGAAAAGCACACCTCCCAAAATGTTTTTATCTCTAAGTTTTTCGCTTTAAGCTCTTGCACCACTACAAATCCCTACTTCCCTCCGCGAAGGGCCTTTCTTTTACTTTATGCAATTTTAATTTTCAATTTGGGTCTCCATATTCTCTTATAGAAGCACAAACTAGGAGGCACTATGATCGTACTTGAGCATTGGGTATAGTTAATATGCGAGTGTGTTTCATGAATGGCTCAATGGTTGAGCATGATGGGCTAGGGATAACTTATTTTAGCGTCGATATTTTGAAAGATATGGTTGCTTGTTGATATGCTTGAGTATTTAAATCATCATGCCAAAACTAGACTATTGCTTTGAATCATATAAAAGTCCAAATGTCGATGCTATAAAGAAAAGAATATGAGATGACATGTTAGGCAACATTCCACATCAAAAATTCTGTTTTATCATTTACCTACTCGAGGACGAGCAGGAATTAAGCTTGGGGATGCTGATACGTCTCCAACGTATCTATAATTTTTTGATTGTTCCATGTTGTTATTTTATCATTCTTGGATGTTTTATAATCTTTTTATATCTTTTTTGGTACTAACCTATTGACATAGTTCCAAGTGCCAAGTGCCAGTTGCTATTTTCTGCTTGTTTTTTTACATAGCAGGAAATCAATACCAAAAGGAGTCCAAACGCAACGAAACTTTTTGTGGATTTTTTTGGACCAGAAGACATCCAGTGGGCTAGAGAAGCGCCTGGGGGGGGGGTGCTCCGAGGGGAGCACAACCCACCAGGGCGCGCCTGGACTCCCAGGCGTGCCCTGGTGGGTTGTGCCCACCTCGGGTGCCTCCTGAATTGACTCTTTGCTCTACAAATACCCCAATATTTCAGAAACCCTAGGGAGTCGACGAAAATCAATTCCAATCGCCATAGAGTCCAGAACCACCAGATCTAATCTAGACACCATCACGGTCACCACTTCCATTAGTGCCTCTCTGACGATGCGTGAGTAGTTCTTTGTAAACCTACAGGTCCGTAGTGAGTAGCTAGATGGCTTCCTCTCTCTCGTTTGTTTCTCAATACAATGGTCTCTTGGAGATCCATATGATGTAACTGTTCGCACACGAACACGTCACCGTGTACCCTCGACGCCGGGGGTGGTGCACCGCAGCTCACGTCGAAGGAGACCCGCCGGAAGCGCGGTACGCAAGACAATCCGGCGGGCGCTTTTGTACACCCGAAACCCCACACGCCCGGGAGGGACCCCGTTAGGGCGCGCGGCGGCTATGGGCTGCCCTAGGTCAGCCTGACCGCCCCTAGGGCCTCGAGGTTCGCCGCCCTGCAATGAAGAAGAACGAACGAAGAACGAGGAAGAAGAAGAACAAGGGAGAGAGATAAAGATACAGGTAAAAGATGATAGACTGGTTGTTCGATTGTGTGTTGTTCAATTGGCCGTCACCCCTTGGGTATATAAGAGGCGGCTGGACTTCCCGTGCAAGGAAAAGGCTTGGATTCACGTCCAAAACCCTAGTCAAATTCGGATTGATTTTGTCCAAACTTTCCAAAACTGCTCGGTTTAAACTGGCTGCGCTTTGCTGGTCTTTTTTGTGGTGGTAAAAGATCTCGGATGGAAACGAGCCCAAAAGCAATCTTGACCGTTTCGACGAGACGAACAACTTTTATGTTGAACGTTTTCCGATTCGAGGCCATCTTCTGGGGCAAAACACTCACGCATTACGTCAGACACTTGCCAAGACATGTCTGGTCTCCCGCGTCATATTTCGTCTCTTGACAGGGCTGCATTCCGATGGCTTTAACTTTTGCATACGAACTCGGATTGAAACGATTTTTATATCAAAATCGATCGCTTCGACGAGACGAAGACAATTCGTGTAGATAAGTTTTCCATTTAAGGTCGTATTGGGGGCTTAATCAGCCAAACTGTACTCTGAATATAAGATCTTAGTACTTTGAGCATAGTTTCGGCCTTCGAGATGAAATCGGACTGCGATGACCCAAACTTCAAAGATGTTCATATCGACAATACGGAACTCTTTCATGAAGATCACTTCTCCATTTGAGGCCATCTTAAATAAGTTATTGACCGTGCCAAAATCTGGTGTCAACACATGCCCCCCTGTTTTTCGGCAAAGTTTGTGTGCCGAAAAATAACTTCCGCATAGCTTGTTCTAAGGACGATGTCAACACTCCATCGGCCATTTTGCATGTTCTTAGGATGACAAGTATATATCGGCCATTGCTTGTTTGAACCTCTTGATGCAAACTTGGGTGAAAACTTATCAGCTTCTAATAACAATCTGGTGATAAGGTTCCATAGATCAAAACTATCCTCCGAACCATATTGTTCACCCTTTCGCTAGGATTTTGCAGATAATCAAGAATGAACTTCTTCCAATCCTTACTTCGCCTACATAAAAGTTTCATTAGTGGCCGAAGCGGTGGGCTTCGATTCAGCCTTACCTATGTTGACAAGACCTAGCATCGGCTATTGATAGAAATGCAACACACCATGATTAACATAGTAGCCGGATGCTTGCTATGCCAACTCTTTCAAATTGTCATGTCTAGAAATATGAACAATTTTATAGCAACCCAAGGTAATTTTGCATCTAGACATACCTTAAGATAAACTATAAGTGACTCGTCAAAGCATTGATAACCCTTGGATATTTGTTGTACTACTTATAACGAATCACTGAAAGCCTCAATCTGTATAGCACCTATAGCAACCAAAAGCTCCAAACCGAATAAATTTCATATTCGGCTTTGATTATTGTGTAAAAATATTTTAAGAGGCATGAGGCTTCACATAACAGCACCATATGGAGATATATAAACAACACCAACACCATGGACATTGTTATGAATTCAACTATCAAAACATAATCTCCATAGTACTTGTCTCGCTCTCCATTCGAACTAAGGACGATGTAAGAATATTACACCGGCCATGATCGGATAGTTTCTTAGGACGATAGTTAATTATCGGCCATTATCATGAGGTCCATGTAGAATTCATCCATTAAAGCATGTATAGCCGAAATAAACAAATAAAATAGCAATAAAATATTCCGGCCCCTTTGTCTTAGCAACAAAAATGTAACTAACCAAATGTATAGTGTTTTGGTAATACTCTGTCATGACATGGAAAATTATGTTGCATCCATGGATCAAAATAAGTCCATGGAGGGTAACTGATCATACCTGTGGATGAATTCCATGGCAAAGGCATCAATGGCATTGTTGAAGAAAATGGATGATGTGCTAACCGAAGATTTTAATGTTGTGATGCGCACCTTCGGCTTAATTGTTTGTGGCTTTCATTATTTTCCTTCTTCACTTTTATTGTACTTGTTGCAACAGAAGCATGCACATCATTTTTGTCTTGATTGATCTTCTTGGGAACCCATGCCATGTTCCTCTTTCTCAGCTCTTGTGCACTAAGATTTTGTAATTCCTTCTTTTGCCAATACGATAAGCCGAGTGGGCATCTCGGCTGTGATTCTGTTTTGACCAATGGCAATTCTTTCTCGGCCTTGTGCACTCTCAACTTCTTTTCTTCAGATTTGGCACTTTGACTCTTAATAATTGGTAGCTTCATCTCATTGCCTTTAGTAGCCAATGTCAACACTTTCATTGGCTCTTTTTCATTTGAGATCAAATCTGAAGTAGCACTCTTACGACCATCTCTTTTAACGCAGTAAACTTGTTTGACCACCTCTTTCTTCTTCCTTGAGCTCTGGACCGATTCCTTATGATTGAAACGGTCTTTAACATGTGATTGTTCAGATGTTGATCTTCTTGGAGCTGCATAATATTGGTGAGATGGTCTAAAATAAGATGGAGAATGCGCCCTTGTATCATACCTGTCCCATGATGAATATGTATCTATATGAGCATAGGGATGCATCCACGATATTGGCATTGGCGGCCCAAAATAAGGATATGAATATGTTGCATTAAAATTCGCACTTTGCCAATACCGATCCTCATATTTGCGCCTTGGGGGTGATCTTGGTTTCTTTGCATGATTTGGCCGATAAGCATTCTTCTCTTCACTCTTCTTTTGATATTTCTCCAATAGTTCAGCGAAGGTGATTTTTGATCTCTTACACTTGCGCTTATTTCGGCCTTTGTTTTCTTTTGGTTTGCTTCCATCGATCATTGGATCTGCTTGCTGCCCCCCAGTCCTTGGCGTCTCCATTGTAGCCGATGGAATTCTAGCCCTCAAAATTATGTTCATTATGCTCTTCAACAACTTCTTTACTTGAAAGCTTGACCCCATCACCTGCAGTTTTACCTCCTCTTTAAATGGATCGGCTTGAAGCAGCCGATGCAAAACTTTCGCCATCGAGACCAATCAGAATAGACTGGTCATCTCTTGGTGTCTCAACAAATTTCAATCGTCCTTTTCAATGGCCGATTTAACTATTTGATGAAACATATTGCAATCCTCAAAATTATGTTTGAGCGAATGATGCAACCTACAATACATTCGTCCTTGAACTGATGGCTTGACATGGTGATCAAGAATTCTTATGTAATTATTTTTCAGCAATAAATCAAATATTTGGTCACACATGCTTGAATTGAAGGTAAACTTCTTGCTTTCTAGCCGATCTTGCTGTGTGAGCGGCTTTGAAGATAAGAAAAGCGAATGGTTCAGATTTGAATCTTCCCATTCGGCTATACATTGTGTTTTCCACTCTATCTCCGGTGTCTTTGGATAAGATATTATATTAGCATCGGTTCTCAAAAGAAATTAACCTTGGCTTTAAACTTCCGATCTGAAAATATTTAGAACACACATGTCTCAATTGAGACAAAGTGCAAGCCAAGTAAGAAATAAGCAAAGCTACCCAACTAGATATGAACTTTAGATAAAGCAATGGGGAAAGCTTTGGCCACAACAATAAGTCATTATCGGTCTTTATAAATGGTGCAATGGGTTGACCGATATAGTCTATAACAATTTTGTTGCTAACAAGTAAATTACCCTTCTTCATTGGTCTTTCAAAATTACTTATTAGAATTTTTCTTATAGAAGCATCGACAATAAAGTTGCGACCAAATCGGAAGATAGGCAAGTCACTTGCTAGACATACCTCTTCAATTACGTTGGGAGAGCATGATGATTGTATCACTTGAATAATACTTTGTTCCACTTTTGAATGACTCTCCAATGCCTTGGCATCCTCTTTTTCTTTGATAGATTCGGTACACATACTATTTGATTCGGCTTTTTAATAACCGAATTAACTTTGTTATCGAATCACCACTCTTTTTTCTTTGATTTGCAAGGTTGCTTGTTCTTGTCTAAATTCAGCAAACATTGTAGCTAGTCTATCTTTAAGCTTTTTTCGACCAATTTCAGCCCAATCTTCATCGGATTGCCCCCCAATACTTTGAGACGCTTTCAGCAATGGTGTGTTGCCGAATTTCTGTAATTGTACAGGGGCAACATGATATGCTACGTTACTAGGTAAAGACACATGCTTTGGTAGAATTCTCACTTATTCGTCCATGAGCATGAAGGTGCGGAGCCGAATCACGAATATCTACAATTGCGTATGGTGCCGAAAAATTCGTAGCATGAGGTGTAGCATACGATGTTTGAGGGTAATTGGCCGAATAACTAGTAGTGGCATGGCCAATTCCCCTATCCACCGGCACGTTTGGATTAACATACTGCAAGTTATTCGCCGATAAATAAAAAGTCGAAACACTTTGTTGCATACTATTGGAAGTTCCTACATGGGGTGTCTCAACATGATTAACCGAACTCCTCATGTTGTTCATCGGCATATAGATTTGTGGGGTTGCCGATGCATGGGAGTTGGGATACATATGTTGCATGTTGCTAAAATTATATGAAGTTGAAGCATGAAGATTATTCTGAATCGGCTGTTGCACATAATTATATGCATGATTGATAAAACTAGGGCTAGCCGATACAATATGCTCATTATACGATCTAGCAACAACATATGTATTATTTGCATCTACATAAGTGAATTGGGTATTCATGTTACCTTTGTAGATTGCAAACCCTAGATGACGATCTCTTCGTAGCAAGAACGGGCTGGAGACCGTTCAAAGCTTCGTCCCCAGCGGAGTCGCCAAAAAGTGTGTTCGCACACGAACACGTCACCGTGTACCCTCGACGCCGGGGATGGTGCACCGCAGCTCACGTCGAAGGAGACCCGCCGGAAGCGCGGTACGCAAGACAATCCGGCGGGCGCTTTTGTACACCCGAAACCCCACACGCCTGGGAGGGACCCCGTCAGGCGCGCGGCGGCTATGGGCTGCCCTAGGTCGGCCTGACCGGCCCTAGGGCTTCGAGGTTCGCCGCCCTGCAACGAAGAAGAACGAACGAAGAACGAGGAAGAAGAAGAACAAAGGAGAGAGATAAAGATAAAGGTAAAAGATGATAGATTGATTGTTCGATTGTGTGTTGTTCAATCGGCCGTCACCCCTTGGGTATATAAGAGGCGGCTGGACTTCCCGTGCAAAGAAAAGGCTTGGATTCACGTCCAAAACTCTAGTCAAATTCGGATTGATTTTGTCCGAACTTTCCAAAACTGCTCGGTTTAAACTGGCTGCACCTTGCGGGTCTTTTTTGTGGTGGTAAATGATCTCGGATGGAAACGAGCCCAAAAGCAATCTTGACCGTTTCGACGAGACGAACAACTTTTATGTTGAACGTTTTCCGATTCGAGGCCATCTTCTGGGGCAAAACACTCACGCATTACGTCAGACACTTGCCAAGACATGTCTGGTCTCCCGCGTCATATTTCGTCTCTTGACAGGGCTGCATTCCGATGGCTCTAACTTTTGCATACGAACTCGGATTGGAACGATTTTTATATCAAAAATCGATCGTTTCGATGAGACGAAGACAATTCGTGTAGATACGTTTTCCATTTAAGGTCGTATTGGGGGCTTAATCAGCCAAACTGTACTCTGAATATAAGATCTTAGTACTTTGAGCATAGTTTCGGCCTTCGAGATGAAATCGGACTGCGATGACCCAAACTTCAAAGATGTTCATATCGACAATACGGAACTCTTTCATGAAGATCACTTCTCCATTTGAGGCTATCTTAAATAAGTTATTGACCGTGCCAAAATCTGGTGTCAACAGTAACTCTTTTTGCAGTGTGTTTGTTGGGATCCGATGAACTTTAAGTTTATGATCAGATCTATCTTTTTATCCATGAAAGTTATTTGAGTCTTCTTTCATCTCTTATATGCATGATTGCTTATAGCCTTGTATTTCTTCTCCGATATTTCGGTGTTTTTTGGCCAACTTGATCTATTTATCTTGCAATGGGAAGAGGTGCTTTGTAGTGGGTTCGATCTTACGGTGCTTGATCACAGTGACAGAAGGGGAACCGACACATAAGTATCGTTGCTACTAAGGATAAAATGATGGGGTCCATTTCTACATAAATAGATCTTGTCTACATCATGTCACCGTTCTTATTGCATTACTCCTTTTCTCCATGAACTTAATACACTAGATGCATGCTGGATAGCTGTCGATGTGTGGAGTAATAGTAGTAGATGCAGGCAGGAGTCGGTCTACTAATCCTGGACGTGATGCCTATATAATGATCATTTCCTGGATATCATCATGATTATTTGAAGTTCTATCAATTGCCCAACAGTAATTTGTTCACCCACCATTTGCTATTTTTCTCGAGAGAAGCCACTAGTGAAACCTATGGCGCCTGGTTCTCTTCTTTAATATATTTGCCTTTACGATCTATTTTTATTTGCTTTTATTTTCAGATCTATTAAACCAAAAATAAAAAATACCTCGCTGCACTTTATTTTATTTGGCGTTCGATATATCAATATTTACTACTCTCTCACGTCCGTTTGAAAATTTCTGGTGCCGTTACCCGAAAGGGATTGACAACCCCTTTTACACGTCAGGTTGCGAGTATTTGTTATTTGTGTGCAGGTGCTGTTTACGTAGTGTTGCTTGGTTCTCCTATTGGTTCGATAGCCTTGTTCTCATCACTGAGGGAAATACCTACCGTCGTGTGCTGCATCATCCCTTCCTCTTTGGGGAAATACCTACGTAGCTTCAAGCCGCATCAGCTGCCACCACATCACCTGTTGAGGAACGCAGTATTTCAAAATTTTCCTACGATCATGCAAGATCTATCTAGGAGATGCATAGCAACGAGCGGGGAGAGTGTGTCCACGTACCCTCCACTGGTGCGCGTCGGTCCTAAACAAACGGTTTTTTTACCCCTTTCCGCGACGGCATTTGGAACCGTCGCCAAGTGAGTGTGGGCGATAGGGGGTCCTTCCCACACGACCCAGAAACCGTCGGGGATAGGGAGCGTTGATGCATACAGTTGTCCCTATATAACCATTTCCGATATCTCGAATATCCCAAACGCTTCATCCTTGCTACTCGTTTGTGCTTGCATTGCCATCACAGTCGGAGTTTTGTGATTCTGCCTAAAACGAGGCAGATTCCAGGCACGGGAGTTTTCCAGGCAGATTCTAGGCACGGGAGTTTTACGATGCCTGGCACATCACAAACAGTTCATGATTATAAACCGTGTACGATGGGTAGACAATCACACACATTTAGTTTTCCCGCACCGTATGTGATAGTGTCTGACATCACACACGCTTTGCAAACGGCAACTGTGTGCATGCTTGCACACGTTTCCTCTTTGTGAATCGTCTCGGATTATGGTGTATATCACAAATGTTTGTGTTTTAGCAACCGTGTGTGCCGTAATGACCTGTACAACGTAATTTCGCCCTAATTTAATTGCTGCTATTTAAAATTGTACCTAATTTAAACTTGAAAGTAGGCTATAGCTTTATTCATATCCATCAGGTTCAAACAACCAATGCATTATTTGATTCATAGGTACATATGTTTAAGAATTACATAAGCACCAAATAAAGAATGATGTACCAGGGTTCTATACTTGTACTATTACAGATGGTAAAGAAAGAGGCGACATACATTCCAGTTGCTGAACAAGGTGAAGCAGAATGGCCCTATTGTGCTATCCTGGATGCAGAAGGCATGCAGGACTCTAGTCCAACCCCTTGTGATGGTCGGCCACCAATCATGTAGTTTGAGAGGTAATCTTGAGGAAACTGCTTCAGGATCCACTCCAAAAGAAAAAAGATTCAGATATTGTCATCTAACACAACTCATTATGGGCAGTAAAAAGAAGGCTACAAGGTTCTTACTTACCATCCTGCAGTTCACTGTTGTCTTGCATAAAGTGTAAACAAATAGTTCGATTGACATCTCACAAACCAGAGCTTCTCACAACAAGCATGATGGTTTCGATAGGGAACGTCCCACCTTTGGGGACGAAATGATATCCATTGCCTCTTATTGATTTCAATTTTTTTTCTCGTGTCAACATAGAGCAATAGGAGTGTTGTGTCAGTTTTTGGGATTTTTCGGGGTTCGTTTGGACATTTTTATGGATTAACTGAGTTTTCTAGGCATTTTATGTACATAATTCAAAATTGAACTACATGCACATGCTCCACTGCATATAAATTGGTTGAAAAATCACATGTGTGTCCTTGGGTGCATGCTTTGGTCCCATGCATGAGACAGGAATGAATTTCAAACACCAGGGCACTGTTGATTGCTGGCAAAATGTTGAGATACCTGGTTTTGAAATTCTGGTAAATCCAAAACTTGTCTGATACTCATGAAACTTGGCATGCTATCATGGAGCGGCATCAACATGCCGTGGTGAAACTTTTGTCCCATTTGGGACGGGTTTGGGTATAAGCTTCTCACAAACCAGAGCTTCTCACAACAAGCATGATGGTTTCGATAGGGAACGTACCACCTTTGGGGACGGGACGATATCCGTTGCCTCTTATTGCTTTCAAAAAAATACTAGTGTCAACATAGAACTACAGGAGTGTTGTGTTTAATCTTGGAATTTTTCGGGGTTTGTTTGGCCTTTTTTATATATTAACTGGGTTTTGTAGGCATTTTATGTGCATATTTCAACATTGAACTAAAAGCACATGCTCCAATGCACCAAAGTTGGTTGAAAAATCACATGTATGTCCTAGGGTGAATTTCTAGGTCCCATGCAAGAGATTGGAATGAAATTAAAACACCAGGGCCCTGTTTATTGCTGGCAAAACGTTGAGGTGCCTGGTTTTTAAATTCTAGTAAATCCATAACTCGTCTGAAATTCATGAAACTTGGCAATGCTATCATGGAGCGGCATCAACATGTTGTGGTAAATTTTTTGTCCCATTTGGGGCAGGTTCGGGTGTAAGCTTCTCACAAACCAGAGCTTCTCAAAACAAGCATGATGGTATCGATAGGGAACGTCCCACCTTTGGGGACGAAACGATATCCATTGCCTCTTATTGCTTTCAATTTTTTTCGCAGAGCTGGAAGCCGCGGGCGTCAGCGAGCTGTCCGCGGACCTACGCGAGCTCGTGTACATGCCAGCGCCAGCACCCGTGCCAGTGCCCGTGCGCACCCCTCCACTCACCGTGGTGCCGAACCCCGTGCATTTGGCTGCACCCGCCGCGCCCGTGCCCGTGCCCGTGCGCGCGCCCCCGTCAGTGGCATGGGATGCTGCCGTCGACCGCTACCTCTCAGCGGCTCCAGTTGCCGTCCTCCCGCGCCCCGCCCGTCGATTGCGCGACGACATGATGTTTGATTTACAAGTGAATAACATTTTTTGCTGCCTTGAAGACTTCAACAACGGCGTCCCGGAGGACGACAACGACGGCGTGGCACGCCGCCTCCGCCGCCGCCGGATATAGTTTTTTTGGGTTTAATACTGCATCTCGAATTCTCGACCATATGAATATAAATTTGGAGTGTGACTGAATGAAAGATATGGTTTGAATGAACTTGCGTTTTCTCTCTCTTAATGTACAGACTTATCAAATGTTTTTCTTTTGAAAAAAACGTTAATGGTTTTTAAATATAAAACACTCATCGCAAACGTTTTAGTTAGAACACCCGGATGCAAACCGACAGCTTCCCCAGGAAGCCAAGGGAAAATGTGCCGAGCAGGATTTCTGCATCCCTTCAACGCAAACAGTTGTTTTGCATGACCCATGTGCAACCTCATACAAACAACCGGGTAAGATTTGCATATCTGTCATTTTGGGTATGTTGCCATTTGTCAAACTAGAAAGACTGATATTTGTTTATCTAGTAACATTGCCATTTGTCAACCTTGTAACACTGCGATTTGTCAAAATATGCAGCTAAAAAATCACTAGCACTATCTAATTTTTGCAACTAAAATCACTAGCACTGTTCATATGGACACCACTAGCAGGCGTGAGTTGATGGACGCATATGAAAATGTACCATTGATTACATACAACAAGTCATCAGCCCACAACGACAACGAGGATACATGTTGGATTATAGATCATTTCCAACAAAACATTCTAGAGAAGTTTTTCTCACACAACAAATAACAATGCGATGAAATGAACTTCAGCTCAACCACTCGTCGGCGTTGGGAACGCTTTCTTTGAACCAGAAGTGATTCTCTGGGAAGGGCCAGCTACTGTCAATCTCGAGACCAACGCAGGACTGATCATCCAGGCTGAAGTGGCCTATGTCAGGACCCATATTGGGACAGTAGGGAAGCATAGCAATGTTCGAGGTATAGATACATTTGCTTCTCATAATTGGTAGTAACGTTGTGTCAACAACAACTGGATCGCCTTCCACCATCATTGGATAGTTTTGTACAAGGAAGAGCGAGTTTCCTCCAAGACTTTCAATACTGAACCAGGGAGAAGGTGTTGGAGCTAGTACACTAGTATCCATCCCGAATACCCTGCAATGGATGTTGGAATAGGTCCGGAGAGTGCGACCATGCGAGACAACACCTGCTTCCTTAGTAACATCAGCAGTGCCCTATATACAGACAAGAAGAAGAGGTGATCCATCAGAATAAGTTGCCAGGCGCCATTGAGTATATGGGTCCAGCTCGTCCTCATGCTTGTGATCATCAACATCGTCATCTCCCCCTTGGTTAAAATTTTAAAAGTATAGGTGGTGGAATGTTCACAGGACCTTGGAAACACAAGAAGGTTAATTAATTAGTAAAGGGAAACTAGCTAACCCGCATGCATGTGGATGAAACCATTATAATTATGGTGGAAGACAAATGTACCGAAAGCATGATGATTCCATGCAAAAACAGTGCCATGAGTGGTGGCAGCAAACACAAGACCCTCGTATTGAATTGCATCACAATACTCACCCGTGTACAAAAATTGATTTTTGAGCAATATCCATCGAGGCGTGGAAGTAAGGAAGGCAACAAGCTTGTCGAAGATAGCAATAACTTCATTGTTCGAGTAATCCCAATAGCGGCCAGGAACTCGACAAATTGCTATCTTTCATAGACGACAGTCACCATGATCGTATTTGAACTCACGTAGAATACCAGTGTACTCAACCTCTGGACAGTTGTCTGAGATTTTTGGAAGTGGAACCCGGTGACGAGTGTACACATTCACAAGTTCCCACTCATAGTTGTACCCAATGTAAACAACCCAATATCCATTTGCGCCTGCCCAAGCCTTGCCCTCAAGCGATGGCATCTTAACATCATACGTATCATTATCAAGCGGCATCAACTTGCACAAGGCGAGGCTTCCCTGAATCCGCCGCCGATCGGCGCAGGTCACGGTGAAGAAGATAGGGGAGATCAAACCGCTCCTAGACCCTTGGGTTCCTTGTAATGATGTTATTAGTTGAGTCGAGAATGGTCTTGAACGAACCTGCCATGCTAGCGGAGGTGATGACATCGCACCGATCAATGAGTTCCTCCACCGCGTCATCATTCAGATCGGGGCAAGAATAACGGGGTCAATTCCGGCCTGTTCCCTCCATGGAGAAGATGATCGAACAATGGCAGAAGGAAGGGTGAAGGCGAATGGAGGATGGAGGAAGAGCGTGCGACAACAGTTCCAAATCGATAGGGAAAGGCGAAGAGGCGGTAGACGGTTGCCACGGTACACGAAGAGGCGCCTGGGGAGCAAACGGTTGCCACAGAGGTCACACACTGACGACAAGGGCCAAGTGAACCGCATGCGTATATCGCACACACCTTGATCTGGTTGGCCGTTTCTTTTGCGTTGCCTAATCACAAATAGTTCATCCGAGTGAACCGTATGCTGTATATCACACACACCTTCATCTGGCTGAGCGTTTCTTTCGTGTTGCCTAATCACAAACAATTCATCCGAGTGAACCATATGCTGTGTATCACACAAGCCTTCATCTGGCTGCCCGTTTCTTTTGTACCTCCTCATCACAAATAGTTAATTGAACTAAACCGTATGCCCTTCATCGCACTCACAACTAAAACCTGAACCGTGTTTGATGCATCCGTCATCGCAAACGTTTTATACATTTCTGACGGTTTTCATACAACACCGTTAGCGATTATTGCATCACACACAGTTTCTCGAAGGGTCTCTGATCGTAGTGTCGTGTTAGCAGCATCCTGCAGTAGTGCTCGTAGACCAAAAGCGGAAGCGTTTAGCAACGTGGTTGATGTAGTCGAACGTCTTCACGATCCGACCGAGGCAAGTACCGAACGTACGGCACCTCCGTGTTTAGCACACATTCAGCACGATGACGTCCCTCGAGCTCTTGATCCAGTCGAGGACGAGGGAGAGTTCTGTCAGGACGACGGCGTGGTGACGGTGATGATGAAGTTACCGGCGCAGGGCTTCGCCTAAGCACTACGACGATATGACCGAGGTGTGTAACTATGGAGGGGGGCACCGCACACGGCTAAGACAAATCTTCGAGACTTTTGGGGTGCCCCCTGCCCAGGTATATAAATGAGGGAGGGAGATAGGTCGGCCCCCTAGGGGCGCGCCAAGAGTATGGAGCCCTACTAGGACTTCCAAGTCCTAGTAGGAATCCCTTTCCTTTTCGGAGTAGGAGAGAAGGAAAGAGGGAAAAAGAGGGAGTAGGAAAGGGCAAGGGGGGCGCCGCCCCCTTCCCCTAGTCCAATTTAGACCCATGGGGGGGGGGGGCGCCACCTCCCCTTGGGCCTGCCTCCTCTTTTCCCGTATGGACCAATAAGGCCCATTACTTCTCCCGGAGAATTCCCGTAACTCCCAGGTACTCCGAAAAATACCCGAATCACTCGGAACCTTTCCGATGTCCGAATATAGCCTTCCAATATATGAATATTTACCTCTCAACCATTTCGAGACTCCTCGTCATGTCCGTGATCTCATCCGGGACTCCGAACAATCTTCGGTCATCAAATCACATAACTCATAATACAAATCATCATCGAACATTAAGCGTGCGGACCCTACGTGCTCGAGAACTATGTAGACATGAACGAGACACATCTCCAGTCAATAACCAATAGCGGAACCTGGATGCTCATATTGGCTCCTACATATTCTACGAAGATCTTTATCGGTCAAACGCATAACAACATACGTCATTCCCTTTCTCATCGGTATGTTACTTTCCCAAGATTCGATCGTCGGTATCATCATACCTAGTTCAATCTCGTTACCGACAAGTCTCTTTACTCGTTCCGCAATGCATCATCCCGCAACTAACTCATTAGTCACATTGCTTGCAAGGCTTATAGTGATGTGCATTACCGAGAGGGCCCAGAGATACCTCTCCGATACACTGGGTGACAAATCCTAATCTTGATCTATGCCAACCCAACAAACACCTTCGGAGACACCTGTAGAACATCTTTATAATCACCCAGTTACGTTGTGATGTTTGATAGCACACAAGGTGTTCCTCTGGTATTCGGGAGTTGCATAATCTCAATGTCAGAGGAATATGTATAAGTCATGAAGAAAGCAATAGAAATAAAAATTAACGATATGCTAAGCTAACGGATGGGTCTTGTCCATCACATCATTCTCCTAATGATGTGATCCCGTTCATCAAATGACAATACATGTCTATGGTCAGGAAACTTAACTATCTTTGATTAACGAGCTAGTCTAGTAGAGGCATACTAGGGACACTTTGTTTTGTCTATGTATTCACACATGTATCAAGTTTCCGGTTAATACAATTCTAGCATGAATAATAAACATTTATCATGATATAAGGACATAAAATAATAACTTCCTTATTGCCTCTAGGGCATATTTCTTTCAGTCTCCCACTTGGAATAGAGTCAGTAATTTAGTTCACATCGCCATGTGATTTAACACCAGTAGTTCACATCACCATGTGATTAACACCCATAGTTCACATCGCCATGTGACCAACACTCAAAAGGGTTTACTAGAGTCAATAATCTAGTTGACATAGCTATGTGATTAACACCCAAGAGCACTAAGGTGTGACCATGTTTTGCTTGTGAGATAAATTTTAGTCTACGGGTCTGCAACATTTAGATCCGTATGTATTTTTGCAAATTTCTATGTCTACAATGCTCTGCACGGAGCTACTCTAGCTAATTGCTCCCACTTACAATATGTATCTGGATCGAGACTCAGAGTTATCCAGATCGGTGTCAAAGCTTGTATCGATGTAACTTTTTACGACCAAATCTTTATCACCTCCATAACCGAGAAATATTTTGTAACATCCCAATTTTCAATTTGGATGTTATACATACGACATCATATGCATATCATATTTTATTTCCATTTTTGTTGTGATCCTAGAAATCTTAAGCAACTCCTAAAATTTGTTTATGGTATTTTTAGAATTTTTTTATATTTTATTAGGATTTTTATTTTGGGCGAAATTTATTTCAAAAAAAAACTTCGTAGCCCCACTGGGTCGAAGGCCCAGCCGAGCCGGGCCAAGCCCAGCCGCGCTGCTGCCTTCGCCGTCGTGCGGATGCCGGACTCCGGCGAGGAGGAGTCCGGGTCGGCCTCCCCGCCCCCTCACGCACGCCGCCGCCTCCCTCGAGGCTTTGTAAGCCGCCTGCCCCCACCTCCTCATCCTTGCCGCCACCGCAGCCGCCTCCAGCCGAGCCCGCCGCCGCCGCCGTCGCCGCTGCCGCGCCGCCGCCGCCGCCAATCACGACGCCACCGAGCCCGCCTCGCCCCGCCAACCGCCGACGCCGCTGGATCTCGCCGTTGACCCGCCATCGCGGTTGACCGGTAAAAACCGCCCGGTTCTCCGGTTTATTTTCGTTTTAGGTTAGATCGGTTTTTTTATTTTAGTTCATTAATTAACGAATGTTCATCGATTAACTTCTTTTAATGAATGAATTCGTTTGTTTAGTTCAGATAGCGGACGTTCGTCCGATAGATTTTTCTTTTTAGTTTTATTTTCGGCCAGGGACCTATCCGTGAATACTTTTATCATAGATTAGTCCCTGGTCTTCAAACCCTCGCTACCTTTTGCTCGTTTGTCCAAATCTAGTGAAACCAACGTCGAAATCTTTGTATTGTTCCCCTCTTTCCAGATAATCAACTTGAACATGATTTTGACAATTTTAAAATTTGGTTTCATGCAGATTTGATTTTGAACTTTTTTTGGTCGTAGTTTGAGTTTCGTAACTCCGATTCGATTGATTATTTTTGAAAATCGAAGCTCTTCAGTTGAACTTTTAGTTTGGATCTTTTCATTCGAGTTTTAACTTTGCGTCTTTTGCTTGAGTGCTTATGTATGCTATTCTTTGTTCACGATAGAGTTTCTAGAGTGCGAAGCGTGCTACTACGAGCCCCTTTGCAGGTCGACAGCAAGGCAAGTAACACTTTGATCATACCCCTCATTACCTAGTTTTTATGCATTAGTTTCAACCCTCAAACATTGCATGAGTATGATTGATAACATGTGGGTTTTGGGAAGTAGTTGCTGAGGTAGCACCTATCACTGGTGCGCGTCGGTCCTAAACAAACGATTTTTTACCCCTTTCCGCGATGACATTTGGAACCGTCGCCAAGTGAGTGTGTGCGATAGGGTGTCCTTCCCACACGACCCAGAAATCGTCGGGGATAGGCCCTCCTGGGACCCAGGCTGGGGCCGTGTGTGATCGGGCGAGGCATTGAAACCCAATCATTTCCGTAGGTATGTACATCCCACACGGTGAATCCCAGAAATCATTTCAGTAGGTATCTACATCCCACACGGTAAATCCCAGAAATCATTTCCGTAGGTATGTACATCCCACACGGTGAATCCCAGAAAATCATTTCCGCTCGTATGTATATCACACGCGGTCAATCCAAGGAATACGTTTCCGGTCTGATGTACATCCCACACAGTCAATCCAGGGAAAACGTTTCTGTTCGGATGTACATCCCACACGGTTTTATGTATACGCTCGTGTGTGAAAGGTGTAACCATCACACACACGCTCTGCCTTGGTTAACTATTTGCTTTCATTAACTACATCACACACGATTTGATGTAGAAAACTATGTGGCATTGGGCTATCCATCGCAAGTGCTTTTACTGCAAGAACCGTTTGCAAAGGTCCATGACCGTCTGTTCTATTTTTATTTTTGCCTATAATTTATTATTCTAATTGGAAATTTTGAAATACGAAATGTGCAATTCAAATTCTCAGCACAATGGTTCAACAACGAATCCATAAATAAAATTGCCAGTACAATATGTTCAGTAATTACAGGATTAGGCAGCAATTAACTATGATGAACCGCAGTATTTAAAGGCGGTAAAGGTGAAGAGACAAGTGTAAATCATTTTGACTGCCGACAGTGTTGAAGAAGTGGAATGCCCATAATGTGCCTTCCTGCATGACATAGGCACGAACCACTTTTGTCCAACCCCTTGTGACAATCGCCCGCCCATCCTTCACCGCCTTCATGAAGACTTCTAGAGAATTATCACGGTAGCATGAATTATATACTTTAACCTTAGTTGCATCCACTCCGGTCATGTAGTTTGCAAGGTAATCATTAGTAAATAGCTTCGGAAACCATTGAAAAGAGAAAAATATCAGATACTGAGGTCTAATAGAGTAACTTGTTGTGGGCAGGGGGAAAAGGCAACACATTACTTACCATCCTAAAGTTCACTATTGTCTTCGACAAAGTGTAAATAAAGAGCTTAATTCCAATCACCCGTTTCTTTCGCCTAAGAATCTTTCTTAGTTTCCTCACTTGACGCTTGTTCATGAATATCTCATTGCCCCATATGCAAAAGGGATCAAAGCATGGATCAGTACCCCTCATATATGTACCTACAAGCAACCAGTAAATGTTAGAAGCTAAACTGAGATTGCACAAATGATGTAAAATACAACTACCTATGTTCCTAAGTACAAGGATTTCTTTTTTGAGATTTCAATATGAACTGCATACGGATGTATATAGAATTATAGATATAGTTTAGATTAGAATCTAGATTCACTCATTTTCCTCCTTATGTAGTCTATATTGGAATCTCTAAAAATACTTATATTTAGGAATAGATGGTGTATAAGACCTGGGATGCAGCTAACCTCGATGGCAAACAACAACAGGGTTAACATCCACCAAAAATAGCAAATGGTAATAAAACGGTAGCATTTGTAGTGATATCTTCATTTCGAAAGAGTAGCACGGTAGCAAAGGGACGGATTAAAAAATGGATATGGATACAACTGTTAATTGCAACAGGCTTAACGACATCCTAATTCATGTTTTGTAAGTTTGTAGCCATTAAAATACAACTCTTTAAAAATGGATACAACTGTTAATTGCAACAGGCTTAATGGCCATTGAAACCGGTCTTGATAAAAATGCAATTGGCGAGTTAAACATCACAGGAGGCGTGCGCCGAGCGTATAATGGCCCGATTGTCTATAAAAGGTAGGAAAATAGCTCAAACATGCTAGGCATGTTTACTACAACATGCTTAATACATCGACAGTACAAAACATAGCCATTAATTGCAACTGGTATTGGTAAGATTGAACTGGTGGGTACATACTTGGTAAGTCCTGAGAGGTAGTTGCTGGGGCACTTCATCTTGGCCAGAGCCCGCCCAAAATCAGCGGCGGCGGAGGCGAGCTGTTCCTCCGGGTCGAAGCATGGATCAGTGCCACTGACACGTGTAACTACAGGTAACCAGTAAATGGTAGAAGCATGTTAAGTACAATTGCACAAAAAAGCATGTTATAAATGGTAGAAGCATGTTAAACTGCAATTGCACAAATGATGTGAAATACTGTTAGACATAGGATGCAGCTAACCTTGATGGCAAACAACAACATCGGCCGTTATGACCCTGCGTAAGTACATGGACAAGCATGTTAAGTACAACAGGGTTAGCATCCACCAAAAAAAGCAAATGGGGCAGCATCTCTAGTATATCTTCATTGCGGAGAGTAGCATGGTAGCAAATGGACAGATTAAAAAATGGATACAACTGTTAATTGCAACAGGCTTAACAACATCCTAAGTCATGTTTTGTAAGTTTGTAGCCATTGAAATGCAACTGTTTAAAAATGGATTCAATTGTTAATTGCAACAGGCTTAATAGACATTGAAACCGGTACTGATAAAAATGCAATTGGCATAGTTAAACATCACAAGGCAGGTGCTGCCAGAGCAGAGAATGGCCCAGATGTCTATGAAAAGGTAGGGAAAGTAGCAAAAATGTGTTAGGCATGCTTACTAGAACATGCTTAATACATCGACCATAAAGAACATAGCCATTAATTGCAACTGGTATTGGTAAGATTGAACTGGTGAGTACATACTTGGTAAGTCCTGAGAGGTAGTTGCTGGGGCACTTCATCTTGGCCAGAGCTCGCCCAAAGTCAGCGACCATGAGGCGGGCTGTTCCTCCGGGTCGAAGCATGGATCATTGCCAGCGACATGTGTACCTACAGCAACCAATAAATGGGTAGAAGTTAAACTGCAATTACACAAATTATGTGAAATCAGAAGACATGGGATGCAGCTCACCTCGACAAACAAACAAAAGCATCGGCCATTATGACCCGCGTAAGTACATGGACAGGCATGTTAAGTGCAACAGGGTTAGCATCCACTAAAAATAGCAAATGGGCAGCATCTCTAGTGATATCCTGAGTCATGTATTGTAAGTTTGTTGCTGGTATTGGTGAAATTGAGCTGGACACAGTAATATTTGAACATCACACAGTGTGTAGTACTGAAATAAACAAGGCCCGAACATGCTTAATACATCAACCGTACAAATCATAGTCGTTGCAAGAGGTATTGGTAAGATTTAGCTGGTCAGATCTTACCTCTTAAGTCCTGGGGTAGTCGCTGGGGGACTTCATCTGGGCCAGAGCCTGCACCATGTCGGGGGCGGCAGCGGAGGCGAGGTGTTCCTCCGGGTCAACACGCACAGCGACCATCGCGCCATGGACCGCCATCAGCTCCTGGCGGGGGGATTTGGAGGCATGAGGATGTTTCGCAGGCGCCACTTAAGCAATCAGGCCGGGGATGTGATAGAGATCGGTGGGTTACCTGACTGGATCCGAGCAGAACGTAGATGTGGTTGAAGTTGTGGTTCCGGCAGCGGCGGTTTGAGATGCCGGTGGGGGAGGCGCGAGGGAGGGGGGATACTGAGGGGAAGGGGATGTGGTTGGAGGAATAAATTCTGAAATCGCGTGCCTAACGAAAATTCGGTCTGAGTAAATTTCAAACTTGGGTGGGAAACACACAACACGCACGAAGCGCAGTAAAATACTCGTGTGCGAGAAAAAGAAAGTTGGCAGATCCGTCTCCAAAAATGTACACGTGTACTTGATTTTTTGGTCAATGGTACGCCTGGTTTATTAGGAAATATCGCATGTAATCGACTTATGGGTCATTAACGCAAAAAACGCAGACGGGTACGACATAGAAACCGTGTGTTTTGTGATCTTCTAATGATTAATGCAAACAAACGCAAACGGGCACACATGCTAATCAAAGCTCAAAGCCCTCAAAGGATGCTCTTTCCAACATTGTACGTTAATACTACAAACTTAAAGTACTACCGGTAATTTGCTCTAATACTATAAACTTAAAGTAGCACTGGTAATTTGCTCTAATACTACAAACTTAAACTACTTCTCACATGCTGCCATCAGGGCATGTTGGCCAGACATCGGCGTTCTCCTTCCCGGCCTTGTAGGCGGCAGCCCACCGTGCTTCGATCTCCGCCAAGCTCTCCTCACCACGGCGTGCGGCCTATTTTTTCTTGAGGCGGCGGGACTCTCTTTTCTTGACTGCTTTCTGCCTTTTCCGCTCCTTCTATGCGGCTTTGGCCGCCTCTAGATCCACCACCCATTCGGCCATGGCAGCCTCAAAGTCCGCCCATGTAACTGTCTGGCCGGCGGCGGCGATGAACTCGGCACGGCGAGATGCCATCGCTTCCTTACCATGTGTGCGGTTGCGGGCGGCGAGGAACGCGGCGCGGCAGGATGCCATCGCTTCCTTACCAGTTACTGTGCGCCGTGGTGCCATGGACGACACCTGGAGAGAGCTCTGGGACGGAGGGGCCGGGCAGCCGTACAATGCGGTGGTATTCAAGAGCTCAACCACAAACGACAATAGAAATTTGGCTTCCCTTACAATTTTGCTCGTTCGTTATCGCACACGGTTCATCTCCATCGCTTGCGGAAATAGTGTGCTCTGAGCCTATTGTGTGTGGCGTTATGATTGGCCGGAATCCCAGCCACGCGGATCGCGCGTGTGCACCATTGGATAAGCCGCGATCGAACTACAATCCACGTCCCTCACATCAAACCCGTGCACCTATAGCTGGATTGGATTTATATGCGCTAAATGCTGTGAAAATGCACATAATCCCCTAAATATGGTAAATGAGCCCGCAAAAATGCCAAATTTGAACACGGTGATTTGCAGGGTGTATGTTCGTCGTAGAAAAAACTTCCAGGGCAAAGAACAAAGAAAATTTGGATTCCGCTTCAATCTTGAGGATTTCCCTTTCGAAAGCATGGAACTTCCTCGGTGATGGTTCGATTTATCAAGGGCGTGCATGACAACATAAGCCAAACCTTCTCAAATTTTTACCAGGGCATGGTGAGGTCATACCATGGCACCATGCCAGGCGTCATGTTTTTTAAGCATTTATTTCATTTTTTCTATAGTTGAAAACCCAACAAACAGACATTTGTGGTTGACTATTGCCACACATTTCATCGAAATATCTGTCCATTCCTTGTAAAAGGCATGAGAATTTACCAAGTGGCACGGGCATGTTTTTCTAGGCCGTTCTTGTGGACCCTTTTATGCATCAATTGTTTGAACTTGAATTATGCGCATTAATGCCTAGGAAATGCACATAATCCCCTAAATATGGCAAATGAACCCGGAATAGTGCCAAATTTGGACACGGTGATTTGCAGGTTGTATGCTCATCATATAAAAAAACTCATGGACAAAGGACAAAATAGATTTGGACCCCCCTTCAATCTTTGTGATTTCCCCCTCGAAACGATGAAACTTCCTCGGTGATGGTTAGATTTATGAAAGGTGGGCATCGCGACATAAGGAAAACTTTCTCCAATTTTTACCAGGGCATGGTGAGGCCATACCATGGCACCACGCCAGGCGTCATGTTTTCCAACCATGTGTTTCATTTTTTGTATAGTTGTTAACCGAGTAAACGACGCGTTTATGGTTGACTATTGCCACACATTTCCTTGAAATATCTGCCCATTCCTTGTAAAAGGCATGAGAATGTGCTAAATAACACGAGCATGGTTTTCCAGACCATTCTTGTGCACCTTTTCATGCACCGATTGTTTTAACTTAAATTATGTCCATTAATGCATAGAAAATGCACATCATCCCCTAAATATGGTAAATGAGCCCTGGAAAATGTCAAAATTTGAACATGTTGCATTTGAGGCTGTAAGTTGATCGTTGAAAAAAAAACTGAATGACAAACTAGGACGGAAAATAGGATTCCCCTTCAATCTTGGGGATTTTCCCTCTCGAAAGCATGGAACTTCCTCGGTAATGGTTCGATTTCTGAAGGGTGTGCATGACGACTTAAGCCAAACCTTCTCAAATTTTTACCAGGGCATGGTGAGGTCATACCGTGGCACCATGCCAGGCGTCATGTTTTTTAAGTATTTATTTCATTTTTTCTATAGTTGAAAACCCAGCAAACAGACATTTGCGGTTGACTATTGCCACACATTTCACCGAAATATCTGTCCATTCCTTGTAAAAGGAATGAGAATTTACTAAATGGCACGGGCATGATTTTCTAGGCCGTTCTTGTGGACCCTTTCATGCATCGATTGTTTGAACGTGAATTATGTGCATTAATGCCTAGGAAATGCACATAATCCCTAAATATGGCAAATGAACCCGGAATAGTGCCAAATTTGAACAGGTGATTTGCAGGTTGTATGCTCATCATAGAAAAAAACTTGTGGACAAAGGACAAAAGAAATTTGGATCCCCCTTCAATCTTGGTGATTCCCCCCTCGAAACCATGAAACTTCCTCGGTGATGGTTTGATTTATGAAAGGCGCGCATCACGACATAAGGAAAACATTCTCCAATTTTTACCAGGGGCATGGTGAGGCCATACCATGGCACCACGCCACGCGTCATGTTTTCCAACCATGTGTTTCATTTTTTGTATAGTTGTTAACCGAGTAAACGTTTATGGTTGTCTTGCCACACATTTCCTTGAAATATCTGCCCATTCCTTGTAAAAGGCATGAGAATGTGCTAAATAACACGAGCGTGGTTTTCCAGACCGTTCTTGTGCATCCTTTCATGCACCAATTTTTTGAATTTGAATTATGTGCATTAATGCCTACAAAATGCACATAATCCCCTAAATATTGTAAATGATCCCGTGAAAGTGTCAAATTTGAACACGTTGCATTTGAGGCGGTATTTTGATCGTTGGAAAAAAGCTGAATGACAAACTAGGATGGAAATTAGGATTCCGCTTCAATCTTGGGGATTTTCCCTCTCGAAAGCATGGAACTTCCTCGGTGATGGTTCGATTTATGAAGGGCGTGCTTGACGACATAAGCCAAACCTTCTCAAATTTTTACCAGGGCATGGTGAGGTCATACCGTGGCACCATGCCAGGCGTCATGTTTTAAGCATTTATTTCATTTTTTCTATAGTTTAAACCCAACAAACAGACATTTGTGGTTGACTATTGCCACACATTTCATCGAAATATATGTCTATTCCTTATAAAAGGCATGAGAATTTACTAAATGGCACGAGCATGGTTTTCAAGGCCGTTCTTGTGGACCCTTTCATGTATCAATTGTTTGAACTTCAATTATACGCATTAATGCCTAGGAAATGCATATAATCCCCTAAATATGGCAAATGAACCCAGAATAGTGCCAAATTTGAACACGGTGATTTGCAGGTTGTATGCTCATCATAGAAAAAAACTCGTGGACAAAGGATAAAGGAAATTTGGATCCCCCTTCAATCTTGGGGATTTCCCCCTCGAAACCATGAAACTTCCTCGGTGATGGTTTGATTTATGAAAGGCGCGCATCACGACATAAGGAAAACATTCTCCAATTTTTACCAGGGCATGGTGAGGCCATACCATGGCACCACGCCAAGCGTGATGTTTTCCAACCATGTGTTTCATTTTTTGTACAGTTGTTAACCGAGTAAACGACGCATTTATGGTTGACTATTGCCACACATTTCCTTGAAATATCTGCCCATTCCTTGTAAAAGGCTTGAGAAATTACTAAATACCACGAGTATGGTTTTTCCAGACCGTTCTTGTGCACCCTTTCATGCACCAATTGTTTGAATTTGAATTACGTGCATTAATGTCTACAAAATGCACATAAACCCCTAAATATTGTAAATGAACCTGGAAAAGTGTCAAATTTGAACACGGTGATTAGCAGGGTTTATGTTCATCGTAGAAAATAAACTCATGGATGAAGGATAAAGGAAATTTGGATTCCCTTTCAATCTCGGTGATTTACTACGGCACACGATTCATCTCTGTCGCCTCTGCGAACCATGTGTGTTCACTCACACATGCAAAAGGAAAAGAAAACCCTCGCCCACTTCATCCCCACTCACTCGTCGCGGACTCCTCTGCAACTCTGCACCCTAAGCTCGACGGCTGTTGGCGGCGGGCGTAGGTCGTGCTCCAAACGGCACCGGATTTCGCCTCCACCGCTTTCTGCTGCCTATCTGCACCGACATTGTACACTCTGGTCGACTGGGGTTTTCTGCGGGATTGGGCCGGGGATTTTTCTCAGAGAAGGTAATCAACTTAATTAGCGAAATATTCACTCCTCTTTTATCACAGCCCGTCCGTTGCTGTTAATCAACTGGCGGAAATCGCTGTGGAATCATTTTTGTTCTAGCTAATTCGTGGGTGTTCATTCATGTGTGCACAGTCACGAGCACAAATCGGGCAAGCGTGGTCGTGGTGGCGATTGGAAACGAAGTTCTATCTCACCATTCGGATGACTTGAGGAGCGCCAAGATGTTCAATCTCAACCTACCACGGTCGACATGGCCTAAATTTGTGAACATATACCGTCTGTTGCTACATTATCTATATATTTTCATCAAATCTTTGTTACATTATCTATTTTTAATTCTATATTTTTGTACTTTGCTTGCATCTATATATGGATATGTTCTATCAGTTACTCCCATATTTGCATCTTCCTCGGTTATTTCAATATATCTAATTTACGATCTTAATTTTCATTTCAAGAAGTACATCCCTTGCTTTGCAAGAATAGGAGTAGAAGGAAATCTTGGGCTTTACTTTGCTGATGACTCCCAGGATGTCATATTGACAACGCAACATGGATTTACAATGACGGTTAGCGTAAAAATTGATAAAGATGGTCACTCCTATTTTAATGCGGACCTTTGGAGAAAAATGTCTAAGTGTTATGAACTGAAAGCTGGCATTAAAATTCTAGTGCATCACCACAACCTGGTCTAATTAACATGGATGTTTACTTCCCCAACGTCATCAGCCGATCAAAGTCTGATCGAGGTTAGTGTCCTTTCAACTTTCTCCATGTTGTCATATTACTATTTAAGCAACCAACTGATCACTATTTAAGCAACCAATTGTGATATCATATTCTGACTTCGTTCCTAGGCAATAACAAATTGTGTTTACCAATTTATGCACACTATATATTCTTCTGCCATGTTCTTAATAAATAATACCTTTCCACCTTTTAAGCAGGATATGTTGGTTGCATAGTGAACGATCTGTATGTTACTAAGCGTACCAAATTTCACTGGAAGGACTTGAAGAATGTCATAAACTTTGTTGATAATCTGACAAAGATAGCACAACGTATGAACGCTGGATTTTGGATGGGATTAATTAGACCTATGGTGCACATACTGAACAAGACCAATTGTGCAGAAAGCACTCGTAAAAAGTCTTATTTTAATGTTGATGCTCATAAACTATATATATCTTCAATGATATGTTACAATTGTTTTTTATTCTACATGTCAATAGAAATTGCCCCCTATAGCCATTCCTAGATCAATTTCCCGGCGTGGTCGAATTACACTTGTGCCTGCTAATAACGCCAAAGTGATTGCAAGGTACTGCATTTCCCGTGAAAATGGAACCATTCAAATTAACAAGTTCTCGCTTCTCGTGGCAATGCATCCATATTGGAAAATTGGAGACACTGTTCTACTCCTGCTCCACCAAGGCACAGGGGGGCTCTTCCTTTTCATTGATGAGATGCCGAGTCACCGTGATCAAGCTGCTTCTAGTGGATAGTTGTGGTTGTTGGCCCTCAGCCTCTTAAAATGTGCTAGCTGTTACTATATGTTAAGTATGTAGATATGGACCATATGGTTGTTGGCCCTTAGCCTCTTAAAATGTGATAGTTCTTACTATGTTAAGTATGTAGATATGGACCATATGGTTGTCAAAACCATGTTACAAAGATCCTCCTTTTGTTGAATAGTGTAACCACTATATATATGTTACTCAAATGCGGTCACCCAAGTTCATAAATTTTCATGGAAAGTATTAGTACCGTACACAGTTCATTGAGTTTAAGCGTGTGCCCGATGTCCAGAAGGCATTTGCATATTAACTGTCCATATTGCAAATTCACACACATGTTCACATAAGGAAACATATGTGTAACATACTAATCATCGCACACGAGTACTCGCACACGCATTGTGTGCGATACTCCTAGCCACCGCAAGCAACTAGTTTGCATTTTTCACAGTTTTCTGTACACACAGAATCATACACAAAGTAACTGTATTGACCGTCTGTGTTGTAATTTCTCATCGCAAACAGTTCATCTGAGTCAGCTGTTTGCCACGTATCACACACATCTTGTTTACATGACTCACTTGTGTGGCTTATCGCAAACAGTTCATCCATGTGAACTGTATGCTGCATATCACACACATCTTGTTAAGTTGAACCGTTTCTGTTGTGTTCCCTAATCGAAAATAGTTCGTCCGAGTTAACCGTATGTCGTATATCGCACACACATTGATATGGCTGCCTGTTTCTGTTGTTCTACCTCACCGCAAACAGTTTGAATGAATTAACCGTGTGTCCTCCATCGCACACACAATGTTATGGCTGCCTGTTTCTGTTGTTCTGCCTCATCGCAGACAGTTTAAAAGGGTTAACCGTATGCCCTGCATCGCACACGGAACTAAAATCTTAACCGTGTTTGATGTAACCATCATCGCAAACGTTTTGCACCTTTTGACGGTTTTTACACCACCGTTTGCGATTATTGCATCGCACACAGTTTCAACAAAGGGTCTCTGATCGCAGTGTCGCGTTAGCAGTCTCGTGCAGTAGTGTATTATCTTATATCAAACCTTGGGTATGTCTACGTTATGCTTATACTGCTATGCTATGCTCGTAGACGTGGTTTGGTTTGAGTGATTCATGAAATATGTGAGAGATTATTGTTAACTAAGGTTTAACTTAAGGTGGCTACTTTAATACACATCTAGGTGGATTGGCGTGTGGGCACCTGGGGAATCTAGTGTTGTCGAAGGAGATCCCGGGGAACCCATGTGATCATCCTATGGTTTGCCACCCAGGCTCAAAGGGATCATTATGTTATTCATGCTGGAAACTTCCGTGTGCAGCCACAAGCCATTATGGGCTCTGGCATAGTTGAGTATGTTGTGTGATCTCTTACAGTGGTAGACTAGCAGATGTAGGGGATGTAGGTGGTACTGTCTACCCGTCGTAACGAGCTAATGCTTTTGAAAGACTGTGTCTCGGTCATCTGTTTCTCAAACAACATGCAGTGCGAGAAATCCAACGGAGGAGATCGAGTCTTGTGGGGAAAAGTGCGCAAACCTCTGCAGAGTGTACAAACTAATCATGGTTTGCTGTGTCCCCGGTTATGGACATCTTGAGTATCTGGTGCTTGAATTATTATGTTGATCTCATCACTCTACTTAATTAATTTTGTCGGGTTGTTAACTTTTAATTGGGATTGAGATGGGGTTACCATTCTCAATGTTTTCGACAAACTTTGTGGTTAAATAAAATATATTCCTTTGTTGTAGGAAAAAATTAGCTTTATGCAAATGATAACCATAGAGCCTCCACCAGCCATATATGCATATAGTTATAGCTGTTACTTGTTCTTTTGCTCTATAGTGTTATCTTGCCAGCATATTCCATGTGCTAACCTACACGGCTGCAACGTATTATGTTGCAGAGTTTTCATACAAATAGTAAGGTGCGCTAGGTCGTTGTCGTGCACTCAAGCCGTTGGAGTTGATGGACTCATTTACCTTTGAAGCTTCCACAATTATCTTATTTAGATGGCCTTCAACCATATTATTGTAATAAGTTCTCTTTTGAGACATTCGATGTAATAAGTGTGTGATTGCACTCTGTTATAAATCCTCGAGTATTGTGTGTGTCAGCATTACCGATCCAGGGATGACACTTATGCACAGAGATTTGACCGTCTGAGGTCAGATCGCTACATATTTCCTTAGTCCTTTTAGGTAACTAAGGATAACTTTGATCGATGTCCAGTGATCCACTCCTGGATCACTAACGTACCCCCTTGCCAAATTCATGGCAAGGTACAATAGATCTGGTACACAACATAGCATACTTTATAGAACCTGTGACTGAGGCATGGGGAATGACTTTCATTCTCTTTCTATTTTCTGCCGTGGTCGGGTTTTGAGTCTTACTCAACTTTTCACCTTGCAATACAGGCAAGAACACCTCCTTTGACTGTTCCATTTTGAACTACTTCAAAATCTTGTCAAGGTTTGTACTCATTGAAAAAAATCTTATCAAGCGTCTTGATCTATCACTATAGATCTTGATGCCCAATATGTAAGCAACTTCATCGTGGTCTTTCTTTGAAAAACTCCTTTCAAACGCTCCTTTATGCTTTCCAGAAAATTCTACATCATTTCCGATCAATAATATGTCATTCACATTTACTTATTAGAAAGGTTGTAGTTCTCCCACTCACTTTCTTGTAAATACAGGCTTCACCGCAAGTCTGTATAAAACTATATGCTTTGATGAACTCATCAAAGCATATATTCCAACTCCGAGATGCTTGCACCAGTCCATAGATGGATCGCTGGAGCTTGTACATTTTATTAGCACTTTTAGGATTGACAAAACCTTCTGGTTGCATCATATACAACTCTTCTTTAATAAATCCATTAAGTAATTCAATTTTGTTATCCATTTGCCAGATTTCATAAAATGCGGCAATTGCTAACATGATTCGGACATACTTAAGCATCGCTACAAGTGAGAAAATCTCATCGTAGTCAACACCTTGAACTTTTTCGAAAAACCTTTCGTGACAAGTCGAGCTTTGTAGATAGTAACACTACCATCAGCGTCCATCTTCCTCTTGAAGATCCATTTATTCTCAATGATTTGTCGATCATCGGGCAAGTCCACCAAAGTCCACACTTTGTTCTTATATATGGATCCTATCTCAGATTTCATGGCCTCAAGCCATTTTGCGGAATCTGGGCTCATCATTGCTTCCTCATAGTTCGTAGGTTCGTCATGGTCTAGTAACATGACTTCTAGAATAGGATTACCGTACCACTCTGGTGTGGAACTCACTCTGGTTGACCTACGAGGGTCGGTAGTAACTTGATCCGAAGTTTCATGATCATCATAATTAACGTCCTCACTAATTGGTGTAGGCATCACTGGAACTGATTTCTGTGATGAGCTACTTTCCAATTCGGGAGAAGGTACAATTACCTCATTAATTTCTACTTTCCTCCCACGCAGCTCTTTCGAGAGAAACTCCTTCTCTAGAAAGGATCCATTCTTAGCAATGAATATCTTGCATTCGGATCTGTGATAGAAGGTGTACCCAACAGTGTCCTTTGGGTGTCCTATGAAGACACATTTCTCCAATTTGAGTTCGAGCTTATCAGGTTGAAGCTTTTTCACATAAGCATCGCATCCCCAAACTTTAAGAAACGACAACTTAGGTTTCTTGCTAAACCACAGTTCATACGATGTCGTCTCAACGTATTTAGATGGTGCCCTATTTAACGTGAATGCAGATGTCTCTAATGCATAATCCCAAAATGATAGTGGTAAATCGGTAAGAGACATCATAGATCGCACCATATCCAATAAAGTACGGTTACGACGTTCAGACACACCATTACGCTGTGGTGTTCCAGGTGGCGTGAGTTGTGAAACTATTGCACATTGTTTCAAATGAAGACCAAACTCATAACTCAAATATTCACCTCCACGATCAGATCATAGAAATTTATTTTCTTGTTACGATAATTTTCCACTTCACTCTGAAATTCTTTGAACTTTTTCAAATGTTTCAGACTTATGTTTCATCAAGTAGATATACCCATATCTACTCAAATCATCTATGAAGGTCAGAAAATAATGATACCCTCCATGAGCCTCAACACTCATTGGACCGCATACATCAGTCTGTATTATTTCCAAAAAGATAGGTGCTCGCTCCATTGTTCCGGAGAGCGAAGTCTTAGTCATCTTGCCCATGAGGCATGGTTCGCAAGAATCAAGTGATTCCAAAATCCCATCAGCATGGAGTTTCTTCATGCGCTTTACACCAATATGACCTAAACGACAGTGCCACAAATAAGTTGCACTATCATTATTAACCTTGCATCTTTTGGCTTCAATATTATGAATATGTGTACCACTACGATCGAGATTCAATAAACCATTTATATTAAGTGTATGACCATAGAAGGTTTTATTCATGTAAACAGAACAATAATTATTCTTTGACTTAAATGAATAATAGTGTTGCAATAAACATGATCCAATCATATTCATGCTCAAGCAAACACCAAATAACATTTATTTTAGATTCAACACTAATCCAAAAGGTAAAAGGAGTGTGCGATGGTGATCTTATCAACCTTGGAATCATTTCCAATACACATCGTCACCTCATCCTTAACTAGTCCCTGTTTATCTTGCAACTCCTGTTTTCGTGTTACTACTCTTAGCAACTGAACAAGTATCAAATACACAGGGGTTGCTATAAACACTATTAAAGTGCACACCAATAACACGTATATCAAATATAGTTTTGTTCACTTTTCCATCCTTCTTATCCACCAAGTATCTAGGACAGTTCGAGTTCCAGTGACCATTTCCTTTGCAGTAGAAGCACTCAGTTTCAGGTTTGGGTCTAGCTTTGGGTTTCTTCATGGGAGTGGCAACTTGTTTGCCATTCTTCTTGAAGTTCCCTTTCTTTTCCTTTGCCCTTTTACTTGAAACTAGTGGTCGTGTCAACCATCAACACTTGATGCTTTTTCTTCATTTCTACCTTCGTCGATTTCATCATCGCGAAGAGCTCGGGAATCGTTTTCGTCATCCCTTGCATATTATAATTCGTCACGAAGTTCTAGTAGCTTGGTGATAGTGACTAGAGAACACTATCAATCACTATATTATCTGGAAGATTAACTCCCACTTGATTCAAGCGATTGTAGTACCCAAACAATCTAAGCACATGCTCACTGGTTGAGCTATTCTCCTCCATCTTGTAGGCGAAGTATTGTCAGAGGTCTCATACCTCTCGACACGTGCATGAGTCTGAAATACTAATTTCAACTCTTGGAACATCTTATATGCTCCATGACGTTCAAAACGTTTTTTGAAGTCCCGGTTCTAAGCCGTAAAGCATGGTGCACTAAATTATCAAGTAGTCATCATATCGAGCTTGCCAAACGTTCATAACGTTTGCATATACTCCTGCAATAGGTCTGTCACCTAGCGGTGCATCAAGGACATAATTGTTCTGTGCAGCAATGAGGATAATCCTCAGATCACAGACCTAGTCCGCATCATTGCTACTATCATCTTTCAACTTAGTTTTCTCTAGGAACAGATGAAAAATAAAACAGGGGAGCTATACGCGAGCTATTGATCTACAACATAGATATGAAAATACTGTCAGGACTAAGTTCATGATAAATTAAGATTCAATTAATCATATTACTTAAGAACTCCCACTTAGATAGACATCCCTCTAGTCATCTAAATGATCACGTGATCCAAATCAACTAAACCATGTCCGATCATCACGGGAGATGGAGTAGTTTTCAATGGTGAACATCACTATGTTGATCATTTCCACTATATGATTCACGCTCGACCTTTCGGTCTCAGTGTTCCGAGGCCATATCTGCATATGCTAGGCTCGTCAAGTTTAACCCGAGTATTCTGCGTGTGCAAAACTGGCTTGCACCCGTTGTATGTGAACGTAGAGCTTATCACACCCGATCATCACGTGGGTCTCAGCACGTTGAACTGTAGCAACAGTTCATACTCAGGGAGAACACTTATACCTTGAAATTTAGTGAGGGATCATCTTATAATGCTACCGCCGTACTAAGAAAAATAAGATGCATAAAGGATAAACATCACATGCAATCAAAATAAGTGATATGATATGGCCATCACATCTTGTGCCTTTCATCTCCATCTCCAAAGCACCATCATGATCACCATCGTCATCGGCTTGACACCTTGATCTCCATCGAAGCATCGTTGTCGTCTCGCCAACTATTGCTTCTAAGACTATCGCTACCTCTTAGTGATAAAGTAAAGCAATTACATGGCGATTGCATTTCATACAATAAAGCAACAACCATATGGCTCCTGCTAGTGCCGATAACTATTACAAAACATGATCATCTCATACAAAAATTTATATCTCATCACGTCTTGACCGTATCACATCACAACAAGCCGTGCAAAAACAAGTTAGACGTCCTCTACTTTGTTGCTGCAAGTTTTACGTGGCTGCTATGGGCTTCTAGCAAGAACCGTTCTTACCTACGCATCAAAACCACAATGATTTTTCGTCAAGTGTGCTGTTTTAACCTTCAACAAGGACCGGGCATAGTCAAACTCGATTCAACTAAAGTTGGAGAAACAGAGCCCCGCCAGCCACCTGTGTGTGAAGCACGTCGGTGGAACCAGTCTCATGAACGCAGTCATGTAATGTCGGTCCGGGCCACTTCATCCAACAATACCGCCAAATCAAAGTAAGGCGTTGCTGGTAGGTAGTATAACTATTGTCGCCCACAACTCTTTGTGTTCTACTCGTGCATATAACATCTATGCATAGACCTAGCTCAGATGCCACTATTGAGGAACGCAGTATTTCAAAATTTTCCTACGACCACGCAAGATCTATCTAGGAGATGCATAGCAACGAGCGGGGAGAGTTTGTCCATGTACCCTCGTAGACCAAAAGCGGAAGCATTTAGTAACATGGTTGATGTAGTCGAACGTCTTCACGATCTGACCGATCCAAGTACTGAACGTACGGCACCTCCGTGTTCAGCACACGTTCAGCATGATGATGTCTCTCGAGCTCTTGATCCAGTTGAGGACGAGGGATCGTTCCATCAGCACGACGGCTTGGTGACGGTGATGATGAAGTTACCGGCGCAGGGTTTCGCCTAAGCACTACGATGATATGATCGAGGTGTGTAACTGTGGAGGGGGGCACCGCACACGGCTAAGACAAATCTTTGAGACTTTTGGGGTGCCCCTGCCCATGTATATAAAGGAGGGAGGGAGATAGTTTAGCCCCCTAGGGGCGCGCCAAGAGTATGGAGTCCTACTTGGAGTTCCAAATCCTAGTAGGAATCCCTTTCCTTTTCGGAGTAGGAGAGAAGGAAAGAGGGAAAGAGAGAGGGAGTAGGAAAGGGCAAGGGGTGCGCCGCCCCTTCCCCAAGGCCAATTCGGATCCATGGGGGGGGGGGGTGGGCGCACCACCTCCCCTTTGGCCTGCCTCCTCTTTTCCTGTATGGCCCAATAAGGCCCATTACTTCTCCCGGTGAATTCTCGTAACTCCCCGGTACTCCGAAAAATACCCGAATCACTCGGAACCTTTTCGATGTCCGAATATAGCCTTGCAATATATGAATATTTACCTCTCGACCATTTCGAGACTCCTCATCATGTCCGTGATCTCATCCGGGACTCCAAGCAATCTTCGGTCATAAAATTACATAACTCATAATACAAATCGTCATCGAACGTTAAGCGGGCGGACCCTATGGGTTCGAGAACTATGTATACATGACCGAGACATATATCCGGTCAATAACCAGTAGCAGAAACTAGATGCTCATATTGGCTCCTACATATTCTACGAAGATCTTTATTGGTCAAAACGCATAACAACATACGTCATTCCCTTTGTCATCGGTATGTTACTTGCCCAAGATTCGATCGTCGGTATCATCATACCTAGTTCAATCTCGTTACCGGCAAGTCTCTTTACTCGTTCCGTAATGCATCATCCCGCAACTAACTCATTAGTCACATTGCTTGCAAGGCTTATCGTGATGTGCATTACCGAGAGGGCCCAGAGATACCTCTCCGATACACGGAGTGACAAATCCTAATCTTGATCTATGCCAACCCAACAAAGACCTTTGTAGACACCTATAGAGCATCTTTATAATCACCCAGTTACGTTGTGATGTTTGATAGCACACAAGGTGTTCCTTCGATATTCGGGAGTTGCATAATCTCATAGTCAGAGGAATATGTATAAGTCATGATGAAATCAATAGCAATAAAACTTAACGATCATTATGCTAAGCTAACGGATGGGTCTTGTCCATCACATCATTCTCCTAATGATGTTATCCCGTTCATCAAATGACAACACATGTCTATGGTCAGGAAACTTAACCATCTTTGATTAAAGAGCTAGTCTAGTAGAGGCATACTAGGGACACTTTGTTTTGTCTATGTATTCACACATATATCAAGTTTCCGGTTAATAAAATTCTAGCATGAATAATAAACATTTATCATGATATAAGGACATAAAATAATAACTTTATTATTGCCTCCAGGGCATATTTCCTTCATCACCCCCGTCCGCTTGTTTCGTGATGTGCTATCCTCATCTCCTCCGCCGCCAATGGCTAGGACAAGTAGCATGAAGGGGGAGCGAGCTCCCAGCTAGGAGCCTTCATTGAGCGCTGCTAGCAAGAAATAGAAGCGGATCTCCTCCAAGAGTGGAGAAAAGCTGGCGCGTACCGCTCCCAAATCCACGGGAAAATGTTTCCCCTCCGTGGCTACAGAAAGCAAGGTCCACACGTACAAGGATCGGCTCATAGTGCCAGCGGATCTGTGGATCCAGTTTCCAATCAAAGAAGTTCCTACGGAGGCCCACGATGGTGAGCATGTCTTGTGCCTGGGGTATTTGGGCGAGGGCTCGGATTCCCGCTCCACGGATTCATGTGAGGCCTCCTACAGTTCTTCAGCTGCTAGCTGCAGCATATTCCACCCAACAGGGTGCTCCACATTGCCAACTCTATTACTTTCTGCGAGTGCTATCTTGGAATAGCTACTCACTTTGAGATTTTTCGACATTTCTTCCGGGTGTGCGTGCAGACGAGCGAGGGCGTGGTTTGCAACTTATGGGGCGCCATCCTACAACTCTGCCCCAATTCCACATTCTTGTCCTTCGACCACTCGCAATCCATTCGGGAGTGACACAAGTTCTGGTTGTATGTTGAAGGCCTCGGTGACGACTTGCCAGCCTTTGTGAATGAGCCCCCACAGAAGCTGCAACCGTGGATGCTACTTGTGAGCTGCGTTAGGACTTCCCCGAAGAGGGGAGGATATGTAGTACAGTAGAGATAAGTACTTCCCTCAGTTAAGAACCAAGGTTATCAATCCAATAGGAGAATCACACAAAACGTCGTTAGAAGCACTTGCACACAGAAAACAAATACTTGCACCCAACGCAAACAAGAGGGTTGCCAATCCCCTTGGTAGTTATTTGCAAGGATTAATCTTGTAGTGATAGATAGATAAAATAAAATACTAAACAAAATGAAGGAAATATAATTGCAGCAAGATATTTTTGTGTTTTTATATATGATAAAAGTAGACCTGGGGCGATAGTTTTCACTAAAGGCTTCTCTCTCGAACACATAGCATACGATGGGTGAAAAAAATTACTATTGGGAAATTGATAGAAAAGTGCATAGTTATGAAGATATTCATGGCAATGATTATCGGTGTCAAAACCGGCCGATCTCGGGTAGGGGGCCCCGAACTGTGCGTCTGAGGATCGAAGGTAACAGGAGACAAGGGACACGATGTTTACCCAGGTTCGGGCCCTCTTAATGGAGGTAATACCCTACTTCTTGCTTGATTGACTTTGATGAGTATAGGGGTTACAAGAGTTGATCTACCTCGAGATCGTAATGGCTAAACCGTAGACGTCTAGCCTACATGATTTGTGATAGCCTCTACGGACTAAACCCTCCAGTTTATATAAACACCGGAGGAAGCTAGGGTTGTATAGAGTCGGTTTACAGGGGAAGGAAACTACACATCTGGTCGCCAATCTTGCCATCCATGCAAAGGAGAGTCCCATCCGGGCACGAGGAAGGGTCTTCTATGTTGTATATTCACGTCCCATCAATCCGGCCCATGTCACATAGCCCGGCCATCCGAGGACCCCTTAATCCAGGACTCCCTCAGTAGCCCCCGAACTTGCCTTTAGTGACGACATCATATCCGGCTTATGTCTTCGGCTTTGTAAGGCGGGTTCTTCTTCAGAATAGATGATAGTTCATTTCCACATTAAATGTCATATTCTATAGATTCTTTGCCGCCGGCGCCTCGGCTTCCACATGTCAAACGAATGCGAACTATCTAGGTGTTTTTTTACAAATAACCCCTTGACCATGTAGTGAAGGCATCTATTTAACAAGATTAGATCTCAGATGCCATTCCACATTTCACGGAAATCCATAGAACTCGCCATAGGAAATCATCCAAACATGGCCGGCGTTCCCAGTTCTTCCTCACGCCCCCACGGCCCTAAAAACGCGATTGGGAAAGCTGCTCGGTATCCCGCGCTCATCTGAACAGACTTTAGACGCAGGGATATCTTCCTCCTGCGGATCTAGTCTCTGTTCGGGCTGGATTAACTTCCCTCAACGGCGAAGCCCTGGCGGAGAATTTCCCCAATCCTACTAAAGAGGAGCGGGTGTGCTTCGTTTACTTCCTTTTGAGAGGCGTAGGATTTCCTATCCATCCTTTCCTCAGAGGTCTCTTGGAGTTTCTGACCTTCAATCGCTGTCGACACGGGCTCCATCCTGCATATCGCGGGCTTCGTTGCTCTTTTCGAGCTGTTTCTAGGCTGTGAGGATGATTTTGAGCTATGGCGGAAATTTTTCTGCCTCGTCCCCCTCTCCCAAAAGGGATCCATATTCGAGGTGGGCGGCGCTGAAGTATGGCGCATAGCCGGGACAGGTTACCTATCCGGCACTCCGATGAAGGCGTCCGAAGAGTGGCCCTCGGAATGGTTTTATATTGAAGACGTCGTTCTTCCAGACCCAATCCGGCATGGTCTTCCCGAATTCTCCAGTGCTCCTTTAAAGAAGCGTGTCAAATGGCGTCCCCGTAGCCTCGAGGAAGAAGACAGTGTGGAGATTAAGAGGCTAGTAAGCAAGATCAGAGTACTTGCCCACTCCGGGCTGTCTATAATCGAGGTAATGGTGATTTCAATAACACGTTGCGTTCAACCGCTCAAATCCAGAGGGCTTCGTATGTGGCATTACAACAGGGAGGACGATGCATCACGCTGTCTATGCAAGGGTCCGGACAATTTTGCCGCTTTGGCCGCCATCTTAGCTGACCTTTACAAAGGGGAAAAGGAAGACTTCACTCGCTTGAAATGTCGGGAAGGGTTTTTCCATGTATAACCCCATCGACTGGGTGAGTTTTTCTTTGATTATTAGCCTCACTCAATTTCTTTCTTGAGCCATGCTAGCTAAATCTAATCCGACTATTTTCAATAGGAGTGGAGGAAGGTCGTAAAGGGGGTCCACAGCCCCGCTCCGCAGCCAGAGGACCATGTTCAAGACAAGGATCCCGGATTTGAAGAAGATCCGGATATATTGTAGAGCTTAGGGAGGGGGTCTTTTATCAGGCGAGCCACGACGGTACAGAAGTGGCCATTATAGCCGACTACCCCGGCCTTCTTCCCTCCTCCCATGTAAGTACCCAAGAGACATCCGCTCAAAAAGAGTTTTCCCCTTGCGCCTCACCCACCACACTGTTGGGGAACATAGTAATTTCAAAAAATATCCTACGCACACGCAAGATCATGGTGATGCATAGCAACGAGAGGGGAGAGTGTTGTCCACGTACCCTCGTAGACCGAAAGCGGAAGCGTTATGACAACGCGGTTGATGTAGTCGTACGTCTTCACGATCCGACCGATCCAAGTACCGAGCGCACGGCACCTCCGAAGTTCAGCACACGTTCAGCTCGATGGCGATCCCGGACTCTGGTCCAGCAAAGTGTCGGGATGAGTTCCACAAGACGACGGCGTGGTGACGATGATGATGCTCTACCGGCGCAGGGCTTCGCCTAAACTCCGCGACTATATGACCGAGGTGGAATATGGTGGAGGGGGGCACCGCACACGGCTAAGAAACGATCCGTAGACCAACTTGTGTGTTATGGGGGTGCCCCCGTGCCCCCGTATATAAAGGAGCAAGGGGGAAGGGGCAGCCGGCCAAGGAGGCGCGCCAGGAGGAGTCCTACTCCCACCGGGAGTAGGATTCCCTCCTTTCCTAGTCCAACTAGGAGACCTTCCATGTAGTAGGAGTAGGAGAGAAGGAAAGGAAGAGAGAAGGAAGGAAGGAGGGTGCGGCTCCTCCCCTAGTCAATTCGGACTAGGCCTTGGGGCACGCGGCCTGCCCTAGGCAGCCCCTCTCTCTTTCCCGTATGGCGCAATAAGGCCCAATACTTCTTCCGGCGAATTCCCGTAACTCTCCGGTACTTCGAAAAATACTCGAATCACTCGGAACCTTTCCGAAGTCCGAATATAGTCGTCCAATATATCGATCTTTACGTCTCGACCATTTCGAGAGTCCTAGTCATGTCCCCGATCTCATCCGGGACTCCGAACTCCTTCGGTACATCAAAACTTATAAACTCATAATAAAACAGTCATCGTAACGTTAAGCGTGCAGACCCTACGGGTTCGAGAACTATGTAGACATGACCTAGAACTATTCTCGGTCAATAACCAATAGCGGAACCTGGATGCCCATATTGGTTCCTACATATTCTACGAAGATCTTTATCGGTCAAACCGCATAACGACATACGTTGTTCCCTTTGTCATCGGTATGTTACTTGCCCGAGATTCGATCGTCGGTATCCAATACCTAGTTCAATCTCGTTACCGGCAAGTCTCTTTATTCGTTACGTAATACATCATCTCGTAACTAACTTATTAGTTGGAATGCTTGCAAGGCTTATGTGATGTGTATTACCGAGAGGGCCCAGAGATACCTCTCCGACAATCGGAGTGACAAAACCTAATCTCGAAATATGCCAACCCAACATGTACCTTTGGAGACACCTGTAGTACTCCTTTATAATCACCCATTTACGTTGTGACGTTTGGTAGCACCCAAAGTGTTCCTCCGGTAAACGGGAGTTGCATAATCTCATAGTTACAGGAACATGTATAGGTCATGAAGAAAGCAATAGCAATATACTAAACGATCAAGTGCTAGGCTAACGGAATGGGTCATGTCAATCACATCATTCTTCTAATGATGTGATCCCATTAATCAAATAACAACACATGTCTATGGTTAGGAAACATAACCATCTTTGATTAATGAGCTAGTCAAGTAGAGGCATACTAGTGACTATATGTTTGTCTATGTATTCACACATGTATCATGTTTCCGGTTAATACAATTCTAGCATGAATAACAAACATTTATCATGATATGAGGAAATAAATAATAACTTTATTATTGCCTCTAGGGCATATTTCCTTCAGTCTCCCACTTGCACTAGAGTCAATAATCTAGTTCACATCATCATGTGATTCAACACTAATATTCACATCTGTATGTGATTAACACCCATAGTTCACATCGTCATGTGACCAACATCCAAAGGGTTTACTAGAGTCAATAATCTAGTTCACATCGCTATGTGATTAACACCTAAAGTGTACTAAGGTATGATCATGTTTTGCTCGTGAGAGAAGCTTTAGTCAACGGGTCTGTCACATTCAGAGCCGTATGTATTTTGCAAATACTCTATGTCTACAATGCTCTGCACGGAGCTACTCTAGCTAATTGCTCCCACTTTCAATATGTATCCAGATTGAGACTTAGAGTCATCTGGATCAGTGTAAAAAGCTTGCATCGATGTAACTCTTTACGACGGGCTCTTTTATCACCTCCATAATCGAGAAATATTTCCTTAGTCCTCACTAAGGATGTTTTTGACCAATGTCCAGTGATCTACTCCTAGATCACTATTGTAGTCCCTTGCCAAATTCAGAGCAAGGTATACAATCGTCTGGTACATAGCATAGCATACTTTATAGAACCTATGACTGAGGCATAGGGAATGACTTTCATTCTCTTTTCTATTTTCTGCCGTGGTCGGGACTTGAGTCTTACTCAATTTCACACGTTTGCAACACATGCAAGAACTTTTCTTTGACTGTTCCATTTTGAACTACTTCAAAATCTTAACAAGGTATGTACTTATTGAAAAACTTATCAAGCGTCTTGATCTATCTCAATAGATCTTGATGCTCAATATGTAAGTAGCTTTTGAGGTCTTTCTTTTAAAGAACTCCTTTCAAATACTCCTTTATGCTTTCGGAAAAATTATACATCATTTCGATCAACAATATGTTACTCACATATATTTATCAAAAAGCGGTAGTGCTCCCACTCACTTTATTGTAAATACAAAGGCTTCACCGCAAGTCTCATATAATACTATATGCTTTGATCAACTTATCAAAGCGTGTATTCTAACTCGAGATGCTTGCACCAGTCCATGGATGGATCATTGGAGCTTGCACATTTTGTTAGCTCCTTTAGGATTGACAAAACCTTCGGTTGCATCATATACAACTCTTCTTTAATAAATCCATTAAAGAATGTTGTTTTGACATCCATTTGCCAGATTTCATAAAATGTGGCAATTGCTAACATGATTCGGACAGACTTAAGCAATGCTAGAGTTGAGAAAATCTCATTGTAGTCAACACCTTGAACTTGTCGAAAACCTTTTTCAACAAGTCGAGCTTTGTAGATAGTAACACTACTATCAGTGTCCGTCTTCCTCTTGAAGATCCATTTATTTAATTTGACTTGGTGATCATCGAGCAGGTCAACCAAAGTCCCCACTTTGTTTTTATATATGGATCCTATCTCAGATTTTATGGCCTCAAGCCATTTCGCGGAATCTGGGCTTATCATCGCTTCCTCATAGTTCGTAGGTTCACCATGGTCAAGTAACATGACTTCCAGAATAGGATTACCGTACCACTCTGGTGCGGATCTTACTCTGGTTGACCTACGAAGTTCAGTAGAGACTTGATCTGAAGTTTCATGATCAATATCATTAGCTTCCTCACTAATTGGTGCAGGAATCACTGGAACTGATTTCTGTGATGAACTACTTTCCAATAAGGGAGAAGGTACAATTACCTCATCAAGTTCTACTTTCCTCCCACTCACTTCTTTCGAGAGAAACTTCTTCTCTAGAAAGGATCCATCTTAGCAACGAATAACTTGCCTTCGGATCTGTGATAGAAGGTGTACCCAATAGTTACCTTTGGGTATTCTATGAAGACGCACTTCTCCGATTTGGGTTCGAGCTTATCAGGTGAAAACTTTTTCACATAAGCATCACAACTCAAACTTTAAGAAACGATGACTTAGGTTTCTTGCTAAACCATAGTTCATACGGTGTCATCTCAGCGGATTTAGATGGTGCCCTATTAAACGTGAATGCAGCTGTCTCTAATGCATAACCCCAAAATGATAGTGGTAAATCGGTAAGATACATCATAGATCGCACCATATCCAATAAAGTGCGGCTACGACGTTCGGACACACCATTATGTTGTGGTGTTCCATGTGGCGTGAGCTGTGAAATTATTCCACTTTGTTTTAATTGAAGACCAAACTCGTAACTCAAATATTCATCTCCACGATCAGATCGCAGAAACTTTGTTTTCTTGTTACGATGATTTTCCACTTCACTCTGAAATTCTTTGAACTTTTCAACTATTTCAGACTTATGTTTCATCAAGAAGATATACGCATATCTGCTCAAATCATCTGTGAAGGTCAGAAAATAATGATACTTGCCACGAGCATCAACACTCATTGGATCGCATACATCGGTATGTATTATTTCCAACAAGTTTGTTGTTCGTTCCATTGTTCCGAAGAACGGAGTTTTAGTCATCTCGCCCAAAGGCACGGTTCGCAAGCATCAAATGATTCATAACCAAGTGATTCTGAAAATCCATCTTTATGGAGTTTCTTCATGCGCTTTACACCGATATGACCCAAACGGCAGTGCCACAAATAAGTTGCACTATCATTATTAACTTTGCATCTTTTGGCATCAATATTATGAATATGTGTATCACTACGATCAAGATCCAACAAACTATTTTCATTGGGTGTATGACCATGAAGGTTTTATTCATGTAAGCAGAACAACAATTATTCTTTGACTTTAAATGAATAACCGTGACGCAATAAACATGATCAAATCATATTCATGCTCAGCATAAGCGCCAAATAACATTTATTTAGGTTTAACACTAATCCCGAAAGTATAGGGAGTGTGCGATGATGATCATATCAATCTTGGAACTACTTCCAACACTCATCGTCACTTCCCTTCAACTAGTTTCGCTTATTCAGTAACTCCTGCTTTGAGTAACTAATCTTAGCAACCGAACAAGTATCAAATACTCGGGGCTACTATAAACACTAGTAAGGTACACATCAATAACTCTGTATATCAAATATACCCTTGTTCACTTTGCCATCCTTCTTATCCACCAAATATTAGGGTATTTCCGCTTCAAAGTGACCATTTCCTTTGCAGGTAAGCACTCGGTTTCAGGCTTTGGTTTAGCTTTGGGCTTCTTCGTGGGAGTGACAACTTGCTTGTCATTCTACTTGAAGTTCCTTTCTTTCCTTTGCCCTTTTCTTGAAACTAGTGATCTTGTCAACCATCTACACTTGATGCTCTTTCTTGATTTCTACCTTCGTCGATTTCAACATCACGAAGAGCTTGGGAATCTTTTTAGTCATCCCTTGCATACTATAGTTCATCACGAAGTTCTAGTAACTTAGTGATGGTGACTAGAGAATTCTGTCAATCACTATCTTATCTGTAAGATTAACTCCCACTTGATTCAAGCGATTGAAGTACCCAGACAATCTGAGCACATGCTCACTAGTTGAGCGATTCTCCTCCATCTTTTAGCTATAGAACTTGTTGGAGACTTCATATCTCTCAACTCGGTATTTGCTTGAAATATTAACTTCAATTCTGGAACATCTCATATGGTCCATGACGTTCAAAACGTCTTTGAAGTCCCGATTCTAAGCCGTTAAGCATGGTGCACTAAACTATCAAGTAGTCATCATATTGAGCTAGCCAAGCGTTCATAACGTCGCATCCGCTCCTGCAATAGAGGTCATCACCTAGCGGTGCATCAAGGACATAATTCTTACGTGCAGCAATGAGGATAAACCTCGGATCACGGATCCAATCCGCATCATTGCTACTAACATTTTCAATACAATTTTCTAGGAACACATATAAAAACATAGGAAGCAAAAACATAGGGAAGCAACAACGCGAGCTATTGATCTACAACATAATTTGCAAAAATACTACCAGGACTAAGTTCATAATAAATTAAAGTTCAATTAATCATATTACTTAAGAACTCCCACTTAGATAGACATCCCTCTAATCTTCTAAGTGATTACGTGATCCATATCAACTACACTATGTCCGATCGTCACGTGAGATGGAGTAGTTTCAACGGTGAACATCAATATGTTGATCATATCTACTATATGATTCACGCTCGACCTTCGATCTCCGTGTTTCGAGGCCATATCAGTATATGCTAGGCTCGTCAAGTTTGACTGAGTATTCGCGTGTGCAACTGTTTTGCACCGTTGTATTTGAACGTAGAGCCCATCACACCCGATCATCACGTGGTGTCTCAAAGACGAAGAACTTTCATAACGGTGCATACTCAGGGAGAACACTTCTTGATATTTAGTGAGAGATCATCTTATAATGCTACCGTCAATCAAAGCAAGATAAGATGCATAAAGGATAAACATCACATGCAATCAATATAAGTGATATGATATGGCCATCATCATCTTGTACTTGTGATCTCCATCTCCGAAGCACCGTCGTGATCACCATCGTCACCGGCGCGACACCTTGATCTCCATCGTAGCATCGTTGTCGTCTCGCCAACTATTGCTTCTACGACTATCGCTACCGCTTAGTGATAAAGTAAAGCAATTACATGGCGTTTGCATTTCATACAATAAAGCGACAACCATATGGCTCTGCCGATTGCCGATAACTCGGTTACAAAACATGATCATCTCATACAATAAAATATAGCATCACGTCTTGACCATATCACATCACAACATGCCCTGCAAAAACAAGTTAGACGTCCTCTACTTTGTTGTTGCAAATTTTACGTGGCTGCTACGGGCTGAGCAAGAACCGTTCTTACCTACGCATCAAAACCACAACGATAGTTTGTCAAGTTGTTGCTGTTTTAACCTTCGCAAGGACCGGGCGAGCCACACTCGGTTCAACTAAAGTGAGAGAGCAGACACCCGCCATCACCCTTAAGCAACGAGTGCTCGCAGCGGTGAAACCAGTCTCGCGTAAGCGTACGCGTAATGTCGGTCCGGGCCGCTTCATCTCACAATACCGCCGAACCAAAGTATGACATGCTGGTAAGCAGTATGACTTGTATCGCCCACAACTCACTTGTGTTCTACTCGTGCATATAACATCAATGCATAAAACCAGGCTCGGATGCCACTGTTGGGGAACATAGTAATTTCAAATTTTTTCCTACGCACACGCAAGATCATGGTGATGCATAGCAACGAGAGGGGAGAGTGTTGTCCACGTACCCTCGTAGACCGAAAGCGGAAGCGTTATGACAACGCGGTTGATGTAGTCGTACGTCTTCATGATCCGACCGATCCAAGTACCGAACGTACGGCACCTCCGAGTTCAGCACACGCTCAGCTCGATGACTATCCCGGACTCCGATCCAGCAAAGTGTCGGGGATGAGTTCCACAAGACGATGGCGTGGTGACGATGATGATGCTCTATCGGCGCAGGCTTCGCCTAAACTCCGCGACGATATGACCGAGGTGGAATATGGTGGGGGGCACCGCACACGGCTAAGGAACGATCCGTAGATCAACTTGTGTGTTATGGGGTGCCCCCTGCCCGTATATAAAGGAGCAAGGGAAGGGGCGGCCGCCAAGGAGGGCGCGGCCAGGAGGAGTCCTACTCCCACCGGGAGTAGGATTCCCTCCTTCCTAGTCCAACTAGGAGACCTTCCATGTAGTAGGAGTAGGAGAGAAGGAAAGGGAAGAGAGAAGGGAAGGAAGGAGGGGGTGCGGCTCCTCCCCCTAGTCCAATTCGGACTAGGCCTTGGGGGGGGGGGGCGCGGCCTGCCCAAGGCAGCCCCTCTCTCTTTCCCGTATGGCCCAATAAGGCCCAATACTTCTTCCGGCGAATTCCCGTAACTCTCCAAAGTACTCCGAAAAATACCCGAATCACTCGGAACCTTTCCGAAGTCCGAATAGTCGTCCAATATATCGATCTTTACGTCTCGACCATTTCGAGACTCCTCGTCATGTCCCCGATCTCATCCGGGACTCCGAACTCCTTCGGTACATCAAAACTTATAAACTCATAATAAAACTGTCATCGTAACGTTAAGCGTGCGGACCCTACGGGTTCGAGAACTATGTAGACATGACCTAGAACTATTCTCGGTCAATTACCAATAGCGGAACCTGGATGCCCATATTGGTTCCTACATATTCTACGAAGATCTTTATCGGTCAAACCGCATAACGACATACGTTGTTCCCTTTGTCATCGGTATGTTACTTGCCCGAGATTCGATCGTCGGTATCCAATACCTAGTTCAATATCGTTACCGGCAAGTCTCTTTACTCGTTCCGTAATATATCATCTCGTAACTAACTTATTAGTTGCAATGCTTGCAAGGCTTATGTGATGTGTATTACCGAGAGGGCCCAGAGATACCTCTCCGACAATCGGAGTGACAAAACCTAATCTCAAATACGCCAACCCAACATGTACCTTTGGAGACACCTGTAGTACTCCTTTATAATCACCCAGCACGTTGTGACGTTTGGTAGCACCAAAGTGTTCCTCCGTAAACGGAGTTGCATAATCTCATAGTTACAGGAACAAGTATAGGTCATGAAGAAAGCAATAGCAATATACTAAACGATCAAGTGCTAGGCTAACGGAATGGGTCATGTCAATCACATCATTCTTCTAATGATGTGATCCCATTAATCAAATAACAACACATGTCTATGGTTAGGAAACATAACCATCCTTGATTAATGAGCTAGTCAAGTAGAGGCATTCTAGTGACTATATGTTTGTCTATGTATTCACACATGTATCATGTTTCCGGTTAATACAATTCTAGCATGAATAACAAACATTTATCATGATATGAGGAAATAAATAATAACTTTATTATTGCCTCTAGGGCATATTTCCTTCACACACTGTCTCATGCTCCGAAGGGGCGGCGCTCGTCTCGCCGAACTGCAACAAAGGCGTCCTCTAAGAAGGCAACGCCCACGCAAGGCGAGTCTTTTTAAAAGAAAGGCAAACGGTGATACTTCCGGGTCCCATCTTCATCAAAGAGGTATAGTTTTTAACATGAACTCGGTGGATAGACCGGATTGTGACATTTTCCGCTGTGCCATATTTTAGGAGGAGCATACGTCGGATGATAACCCACAAGTGTAGGGGATCACAACAGCTTTCGAGGGTAGAGTATTCAACCCAAATTTATTGATTCGACACAAGGGGAGCCAAAGAATATTCTCAAGTATTAGCAGTTGAGTTGTCAATTCAACCACACCTGGATAACTTAATATCTGCAGCAAAGTGTTTAGTAGCAAAGTAATATGATAGTAGTGGTAACGGTAACAAAAGTAACGGAAGTAAAAGTAATATTTTTGGTGTTTTGTAGTGATTGTAACAGTAGCAACGGAAAAGTAAATAAGCGAGAACCAATATATGGAAAGCTCGTAGGCATTGGATCGGTGATGGATGATTATGCGGATGCGGTTCATCATGTAACATGATCATAACATAGGGTGGCAGAACTAGCTCCAATTCATCGATGTAATGTAGGCATGTATTCGAATATAGTCATATGTGCTTATGGAAAAGAACTTGCATGACATCTTTTGTCCTACCCTCCCGTGGCAGTGGGGTCCTAATGGAAACTAAGGTATATTAAGGCCTCCTTTTAATAGAGAACAGGAACAAAGAATTAGCACATAGTGAATACATGAACTCCTCAAACTATGGTCATCACCGGGAGTGGTCCCAATTATTGTCACTTCGGGGTTACCAGATCATAACACATAGTAGGTGACTATAGACTTGCAAGATAGGATCAAGAACTCACATATATTCATGAAAACACAATAGGTTCAGATCTGAAATCATGGCACTCGGGCCCTAGTGACAAGCATTAAGCATAGAAAAGTCATAGCAACATCAATCTCAGAACATAGTGGATACTAGGAATCAAACCCTAACAAAACTAACTCGATTACATGATAGATCTCATCCAACCCATCACCGTCCAGCAAACCTACGATGGAATTACTCACGCACGGCGGTGAGCATCATGAAATTGGTGATGGAGGTTGGTTGATGATGACGATGACGACGAATCCCCCTCTCCGGAGCCCCGAACGGACTCCAGATCAGCCCTCCCGAGAGGTTTAGGGCTTGGCGGCGGCTCCATATCGTAAAACGTGATGATTTATTCTCCTTGAGTTTTTTCTCCCCGAAAGCAAATATATAGAGTTGGAGTTGGCGTCGGAGGAGCTCCAGGGGGCCCACGAGGTAGGGGGCGCGCCCTAGGGGGGGCGCCCCCACCCTCGTGGACAGGGTGTGGGCCCCCTGGTCTTCATCTTTGGCGAGCATTTTCTATTATTTTCAACTAGACGTTCCGTGGAGTTTCAGGCCATTCCGAGAACTTTTGTTTTCTGCACATAAACAACACCATGGCAAACAACTTCAGTCCGGGTTAGTTCCATTCAAATCATGCAAGTTAGAGTCCAAAACAAGGGCAAAAGTGTTTGGAAAATTCGATACGACGGAGACGTATCAACTCCCCCAAGCTTAAACCTTTGCTTGTCCTCAAGCAATTTAGTTGATAAACTGAAAGTGATAAAGAAAAACTTTTACAAACTTTGTTTGCTCTTGTTGTTGTGAATATGTAAAGCCAGTATTCAAGTTTTCAGCAAAGATCCTGACTAACCACATTTGCAATAATTTTCATATCTCATGTTTACTCATATCAATAGGATAATCAACTAGCGAGCCATAATTATAAATCTCAGATGACAACACTTTCTCAAAACAATCATAATATGATATAACAAGATGGTATCTCGCTAGCCCTTTCTCAGACCGCAAAACATAAATGCAGAGCACCTTTAAAGACCAAGGACTGACTAGACATTGTAATTCATGGTAAAAGAGATCCAATCATAGTCATACCCAATATAAATTAATAGTAATGGATGCAAATGACAGCTGCGCTCTCCAGCTAGTGCTTTTAATAAGAGGGTGATGACTCAACATAAAAGTAAATAGATAGGCCCTTCGCAGAGGGAAGCAGGGATTTGTAGATGTGCCAGAGCTCGGTTTTGAAATAGAGATAAATAATATTTTGAGCGGCATACTTTCATTGTCAACATAACAACTAAGAGATGGCGATATCTTCCATGCTACACACATTATAGGCGGTTCCCAAACAGAATGGTAAAGTTTATACTCCCTGTCGGTGTCAAAACCGGCGGATCTCGGGTAGGGGGTCCCGAACTGTGCGTCTAGGCAGATGGTAACAGGAGACAAGGGACACGATGTTTTACCCAGGTTCGGGCCCTCTTGATGGAGGTAAAACCCTACGTCCTGCTTGATTAATATTGATGATGTGTGTTACAAGAGTGGATCTACCACGAGATCAAAGAGGCTAAACCCTAGAAGCTAGCGTATGGTATGATTGTTGTTCGTCCTATGGACTAAAGCCATCCGGTTTATATAGACACCGGAGAGGGCTAGGGTTACAGTCGGTTACAATGGTAGGAGATCTACATATTCAGTACGCCAAGCTTGCCTTCCACGCCAAGGAAAGTCCCATCCGGACACGGGACGAAGTCTTCAATCTTGTATCTTCATAGTCTTGGAGTCCGCCGATGATGATAGTTCGCTATCCGGACACCCCTAGTCCGGAACTCCTCGGTAGCTCCCTGAACCAGGCTTCAATGACGACGAGTCCGTAGCATATTGTCTTCGCATTGCAAGGCGGGTTCTTCCCCGAATAATTTATAGAAGATTTGGAACACAAGGATAGTGTCCGCTCGCAAAACAAGTTCCACATAACACCGTAGAGAGAATAATTTTTGCACAGATCTGCTGACGTATTCCGCGGCGTGACATCACACCACGGCCAGGCCTTTGTATGAATTGTTTTTTTTGTTCCACCTCAGCGTGTTTAGCGAGGCGGTTTCCTTGGCACGTCTTATCAAAGCATAGATCGTGCCCCCTTATTCCGGGATTCTCATCAATACAGACGTGGGTAACCCAACCATGCCCGTTGGTGTGCCTTCTCTATCGAAGGCGGGTCCTAATCGACCACGGGGTGGGCTCTTGGTATTCAAGCTCTTTATGATGAGACCAAGGCCCTCTTCTTCTTTACACCCTCCATCGAGTTCGCCTCGCGCTTCGAGTTCCAACACCCAAAGCTTCAGATTCAGGCGCTTCGGACTTTCGATGATGTCCGGCTCCGACCAAGACGGCCGATGGATGTCTTCCTCCGTCACGAAGAAGATGTGCTAAAGCTGCGAGACGCCAGTATCGACCGCGAGATCTCGCATAGGCTGCCTGCTCCAGGCAGGTCATTCCCACTCCTGAGCTCGGCGAGAACGTGGTGTTCGTGTCCCACATCCTTTGGGGTTTAGGCTTCCCGACGGACCCCTTTGTGCGGGGGCTCATGTTTTATTATGGGCTTGATTTCCATGACTTGAATCCGGAGTCCATCCTCCATATCTCGTCATTCATTGTCGTATGTGAGGCCTTCCTCCATATTACCCCCACTTTTGATTTTGGCTCAAGACTTTCAAGGTGGAGCCAAAGATGATCAAGGGCAGCAAGCGGAGTCTTGAGGGGCGGTCATAAGCAAATGTCTTGACGCTTCCTGGCCCGAGGGCTCTTTTCAAGGGGAGCTTGGTTTGTTGCAACGGGAGTGGTTTTTACATCACCGCTCCCAGGGGCACCAAATGGGCGGCGCTCCCTGCGTTCTGCTCAGGTCCACCACAGCGGCTGGCATCATGGTTCAACAAGGGGCTCGACTGGGGGCCGTCCAAGGACGTTCCCAGCTGCAGAGGCCGCATTCGAGATCTCTAGGAAAGAGGGATCAATCTGGTTGTAGTGGCGCAGGTTATGGTGATCCGCGCCTTCAGCCTCAAAGCGTCGCCCCCTCCTTTGTGGGAATTCAATCCGGAGGGACCACGAGCTCTCCAAAATTTTATGGACACGACGCCCGTGGAGATGTGTAAACTGTTCTTCGGATCACAAGAGAAGTGTCCGGACTTGACCGAGGACGCAGGACTAAGCTGCAATCGCCCAGATACTCAAGTAAGTAGTCCTGTAACCGGACAAGTTGTTCATTCATTTATTTCATATATATATGCTCTTTAAAGGAGCCGTTTCTTGAACAGGAGTGGATAGCCAAGGCAAAGTTAATAAGGTGTCCGGCTCCCCTCCCCGAGACCACGCCGGATCCCATGTTGACCAAGATGTTGAAGGTCGCGCCTTTTGAAGAAGGCGAAGGGGGAGCGGGGAAGCAACCGCCTCTGCGAAGGAGGATATCAAGGAAGGAGGGATTAAGAGTCCCACCTTCCGAGGAGAGAATAGGACCGCCTCGGAAGATCCGGAGGTCAAGGCCTCAAAGAGGGGGAAGGAATCTTCGGCAGAGAGTCCGGCGCTGGGAAGTAACCCAGCCGCACTATTTCCCCAAGGGGATCAGCCCTCCAGCGAGCCGTACGTAAAAAGAAGGGGTCTTGTAAATAAGGAACATCCCTGTATTTATTTATGAAGATAACCGAAATTGTACCTTGTAGTTCGGACCTCAGCCCTTCTCAGTAGAGCTCGTCTTCGGGGGATCTTCTTCCGGAGATGATGGAGAGCGAAACGCCTCCACCTGTCGCACCCTCATGTGAAGCGGATGACCCTGAGGTGTCGTCGCGGAGGGTTCCCCCAAGTCCGGCGGGGCCGGAAGATCTGGTGCCAAGTGGCGTGCGGTCGGAGGAGCTGAAGGATCTTCTCGGGCGAGCGGCTATTTCAGAGGATCACCGTGCTCTAATGGGTACGGTGATTGAAAGAATTGCATCCTCGGAGAGCGGATTGCATGAAGCCGTCAGAAGCTTACTGACGGGGTTTGAGGTACGCAAAAATGATGTACCTTCTGACAGTTATGCATATAAAATCATACTGTATAGATAGTAGCCCCGAGACTCGGTATGTTGTCAAAATTGACGACGTGTCGAGGATCAAATCTCGATTTTAACATATTGCCGCTCCTAAACAGGTGGCGGGCGTCCGAGGCCAGCCGGATGATGAATATGCCGAACTAAAGCGGCAGCTTGATGAGGCGGATGCGGACATCGCGCTGGTCAATAAACGGTTTGACGAGTCACAAGGTATGCGACTTCTATGCGGACACCTGGTAAGGGAGCTTGACGCCCATGTCTTACTAATCATATGCTTGATGCAGATGGTGCCGCTGCCGTGGAAGAGCTGCGGGCAGAACTCGCCGAGCGAAAGAGCAAGCCAGAATTAGTAATGCGGCCGCTTTAAAGGCGGCCAAGAGCTAGAAGCTGAACGGGCTGCTCACCGCCGAAGCAAAGAGGAGAGGGCGATGTGGCCAAAAGTTGAGGAATACTACCGACGCTGCGCGGTTCTTGAAAAGGGCGTCAAAGCGGAACAAGAGGACCTAAAGAAGGCCGCCGCCGAATCCAAGAAGGCCCAATCGGCTTTGGGAGCTGCCAAGGAGGAGCTGAGTCAGGCCGGGGCAATTGCGGCTGGAAAACCGTTTCTGCTGCGGAGGAAATATACAGATCCAAAGTATGCTCAGTTGGATAAATTGTGGAGTTCGAGAGGATGCTTATCGGACTTGGCGGCGAAAGCGCCAGGACGCGGTTGAGCACTTCCGGGGCGAAGGGCATGAAGGGAAGAGCTATATTGGTCGCAATTCCATAGTCCGGGCGTCCTCTGCCGTGACCGATCGGTTGCCGAATGGGCGAGCTGAATCGATTGTCCGGATTTGCCATGAAGCATGTCTTGACTCACTTGTGGCTGGACGGACCCTCACCAAGAGCTATTTTGGTTTAGTGCAGCAGTTTCTTGGTGCGGTGCCGCGTATCGCCGCAATGAAGCGATCGGCGTGTATTGAGGGGGCGCGGATGGCTCTGGCCCGTGTCAAGACATATTGGGCAGAGATGAAGGCCACCGACGTTGCATCCCAAGATTCGGACAGAGGCGAGTACTGCCGAGCACTACTTTGAAGAAGTCCTGCGGGCGCTCGTTTAATATAGGCGCGATGCTCGAAGGATATTATGTTTAAATGACATGTATGATTTGTGAAAACAATGTTTCAATGTAATATAAGTGCTTTTATACTTGTGCGTTCAAGTAGTAAACTACTCCCTGTCTGGCCGTTTATGTATATGTATATATAACTCGAAAGATGGCAGTCCTTGGCTTCAGCCCCACGCACATAGTGCGGGGTGTTTGCAAAAAGCGCTTTTCACACTTAATCCAACGTCTTGGTCCTGTTAAGGAGGTGATAGCATAGCAAACGAGCAACCGGACTATAATGCTTTATCACTTTCACTTAGCCATAGGAGTTCGAGGGTGGGGCTACTATATAGCCCCTGGGGGCACCGCACTCTGCCGAATTTGGGGTGCATATGTGCCTGACCGAAAAACCGATCCTTCGTTAATGCGGAGGAATTCTAAACATTCCTGTGAGTCATCGAGTGGTTGACCAGTCTCTCGCTATATCATGACGGTCGGTTTTGGCTTTCTCTCTTGAGGTGCTCGCCCGGCGAACACAGGCACAATCGCAGAGTTCTCCGGTGCCGCGTTAGCCGTGAAAGCGGGCGTAAGGCAGCAAAACACAGGAGCCGGGCAACCCAACATTTGACCAAAGACATGATTGGAGCTGATGCATATAAGGCCTAACTCGAGACGCCGAATACTCCCTAAGGTATTCGGTCTTTATGAAAATGGGCAGAATAATGCCCTAAGCCCCCAGTGTCTAAATGCAGCGAAGAATTCAGTGCGGCCAATGCCAAAGCACCAGCCTCCTCCTCGGTTATATTAAGGAACCGGGGATGTATATCAACAAGAGACAGTGAAAAAGGTTTATGCAGGGTCTTAATCTAAAAGAATCCTTACAACGGGTCCCTCTTGCGTCTGCTCCTGTGTCTCCGTTGTGCCGTATCACGGGACGGGTGTAGCACGTTGTTCATCTGTAAAGAGAGGAACTTAGTTTAAAAGAAAAGGATCGTCTTGAAAAAAGTACTTAATATTAAATAAACAAAATGCAGTTCGAAGAAGTGAATAAAATGGAGCTTTATTGTCTCTTGTTATACATGCATCGGCCCCTCGTATGGGGTATGCCGCTAGTAGGCGCCGGACTCGTCTAGCCGTGTCCGGGTTTGAATGACCAATTCAGGTTCTTTGCCTAGCGAGCCGGATAGGCGTGGGGCTGTCAAGGCAGTCTCCGTTCTTCCGTGCTCGAGTAACACTTAATACTTTCTTTTAACGAGATGATGCGTGCACCGGGCATTTAGAGATGCATAATGCGGTATTGCGTAAAAGCGGCGAAAGTTATGCGCCTCAAGAGTGCTTAAGGGCTACCGCTGAATGGGGCGATGGGGAGTGAGCTTTCATGACGGGGTTGTCGGATGAACCGAACACAACCTCTAGTGGTACAGAGCACTGTATAATAAAGAAGGCTGGCATCATTCCTTTGAAGGAAGTCTGCTATAGCGAATTTTGGTAGGTTCTATCCCCATTATGCGGACGGTGTCTGGTATGGCAGGTGTCATTTGTGTGTTATCACATGAAGTGAGTTCACTCTTTTGACTTCTAGTGGGAAAGTCTTTTGTTTTCGTGGAGTGCTGCTTTTGGGTTTCGTCACTTTCACTTGGTGTGTCGAGCCCCTTGTGTTCGGGCGTTAAGTCGGTTGGACTGCTTGAAGACCCAACAATCTCTGTGGGTATGGTTTGCGGGCTTCTGGAGGTACCATGTATTTGACATATCTATCCGAATCTTGTTTAGATTGGATAGCTCGTCCTTTATTATCCTTTAAGGGCGGTGTTTTGTTGTTCGCCGAGAGCTTTTGAATCCGGCGTTGACCGCCGTACTATTTGGGCCATTTTCCTTATTCGGGCGCTGATCTTTTCTGCGTCGTGATTTCATTCCATCCCTGATTTTGGATGTACTCGGTCGCTGGTGCTGCATCTAGCCAGCCAGCTGTCTTCCCTAGCAAAAGCGGGTCATGAGGCTTGTTAATGCGGCCATTGTTCTTGGCTTTTCTTGGCGAGGTGTCTGGCGAGCCATTCGTCTCGGACGTTGTGTTTGAAAGCTGCTAAGGCTTGGCGTCCGGACAGTCGACTATTTGGTTCTTTTTAGTAAGGAACCTGTTCCAGAATTTCCGGGCTGACTCTCCGGGCTGTTGAGTTATGTGACTTAGATCGTCTGCGTCCGGAGGGCGGATGTAGGTCCCCTGAAAATTTGCCCGAAATGCATCCTCGAGCTCCTCCCAACTTCCAATGGTATTTTCAGGGAGGCTCTCAAGCCAATGCCGAGCTGGCCCTTTGAGTTTAAGGGGTAAGTATTTTACGGCGTGGAGATCATCTCCTCTAGCCATGTGTATGTGGAGGATGTAATCCTCAATCCATACTCCAGGGTCTGTTGTTCCGTCGTATGCCTCTATGTTTACGGGTTTGAATCCCGATGGAAATTCATGATCCAGCACCTCATCGGTGAAACATAGGGGGTGTGCGGCGCCCCTATATTTGGGTGTGCCGTGGTTTTCGTAATTTTGGCGTATTGCATTGCTTTGACAAGCTTGCTTTCTTGGCCCATAGATGGACCTAACTGGGCCATCCTTTTGATGTGAATCCTTAGGCGGATCGCATATTGGCTTGTGTGCGGCACCATTCGCCGCTCTCTTTTTGCCGTGTGGTCGTCCATCCGACCGGGTGGCCTTCTTGCTTTTTAATTGTGGGGGCTCTAAGGCCTCATCGTCGAATTCGGGCAGTAGCTTTCTTTTCGGGCAGCTCTTTGTTCGGCGATTGTCGCCGTACTTGCTCTGCTGGTCTTGAACACTTTGCTCCATCTAATCCTGAGTGCATCTTCCGCTGTTTTGAGCTTCGCTTACCTTTTTCAGGCTACGCGCAGATGGCGACGAGCCTTTTCTGGAGGTCATTTTGTTCCAATGGTTTGTCCGGCGTGAGATCGTCCGGACTGTTGTCTTCGCCGGGGACAGATTGTTTATCCAAGTTGTCTTGTTCGGATGATTGCTCGATAGCTCGTTCGTTGTCCACCGGTTCGCCCTGCTCTATGGCTGGGTCTTTGTTGAGGCGGGACTTTGTTCGGCATTTACGTTGCCGTTTTGACTGCCTTTCGAGGGATTTATCCTTCATGGCGTCCCGTTGTTCCTCGTCTTCATTTCCTTTAGGTGTATCCACCATGTATACATCATGGGATGAGGTTGTCCAGCATCCTATTGGTGCTGGTTCATTGTTGTCTCCTACATCGTCGTCCATACCGTCGATGTCTTCGGAGTCGAAATCGAGCACGTCGTGTAAGCTTTCGACAGTGGCTATGAAGTGGGTGGTGGGTGGGCATTGAGCTTGTTCATCGTGCGCATCCCAACCTTCCTGTCCGTAGTCGGCCGGGGCTCTCCGGATAAAGAGAGACTTTAGTGAATTCAGGATGTCGCCAAAGGCGAGTCTTTGAAAGATGTCATGACCGTGAACTCCATAACGGGCGCCCAATCGGATTCGATTGGCAAGGGCGCGGAGGATTGAGTCCGGGAAGAGTCCGGCACCTGAGTCGAGGTCTTCGCAAGGACGGGGATGGAGTTCGCTCGATCGCCGTAGAGATTAAAGCCCCGAGGCGGTGTCCAACCACTCGTCCACGATCGGGAATCCGGCTCCGGATTAAGGGTCGAGCGGATTCAGTGCGGCCTCGAGGCCTTTGTCGCTGCGAGCTAGATCATGCCCATCGAGACAATGGTGGCGCGCTAGCTGCGGCTCGAATCCGTCGAAGATCAAGTCTCCGCGAATATCGGCCGTATAGTTTAAACTTCAAATCTGACTGACGGCCGGGCGTAGCTTCGATCTGCTCCGGATGGCTGCGAAGCTCGCGGTGCAAAGCCGCCGAACACGGAGATCGGTCCGGGAGAAAAGTCTCACCCGACCGCGTCGTTGTTGATGATCAAAGGAGCCATCGGGCCTGTTGGTGGCGACACGGAGGAACTCTCAATGAAAGCACCAATGTCGGTGTCAAAACCGGCGGATCTCGGTAGGGGGTCCCGAATCGTGCGTCTAGGCGGATGGTAACAGGAGACAAGGGACACGATGTTTTACCTAGGTTGGGCCCTCTTGATGGAGGTAAAACCCACGCCCTGCTTGATTAATATTGATGATGTGTGTTACAAGAGTGGATCTACCACGAGATCAAAGAGGCTAAACCCTAGAAGCTAGCCTATGGTATGATTATTGTTAGTCCTATGGACTAAAGCCATCCGGTTTATATAGACACCGAGAGGGCTAGGGTTACAGAGTCGGTTACAATGGTAGGAGATCTACATATCCGTATCGCCAAGCTTGCCTTCCACGCCAAGGAAAGTCCCATCCGGACACGGGACGAAGTCTTCAATCTTGTATCTTCATAGTCTTGGAGTCCGGCCGATGATGATAGTTCGGCTATCCGGACACCCCCTAGTCCGGAACTCCCTCACTCCCCCTCCACCAACACGCATAAATCCATGACTTGTTCGAAACAACGAGTGTCTCCAACTAGCAACAGTCCCAGGGGGAGTTTTGTTTGCAATTAATTTTGATTTAGTTTGCATAAAGCATGGGACTGGGCATTCCGGAGACCAGCCATTTTCTCGTGAGTGAGGAGCGGAGTCCACTCCTATTGAGAATAACCCGCCTAACATGGAAGATAAGGGCATCCCTAATTGATACATGAGCTATTCGAGTATACAAAACAGAATGTTTATTTTAAGGTTTAGACTTTGGCACATACAAATTTACTTGGAACGGCAGGTAGATACCGCATATAGGAAGGTATAGTGGACTCATCTGGAATAACTTTGGGGTTTAAGGGATTGGATGCACAAGCAGTATTCCCGCTTAGTACAAGTGAAGGCTAGCAAAAGACTGGGAAGCGACCAACTAGAGAGCGACAATAGTCATGAACATGCATTAAAATTAATAAACATTAGATGCAAACATGAGTAGGATATAATCCACCATGAACATAAATATCGTGAAGGACATGTTGATTTTTTTCAACTACATGTGTGAACATGTGCCAAGTCAAGTCACTTAAATCATTCAAAGGAGGATACCACCCCATCATACCACATCACAACCATTTTAATAGCATGTTGGCACGCAAGGTAAACCATTATAACTCATAGCTAATCAAGCATGGCATAAGCAACTATGATCTCTAATTGTCATTGCAAACATGTTTATTCATAATAGGCTGAATCAAGAACGATGAACTAACCATATTTACAAAAACAAGAGAGGTCGAGTTCATATCAGCTTTTCTCATCTCAGTCAGTCCATCATATATCGTCATAATTGCCTTTCACTTGCACGACCGAACGATGTGAATAATAATAAGAGTGCACGTGCATTGGACTAAGCCTGAATATATGAGCATTCAATAAACAGGAGAAGACAAGGCAATATGGGCTCTTGATTAAATCAACAATAATGCATATAAGAGCCACTTCAACAATTTAAGTATGGCCTTCTCCAATCGACCCCCAAAGAAAAGAAAAGAAATAAAACCTATTTACACGGGAAAGCTCCCAACAAGCAAAAAGAAGAATGGGAAATCTTTTTGGGTTTTCTTTTAATTATTACTACTACAGCAAGAAAAGTAAACTACTACTAATTTTTTTTGTTTTTCTTAAGGTTTATCAAACACACAAGAAGAAAGCAGGAAAAAGAAAATAAACTAGCATGGATATTACAGTGAAAGAGTATGAGCACCGACATCTAGCAATGAGTGTGTGTAAACATAAATGTAACGTCGGTGGGAAATACGTACTCCCCCAAGCTTAGGCTTCTGGCCTAAGTTGGTTCATTGCCAGGGATGGCCTGGCGGGTACCCGTAGGTGTAGCTGAGGTCGTACTGCGACGCAGCGGCTATCGCCTCCTGAGCTGCAGTGTGGTGTCGGGCTGCCTCTGCTCTCCTCTCGTACTCATCTGCCTCCTCTCTGGTAATAATATATCTTTGTTTTGCCTGATAATCAAAGAAGGCAGGAGCAGGAGAGTAATGTCTGGACAACACGCCGTTTGTCAAAGATTAGTCGATATTGGAGAGGTGATTCATTTCTCTCGACAAACTGGTGAGAGACCATAGAATTAAAATCTAAATAAGTAGGAGGCAACTCCATATCATCCTCACGAACATCCACATCAAGAAAATCAGCTAAGTGGGTTGCATAAATTCCTCCAAAGAAATCTCCATTATATCTATTATGATGCAACCTACGTGCAACAATGGATCCCATATTATAAGATTGGTCTCCTAACGCAGCACTCCTAAGAATACTGAGGTCAGGCACACACATATGACACGCTTCATCTTTAGCATTTATGCACCTACCTATGAAGAGAGCAAAATTGAACACATAAACCTGGCTGTGCTACCCGCCATCCTGGGCTATCTACCTCGCGCGATCAATATGTGTCGAAGGATTTACCTCGCTGGCATTTTTTCATCGTGGTGTCAAACATCCAGCCGCTGAATTCTCTCCATATTGTGTTTTATGCTATAGCCGATGACAGGTGGGCCTTTTTTCCTTGCGGACCCAACATTACAGCACGCATCGTGTGTGCATTGGGTGAAAAAGGTTGACTTCAGCGAACGTGGGCGACGTGGCGTTGGTCGGTTATGAAACCCTATCGATCAATCCTCAGGCTCCTCGAGCCCCGCGTCTCTCCATCCCCACTTCTCGACTCCCAACTCGCCCCAGCGCAGCCGCCGCCGCTCCCCCACTTCCCCATCTTGCCGCCGTTCCAGTGATCCTTCCCGCCCCGCGGGGAGCCCCAAGCCCTGCGACAGAGTTTTGCAGCAGAGCCCCCAGCCCCACTCCGGAGTTCAGCGGCGGATGTTAGATCGAGGAGGGAGCAAGCCATTGCAGAGGAAAGGGGAGACGAGGGTTAGCGGAGGTCAGGCATCGACACCGGAGACGCGGATCCATGGAAGAGCGGGAGAGGTGACGCTGGCCGGCCGGCCAACGCCTCTCCACCGGCAATGCTTTCACGGCGGCCAGGAGAAGGGCGCCAAGGATGTGTTGTCGTCAGAAATATGTAAGCTCTCCTCCTCTCTTTTTCCTCTTCCCCCATCCTCTTCTCTTCCTCACTACTGCTCCTCCTCCAAGGCAGTGAGGGCAGGAACGACATTGGAGAAACCTATCATGGTCAAGCCTCCACCCAGGCGGCTGCCTGCAGAGGAGAACTCAATGATAGCTCTCAGTTCGTGGCGAAAAGGCCGGCACCGGTACATGTGAGAAATCTCACGGATTAGTCCTGCCTTGTGCTTTATGGCCATCTCTGATGGCTGCTGCACCCCTATTATCTTTTTGCAACCCAGCAAGGCCCTATCTACATGTATGCATGAACTGAAAAAATAGCGCGCTATAGCGTCGCTAATAGCACGTTATAGCGTATTGAGAATTGCCTCGCTAAATATATCGGTGTACGACATCTCGCTAATAGCACGCTATAGCGCGATATAGCACGCTAATAGCATATTTTGAGGTCGCCGCTATTTTGCTGTAGCGCGCTATCTACTACTAGAAGTATATTATTTGTTCTAGAATGATTAGACTATATATTGATCTTGCTGAATTGCTTGCAGGTAGATGAACAACATGTTTTTGGTCTTGAATCCCGTTTTAAATTCAGAATGACACTTCAACGGCTCATTGCAGTATAAGTACCAACGAATGATTCCAAACCCATCCTCTTCATTGCAGGGAAGAAGCAGTTTCTAAACGAGGAAGGTTGGTTTAATTTTCCTAAAATTCACTTTTGGTTTTAGTTTGAAGCTGTCCAGACCTGTAAAATAGATATGCTTTGTAACCTTGATATTATAGTACATAACTGAAGGAGTGGACATCGTCGTCGCTGTGAATTTCCTTTATCCGTTTAGAAAGGAGGTGGATTGCAATTCTCCAGGAACAATGCTACCAAGGTACACACCCATCCATGGTGCCTTCTAGAATGCTTGAGCGCTGCTTCTATTAGCCAGTGAATTTTTACCAATGGTTCATTCCTACTGTAGCTATACTGGTTTTTTCATGTTCATGAAGCTCAGTTTGCTTTTGGAACTTGCATGACCCTTCCTTCCTATTATGTTCTACCATTTAGTATATCTTAAAAAAAATATCCTCTGCCCATGTTCACTTCTACCCATCTTATTGTATGTCTAGATTTGAAAAACATTTTATGGGACGTTTTTTGATCTAGACGAGGGTTTCTCTGTAGTGCTTAGTTTATTGGAATCAGTTTCGTTTGTGTAAGAAAACAATAGGCTTAAAAAATTATCCTCTGCCCATGTTCACTTCTACCCATCTTGTTGTATGTCTAGATTTGAAAAACATTTTATGGGACGTTTTTTGATGTAGACGAGGGTTTCTCTGTAGTGCTTAGTTTATTGGAATCGGTTTCGTTTGTGTAAGAAAATAATAGGCTTAAAAAATTATCCTCTGCCCATGTTCACTTCTACCCATCTTGTTGTATGTCTAGATTTGAAAAACATTTTATGGGACGTTTTTTGATGTAGACGAGGGTTTCTCTGTAGTGCTTAGTTTATTGGAATCGGTTTCGTTTGTGTAAGAAAACAATAGGCATCTATTTGGGATTACTTTCGGGTATATCTAACCCTACCTTTAATTCACGGTAGCCATAATCCATTGTCGATCACACACTTTGAATGCCCACAGGTTATGAATTCATGATTAGGGTATACTAATTTGACTCACTCTGTAGCTCTTCATGTCTACATCTATTTTGTTCTTTCCACATGATCCATCTCCATTCAGGTCAAGACCTCATCACATCAATGCTTAGGTCCTTGGTGATCCCATTCCTTTCTTTAGTTTCCCAATATCACTTATATTATTTTGCTTTAACCACCTTTTACCTCCTAGAATTATTAAGCTTGGGTTTCTTACATGTCAGTTGGCCCTGTTTTATATAGTTCAGTGATTGTTAATTTTGATGTGGCGGCAGTGGCTACTCCCGGCACCTCGTGTTCTGATCACTTCCAGATAATTGACTAGTGTAGCGACCAGACCTCAAACAGTCTGATCTCTGTGCTCAGTGTCATCCCTAGATCAGTAATGCTGACACCACACAATACTCGAAGGATTTATAACAGAGTAGCAATCACACACTTATTACAATCGAATGTCTCAAGAGAGAACTTAATAAAATAAATATGACTTAAGGCCATCTAATAACGATAACAGCGGAAGGCTTGAAAGAATAAGCGAGTACATTAACTCCAACGGCATCACTGAGTATAGAACCACGACCTATGCACCTTACTCGTAAATGCGAAAAGTCGCAACATGAAGCGTTGCAGCCAAAACGGTTGACACATGGAATATGTTGGGAATGTAACACATAGAGAATAATGGAATGATAAGCCTATACTACATGCATATATGGCTGGTGAAAGCTCTATGGTTACAGTTTTGCATAAAGCCAATTTTTCCCTACTGCAAAGGAATAAATTTATTTAACTATCTTGGTGGTTGTGAAACATTGAGAATGGTTGTGACATTCTCAATCCCAATTAAAAGTACTCATTAACAAACCCAACAATATTAATTAGAAGTAACATGTTGAGATTCACATGATATCCGGTACTAGATACTCAAGGCGTCCATAACGGGGACACGGCTAACCATGATTAGTTTATACACTCTGCAGAGATTTAGCACTTTTCCCCACAAGACTCGATCGCCTCCGTTTGATTTCTCGACTACATGGTGTTTGAGAGCGAATGACCGAGACATAGTCTTTCGAAGCGCTAGCACCTTACTTGTGGGTAGACCGGTACACCTACTTTCCCTACATCCGCTAGTCTACCCGTAAGAGTTCGCACAACTTAGTCAACTATGCGAGCCCATAATGGCTTGTGGCTGCACACGGAAGTTTCTAGTTTGAATAATCTCATGATCCCTTTGAGCACAGGTGGCGGTCCGAAGAAATCTGAGCAAGTCTGATAGAAATCAGGTGCCTCAAACCACCCAGATGTGTGTTTAAGTTGCCACCTTAAATAAACCATTAAATAACAATCTCACATCTGTCATGGAATACACTCATCCAATCCACGTCTACTAGCATAGCATGGCATAATAAGCAAACGTAGAAGTAACTCCCAAGGGTTTGATAATAAAACAGGTAATAGGTACTACCTCAACTACTTCCCAAACCCACAATTTAATTAGATCCTAATCATGCAAGTGTTTGAGGATATATCTAATGCATAAAAACTGGGTATGAGAAGAGTATGATCAAAGTGTTACTTGCCTTGCTGATGATCCACGAAACCTAGAGACTCGAAGTAACAGGCGGCGCACTCCGGGTAATCTATCGCAGACAAACAAACAAGCATACAATAAGTACTCATCTAATGCACAGGTAAAAATCAAATAGATCTAACCAGATAGTTCAACTTAAGAACTCCGGTTTGCAAAAAGAATCAAATCAAACGAAGCAACGGAAGTCAAACGGCGGAAGAAAACAGCTTCGTTTTACTAATCTGGATCTAAGTCAAATTTTACAGAAGCAAAAACTTGTTTAAGTAGATTATTCGGAAAGAGGGTTTCAAGACGAAACTCCAGGCGCTTGAATCGCCTGATTCCGATAAACGAGCGAAAAGTTATACTAAAACGAAAATCAGATCTGGAATCGCAATCAGAAAATCGCGGATTAAATCCGAGAAAAAGAAAAACGACGAACGGGTTAACGAACGGACGTTCGTTAATTAACCGAAACCGAAAAAAGAAAAAAGAAAATAAAAAGTAAAAAACTAAAATAAAAAAACCGAAAAAACTCGAAGAAAACCGCTCGGTTTAAAAAAAAACCGGCACGGAAATCGAGGTGGCGGCGAACCTCGCCGTGTGTGTCTTGCGGCGGGCGGGCGGCGGGCGGCGGCTAGGGTTTCAAGGCGGGCAGGCGCTCGGGTGGGCTGGGGGCGCCGGGGCTGCGCTTATAAAAGCGACCCGGCGGAGGACCGCTCGAGTGCGGCCCGATAAAGCGGTCTGCGTTTTTTTATAATTACGTGAGAAAAAAAAAATCAAAAGAAGTACTAAACGGACTCCAAAAATCCCGAAATAAATTTTCCCCGGTTTCTAAAATCAAGCCGGATTTAATGAACATTTATTTGGGGCCTAAATGCAATTTTGAAAAACGCGCATTTTTTCCTAAATTCAAATAAAAAGGTGAAAAACTCCAAAATTAAAACTTATTTGATTTTATTATTAAATCTTCATTATTTCTTTATTTTGGGAAAGTCATTTTATTCCCTCTCTCATATTTTGGTAGTAGAAATAATTGAAGATAAAATAATTAAAATCAAATTATCCTATTTTCAAAATTTGAGAAAACTCAAATATGAAAATAACGAAAATCCCCAACTCTCTTCGAGGGTCCTTGAGTTGTGTAGAATTTCTAGGATCGAGCAAAAATGCAATGAAAAATATGATATGCAATGATGCTCTATGTATAACATTCCAAATTGAAAATTTGGGATGTTACAAACCTACCTCTTAAGATGAATCTAGCCCTCGAGATTCGGGTTAACTAGAAAATAGGTGAGGTGGTCCTTAAGCAAATCTTCCTCTCGCTCCCGGTGGCTTCATCCTCTGTGTGGTGGCTCCACTGAACCTTGCAAAACTTAATGACCTTGCTGCGGGTGACTCTATTGGCATACTCCAAAATCTTAACCGGTTTCTCCTCATAAGTCAAATCATCCTTCAACTGAATTGCTTCGGTGTACGGTATCTCGGTGGTATATCGGCCATCTCTGCGTGACACTTCTTCAAGCTGTGAAACATGAAACACATCATGAACTCCGACAATCCTTCGGGTAATTCCAACTTGTACGCAACTTCTCCCATGCGTTCCAAAACACGATAAGGTCCTACAAATCGAGGTGCTAACTTCCCCTTAACTCCAAAACGCTTAACTCCTCGAAGTGGCGATACTCGAAGATAAACTCTGTCTCCGACTTCGTATTCTATCTCCTTGCGTTTTGAATCCGCATAGCTTTTGTCTTGACTGGGCTACCTTGAGCCTATCGCGAATCAACTTTACTTTCTGTTCAGACTCCTTAATCAAATCCGGTCCAAACAACTGGCGGTCTCCAACTTCATCCCACAACAACAGGGTCCTGCACCTCCTTCCGTACAAGGCTTCGAAAGGTGCCATCTTCAGACTGGTTTGGTAACTGTTGTTATAAGAAAACTCCGCATACGGCAAGTTGTCATCCCAACTTGATCCATAATCCAAAGCACAAGCTCTAAGCATATCCTCCAAAATCTGGTTGAGTCTCTCGGTTTGTCAATCTGTCTGTGGATGAAAAGCTGTGCTAAACTCCAGCCTGGTTCCCAAAGTTTCATGCAACTGCTTCCAGAACTTTGAGGTGAATTGGGTTCCTCTATCTGAGATACTCCTCGGAACTCCAAGCAAACATACAATCATGGTCATGTATATCTTAGCCAATTTGGCACTGCTGTAAGTAGTCTTTACTGGAATGAAATGAGCTACCTTCGTCAAACGATCGACTATAACCCAAATCGAGTCATAGCCTAAACGAGTCCTGGGCAATCCCGTGATGAAATCCATACCTAGTTTATCCCACTTCCATTCGGGTATAGGCAATGGCTGTAACAATCCTGCTGGCTTCTGATGTTCTGCCTTCACCCTCTAACATACATCACAAACTGCTACGTACTCTGCAATATCCTTCTTCATTCCGGTCCACCAGAAAGTATTCTTCAAATCCAAATACATCTTGGTATTTCCTGGGTGAATCGAATATGGTGAATCATGTGCCTCTTGTAGAATCAACTTCCTGATCTCCGGGTCATTGGGCACATAAACACGGTCCTCAAACCACAGGGTATCATGCTCATCCTCACGAAATCCCTTAGCCTTTCCTTTGCTCATTCTCTCCTTTATAGAGGCAATCTCTTTGTCAGTCTTCTGAGCTTCCCTGATATTGTCCATCAAAGTTGACTGAATCTCCAATGCTGCTACATAGCCTCTCGGAACTATTTCTAAACATAGCTCTCAAAGATCCTCGGCTAACTCCTTTGGTATTTCTCCCGTCATTAATGTGTTGACGTGACTCTTACGGCTCATTGCGTCTGCTACAACGTTAGCCTTTCCGGGGTGGTAATGCAATCTCATATCATAATCTTTGATAAGCTCCAACCATCTCCTCTGCCTAAGATTTAGCTCCTTCTGCGTGAAGATGTATTTTAAACTCTTGTGATCCGTATACACCTCACAATGATTTCCAATGAGGAAATGTCTCCATGTTTTCAACGCATGCACTACGGCTGCTAACTCCAAATTATGCGTAGCATAATTTAGCTCATGAGGTTTAAGCTGTCGTGAAGCATGCGAAACAACTCTCCCCTCCTGCATAAGCACTGCTCCAAGTCCTCGACGTGAAGCGTCACAATACACCTCATAATCCTTGGTCTGATCTGGCAGAATTAATCTTGGTGAGGTAACCAAGCGTTTCTTCAACTCTTGGAAACTAGCTTCACACTCCTCGGTCCAAATGAACTTGGTATCCTTCTTTAATAATTCTGTCATAGGCTTCATAATCCTTGAGAAATTCTCAATGAATCTCCGGTAGTATCATGCTAGTCCAAGGAAACTCGGATCTCTCCAAGCTGTTGTTGGCGCTTCCCGATTTATTCTGATGACGACTTTAGTGGGGTCTACTGCTATACCTTCTCCGGATATAACATGTCCAAGAAATCCAACTTCCTTCAACTAAAACTCACACTTGCTGAACTTGGCGTACAACTGATGTTCTTTGAGCTTCTCGAGTACCAAACGCAAATGCTCCTTATGTTCCTCTTCATTCTTCGAGTAAACCAAAATATCATCAATGAACACCACAACGAACTTATCCAAAAACTCCATAAAAACTTTGTTCATCATGTTCATAAAATAGGCAGGTGCGTTAGTCAGACCAAATTACATAACGGTATACTCATACAGCCCGTACCTGGTGGTAAAAGCCGTCTTAGGAATATCCTGCTCTCGAATCTTCAACTGATGGTACCCTGATCGCAAATCGATCTTTGAAAACACCTTAGCTCCTTGCAACTGGTCAAACAAGTCATTGATCATCGGCAGTGGGTACTTGTTCTTAATGGTCACTTCATTCAATCCTCGATAATCAACAACCATTCTTAATGATCTATCCTTCTTCTCCACTAAATCTTGGTGATCCCCAAGGCGAAGAACTTGGGCGAATAAAACCTTTATCCAGTAACTCCTTAATCTGCTTCTTAATTTCCTCCAAATCTAGGGCTGGCATCCTATATGGTCTCTTAGATATCGGCCCAGTGCCTGGCAGTAGTTCAATCAGAAACTCAATGTCTCTATCCGGTGGCATGCCTGGCAACTCTTCCGGAAACACGTCCGGATAATCCCTTACCACTCGTACTTCCTCCTGCACAACTCCTGATAAGGAATTTACATGTGCTCTCCTCGGCTCATGCCGTGATACATACTTGATTCTCCTTCCTTCTGGGGTGGTAAGCAAAATTGTCTTACTGGCGCAATCGATGTATCCTCCATACATCGACAACCAATCCATACCAAGAATTACATCCAAACCTTGGGATTCCAATATAATTAAATCCGTTGGGAAAGCATGCCTCCCTATACTTAATGGCACTTGAAAACATCCTTGACTGGCCGTATACTCCGCTCCCGGTGAGCTTACTAGCATGGGTGTCTTAAGAGTTTTAGTGGGTGGGCTAAACTTATCCGCAAATCCCCTTGATATGAATGAATGCGATGCACCAGTATCAAAAAGAACAACTGCAGTAAATGACTTAACCAAAAACTTACCTATTACTGCATCTGGCTGAGCTTCAACCTCCTCCACGGTAACGTGGTTCACTTGTCCTTTGTTGAAAGGATTCAGCTTCTTTCCTGAGCTTCCATTGCCATTTCCATTCTGGCCTTCTGGACAATTGTTTGCATAATGCCCAGTCTTGCGGCACTTAAAGCAAGTGATGTGGCTCAGGTCTACCTTGGATGGTGTTGACGGGTTGGTGCGGTTTTGTCCATTGCTTCCTCCATTCCCGTTCCCATTCTTGGTGCCATTATGGTTGTGCGAGCTACCTCCTCCATGGGTATGCTGAAATTGTCCTCCTGTCCTTGGTGTAAAGCGAAGTTTCTGCTGAGCTCCAGAGTTATTCTTCCCCTGTCCGTACTTCCTCTTGCGATTGTCAATCTGCTGCTGCTTCCCTTCAATCATAAGAGCACGGTCTACTAACTCCTGGTAGTTATTGAAGGTGGCTACCATCAACTGCATGCTCAGCTCATCATTCAGTCCTTCTAGAAACTTCTCCGCTTAGCTGCGTCAGAGTAACGTCATCCGGGGCATAACGTGCTAGCTTCATGAAATCATCCACATCGCCAATTGTCCGTCCTCCTTGGCGTAAGTTCTGAAACTCACGCTTCTTCATGGCCATAGCTCCTGCTGAAACATGGGAAATACGGAAAGCTTGTCAAACCGATCCCATGTGGCGGTGTCTCTGAGGTAAGTGGCTGTAAAATTCTCCCACCATGCTGCTGCGGGTCCTTCAAGCTGATGTGCGGCAAACTTCACCCTTTCTCCATCTATACATCCTGCAGTGGTCAACTCCCTCCCTATCTTACGGAGCCAATCATCTGCAACAATTGGCTCGGTGCTACTGGAAAATACTGGCGGATTCAGCCTTAAGAAACGGGTCAGATGGTCAACAAGTGGTGGTGGCGGTGGGTTGTTGTTGTTGTTGTTGTTGTTGCCTTAGTTCTGTACCAATGTTTGAATCAAGGCATTCTGCTGCTGAATCAACTGAGTGATCTCTGGCGGGAAAACAAATCCGGGGTCGCATCTCGGAGGCAACTGAGGGGTTTAAGAAAAGACGAGAATTTAGAATAGAACGAGGTCTAGAGAGAAACACTACCCATATGCACATGAGACAAATCACACAACATCACTCCAATCAATTCAAACAAGGGCATGCAACGGTCTATCTATCGTTACAAAGTGCTGAAACTAAAACTAATATAACATGGGGGTAATCTACTACTGTTATGGTGGTCAACTAGAAAAACTGCTCCGATGAAGACTCCATGATATCTGCTCCAGCTTCATCTTTGAAATCATCATCACTAGGATCAGAATCGGTGTCGTCGATGATGATGTAGTTCTCTGGACAGGTGCTATCTTCATCTTCTCCTCCGGGTGCTGAATTTCCCGTGAGTTCTTCAATCTTCTTCTTAAGATCGCCATTTTGTCCCACTAGCGCTACAATCTCCTCCATGTAGTCCTTGCGAGTGGCCTTCAGTTCTCCTTCTAGTTCGATAATCTTGGCATTTGCTGTCTTCAACTCCATCATGTCTGCGCACATCTGGTTCTCCTGACGTTGAATGTGCTGTTTTAACTCCTGGATGAAAGCTGCAATGGATCGATCCTTCTTAGTGCCAACTATCTCCCATTGTTCGTCTCGGCGTCCGCAAATCTGGTAGATAGTATTTTTGAGGTCTTGTTTGTAAACTTCTCCAATGCGTCCCATGGTTATGTGAGCTGCCATGCTCTTTCCCAGACTCCAGGTTAGTGCATTGAAAACACACTCTATGGGCTCCGTGATTGGCGCAAAGCGTCCTTCCGGAACTTGAGCTTGAATCTTCAGCGCTCTTCTTGGGTAAAGTGGAATTGTAGGTCCCGGTGAAGCTTGGTAATCCGATGTTTAGGTACTTAGTGACTTCCTTCAGGTGTCGTCCAAAGGGTGTATCCTCATCCGGCTGGGTGAACTTGATCCTTGCTTCCGTCATCCTAAAAGAGTAGAAAAGATGAGGAGTTAGAAATGAGAAGACAGAGTAGTGATCTAGGGTTTTAGCTTAATGGTCGTGTCCTACAGTCAGCATGTGCTCTAATACCATCTTTGTAGCGACCAGACCTTAAACCGTCTGATCTTTGTGCTCAGTGTCATCCCTGTATCAGTAATGTTGACACCACACAGTACTCGAAGGATTTATAACAGAGTAGCAATCACACACTTATTACAATCGAATGTCTCAAGAGAGAACTTAATAAAATAAACATGGCTTAAGGCCATCTAATAACGATAACAGCGGAAGGCTTGGAAGAATAAGCGAGTCCATCAACTCCAACGGCATCACTGAGTATAGAACCACGACCTATGCACCTTACTCATCGTCTGAAAAGTCTGCAACGTGAAACGTTGCAGCCCGAAAACGGGCCAGCACACAGAATATGGTGGCAATATAACACATAGAGAATAATGGAATGATAAGCCTATACTACATGCATATATGGCTGGTGGAAAGCTCTATGGTTACAGTTTTGCATAAAGCCAATTTTTCCCTACTGCAAAGGAATAAATTTATTTAACTATCTTGGTGGTTGTGAAACATTGAGAATGGTTGACAGCATTCTCAATCCCAATTAAAAGTACTCATTAACAAACCCAGCAATATTAATTAGAAGTAACATGTTGAGATTCACATGATATCCAGGTACTAGATACTCAAGACGTCCATAACCGGGGACACGACTAACCATGATTAGTTTATACACTCTATAGAGGTTTGCGCACTTTTCCCCACAAGACTCGATCACCTCCGTTTGATTTCTCGCACTACATGGTGTTTGAGAGACGGATGACCGAGACATAGTCTTTCAGAAGCGCTAGCACCTTACTTGTGGGTAGACCGGTACACCTACTTTCCCCTACATCTGCTAGTCTACCCGTAAGAGTTCGCACAACTTAGTCAACTATGCCAGAGCCCATAATGGCTTGTGGCTGCACATGGAAGTTTCTAGTTTGAATAATCTCATGATCCCTTTGAGCACGGGTGGCGGTCCGAAGAAATCTGAGCAAGTCTGATAGAAACCAGGTGCCTCAATCCACCCAGATGTGTGTTTAAGTTGCCACCTTAAATAAACCATTAAATAACAATCTCACATCTGTCATGGAATACACTCATCCAATCCACGTCTACTAGCATAGCATGGCATAATAAGCAAACGTAGAAGTAACTCCCAAGGGTTTGATAATAAAACAGGTAATAGGTACTACCTCAACTACTTCTCAAACCCACAATTTAATTAGATCCTAATCATGCAAGTGTTTGAGGATAGATCTAATGCATAAAAACTGGGTATGAGAAGAGTATGATCAAAGTGTTACTTGCCTTGCTGATGATCCGCGAAACCTAGAGACTCGAAGTAACACGCGGCGCACTCCGGGTAATCTATCGCAGACAAACAAACAAGCATACAATAAGTACGCATCTAATGCACAGGTAAAACTCAAATAGATCTAACCAGATAGTTCAACTTAAGAACTCCGGTTTGCAAAAAGAATCAAATCAAACGAAGCAACGAAAGTCAAACGGCGGAAGAAAACAGCTTCGTTTTACTAATCTGGATCTAAGTCAAATTTTACAAAAGCAAAACTTGTTTAAGTAGATTATTCGGAAAGAGGGTTTCGAGACGAAACTCCAGGTGCTTGAATCGCCTGATTCCGATAAACGAGCGAAAAGTTATACTAAAACGAAAATCGGATCTGGAATCGCGATCAGAAAATCGCGGATTAAATCCGAAAAAATGAAAAACGACGAACGGGTTGACGAACGGACGTTCGTTAATTAACCGAAACCGAAAAAAGAAAAAAATAAAATAAAAAAATAAAAAAATAATAATAAAAAAATAAAAAAAACCGAAAAAAACCGAAAAAAAACCCGAAGAAAAACCAAAGAAAACCGCTCGGAAATCGAGACGGCGGCGAACCTCGAGGCGGCGGCGGCAGGGCGGGCGGCGGCTAGGGTTTCAGGCGGGCGGGCTTCGGGTGGGCTGGGAGGCGCTGGGCTGCGCTTATAAAGGCGCCCCCGAGCGGAGTCCCGCTCGGGTACGGCCCGGTAAGGCGGTGCGTGTGTAATCAGTTCAGTGCAGTCGAGCAGTTTTGTCAGTATATGTAGATTTAGTAAGATTCAGGTTCAGTGCACTCGAGCAATTTTGTCAGGATATGTAGATTTAGTAAGACAAGATAATTATTTGAAAGAAATAGGCAGAGCCACTATGATAAATATCAGTGGCATGCGTTGTATGTGTATGCAGTAGCAAGAGAAGAAAATTACCTGAAAGAAATAGGTACAGCCACTATGATAAGTATCAGTAGCATGCACTATATATGTATGCAGAACAGACCATAGTCATGATTTTGTATTGCTCAGAACAAGATCTGTATGCGCTGATCACCGATTCAGTTTTTAGGGGTTACAGAAAATTGACATATATCAGCCAGTGCTGCCACTAAAGTACAATTGTATATTTGGAGAAAGGAAGCAGGTTAACCACCCAGTATTAGAGTAAGATGCTACATGTAGCAGTACCATCTAAAAAGGACATACACATTACTTCATGAAAAATCTTGGTAGAAAAGTAGTGAAGCCTTTTGGCATGTAATACCACGACACTTCTATATCTGCCAAAAACTGAGCTATATATAGTAGAACATTTTAGATGAAAATACTCTCCATAATGATTTTGTTAGCAAAGCTTAGTCCTCTATGAATATTAGATGCATTCTCTGGCACCTTTAATTTCCATGTGAAGAATGTGATCTTGCGACTTGCTTGTTCATTCTCCCTTTATGCCAAATCTATTTCTTTCCAGAAGACATACTACTCTTCTTGTGCTCAGAAAACTAAGCTACCTGGCACATGCTATACTCTGCTTCAGCAGGTGCTCAGTCGCAGAGGCTAAGGGATACATGATACCGGTACTTTACTAACCCATGTTAATGGAATATTTTTGTTAGTTGTCCTTTTATTTTATTTATTTATAATCATGGTTAGATGGTGTCTTTGAGTCTGCTTCTTCAGAATGGAATAATCTCATGGGTTGCATTGAAAAACAAAATTTAGTTATTTCAATATGCATTATGTTTGGTTCTGGTAATTTTGTCTGCTTTTTTAACAGCCAGAAGCAGCTCCTGAAATTTCTGACTTTGAACCATGTGCTCTGTTTGAACCAACACAGCTTGAACAATGTGCTAATTTTTTTTTGCTTTCTTGGGTTTATTCTGAGGTAATGATACTCTTGTAAATCTGCACTAATCTGGTTCGCCGATTTGATGAAGGAATTTGACTATCCCATGTCTGTTTTCTCATTTTTGTTGAATACATGCTTAGATGGGAGAAATCTTAACCCATTTTTTTGTTGCTTGCAAGTGTAGTTGTTGGGTTCCTCTTTGTGTGTAAAACAGAAATTGACGTGCAACACTGCTATTTTAAGGTGGTTTAATCAGTAACAGAAAAATGCCAGCCATGATGAGAGCATGGTACCCTTCTCTTCCTATTTTTGTTCTTTTCTTAAAGTGTTACTGTGTCATTATTTATAATAAAAAGAATCAGGGCATGCATGGAAGATTTACTATCCTTGACATGCAACATCATAGCCCTTAAGTTTGCATCTGGGTGCTAATAGTATAAAAATATATTCATGAATCTATGCCAAGGAATGCCAAGCTTCATATTTTTACCCCTTTGTTGTTTCAAAACATGAATGTCGTAGCATTTCTTTTGTTTAAACAACTTGAAGTTAACTAGGACTAACTGACTAACATGTGCGTGCTTGCTTCTGATTAAATCTCCACAATTGCAGAATTAGAGATCTTTGGGAGGGAACATGACAGAAACTATGCATGTTTTTAGAGGTTTTGTAGTCTTTTGATTATGTTCCAATTCCAGGGACTTGGTTTTGAGTTATGCCTCATAGGGTCGAAGCATGTTTTACAAAGGCGATGAACATGTGGAACGTATTTTGTTTTTGTTAATAATAGGATTTTGGTATTGCAATGTGTTTTGGAATAGATGGTGAGTGCTTAATTATATTCCTCCCAAAACACCATTTTTAGCTGACTAATTGATTGGTTCATAATAATTGTTAAATGATATTGTTTATCTACTACCAATCGTTTCCCCTTATCTGTTACAGTAAGAAGATGTTATACTTTTCCTAACATTTCCCCTTCTATGTATATACTGAAATGCTATTTATGTTTCATTGATCCATTAATTTATCTCCTTGGTCCTCTCGATGTTGAGTTGAGAATCGTTTGCTGTTGTTTATTTGCTCCTATACTCCCTTCCCAAAATGCAATTAAATTTTGGTTTAAATCTGGTTCTAGCGCCATTGGCACCAGTTCAAGAAAACTTTGAAGGTGCAAAATGTTTTTCATGAAAACTACATTGTTTGTTGGGCATCTCTTTGCATGTAGAAAATTATATTAGGTAAGGTTCTTCGGACGTATCTATTTTCTAGCGTACGCAAAGTCAAGATTCATGAGGTATTGGTTTATTCCTATTGCTTGTGTACTAATTTGAAATATCACTTATACAAGTATGGGAAAGAGAAACATGGTATTGTATTGTGCTCATCTAATGTTGAAACATCTAGATATCAATAGAAAATGAAACAAGTGCAGTTAGTTAATTTGTTCATATACATCAATACGGAAACTGCAGTTAATTCTCTTTATAATATGCATCAGTTCCTAAATCATAGCTATTTCTTGAAGGTTGCGCCACATTGTTGTGAAAGTCAATCTACTCGGTTTTTTCTTGGATATGCACCAACTCCCTCAGGTAATATCAGATCTCATAGGGGAACTCCAATGTCAGTGTTTACCTCGACACCCTCCGCATTTCATATCCCCATCACATGGCTCATCATGACCATATATATTAGAGTTTGTTTCCATTAATTAATATACTTATATTATTCTTCCATAGTTTTTCTTTGTTAATTAGACTTTTCATTGTTGTGGTTTATGGTTGTTCCTAATTCCTATAGATGCTTAGTGATTTGCACTGGTTGTGGCAGCATTTCTTTGTGCTCCCAAATTTACACTGGTTGTGTGTCCTTCTGTTGTCTTCCTATGTAGATGTTACTGGAAGGATCACGATAGTGCCATGCATTTCAGGTATTGCTCCATGAGGCCTGAAGGCAGATGTTACTGGAAGGATCATGACAGTGCCATGCCTTTCAGGTATTGTTCCATGAACCATGATCAGGCCTATGAAGGAATGAGATGCCAGAGGTGAAAATGTCCAAATGATTCTCTACCACCAAAGCATGAAGTCGATATGTATGAATTTTAATTTTGTCTTCGGTGTATTCACTCTAGGCAATCACTGGTAAAGCTTTTGTATGTATAAGATGGCCCGTTAAGTGAGAAAGTTCTATCTTAGTTGAAATAAGCGGTCGATGCTTTAATGCTTATGTATGTTGCCTTTTTCTTTGATCTATGTGATGGTGTGATTACTCTGCCTTTTTTTGGTCCACGAATGCTTATATCATTCAATGTAATATATGCTCCAAAGTGCATTATCTTAGAATATTTGAGGACTATCTAAAAATCTATCTGCCCCTCATCCTTGTTATGCTATAATATTGATGTTTACAATAGTGCTTACTGTTTCATTCCATTGGATTAGCATTCAGTTACCCCATAATACTTGGTCCTAATAGGCTTCTTGCGCCATGGGCGCAAGAGATCTACCATGAAAAGTTGCTTAGATGATGAGGTGATTGCTGGTACCGATGGAACATGTATTCATGAATCCCTTTCATAGTATTTATAAGGCAATTGATTCATCATTTTTGATCTGCTTTGCAAACACATTCTATGCACCCAACGACTAACACTATATATATATATTTTTCATCAAATCAAACAAACAATTGAGATGACAAGGCATTTAGATGAAGGTCTCTGCTTCATATGGATGGATGGTTTAATGCTCTGCTTTATTGAAACAATCTAAATATGTTGTTGTAAACCATCCTAAGACCCTGTTTTAGTTTTTAGTTAATGCTTCTACTCTGTCATGCTATATTTACTATGTTGTCTACTATGTAGTTTGTAAGACCAATGTAAATAAGCTATGGGGAGCTGCATCCGTACCTTTCTTTTACTCCCCTTCATGCTTTAGGGCTACCATGCTACTGTGAACTCGGATGCAAACCATTCTATATAAAGATGTTATCTTAGTTTTAATTTCATGATGTTTAAATCCACTACATATGCTTGACTACTTGGTTTGCTTTGGCTATTTGCTTGAGGAGTGTACCAAAGTATCTATTTCCTTATGATCCTTGTTGTTTAATGCAAATATTTTCTTATATTCAGGTGACAACCTTTATGCTGCTATGACAAATATAGATAAAAAATTCTATTTATATTGCTCTATATATGTTCCTCAATGAATATCCCATAAGAACTAAAAGGGAAGTTAATACTTTATGAAATCAAAGTTTAACAATATTACTGTATCCGCCATCACATCCAAATTGGCTTACTTTGTTTTCTAAACATTATATTTTTTTCATCTGAAAACTGATTTAAGTCATTCTACCATTTGTAATACAATCCACATTGCATTATCTTTTCATCTACATCTCCTACTTTCTCACCAATAACATCACTTCTAACTTGCTTCTTGCGCCATTCGCGCAACCGGGTCATCTAGTAATGTATAGCAGGAAAGTGAATGCTCCCTATGGTAGCTTGTGCTATATCTCTAGATTCCCCTACGGTTATACCAGCAAGAAAGCCTCTGAATTCAGATTTACGGGGATCACTAGCACTACCCCATTGTGGAAGTTTGCAAGCAGAAGTAAAATCCTCTAAGTCCATGGTATAAGATTTGTCATAAAGATCAAACATGACAGTTGAAGAATTATGTGAAGATGAGAATTCAAACCTCCTCACAAATGAGCTAGTGAGTTGATAGTACTGAGGGCGTATGTCTGCCTCAAAGCTCACAAGATCGGCGTTACGCAGATATGCGTTAAATTCTTCTTTGATTCCCGCTCGATCCATAAAAAAATTTGAAGGCCACTCACAGGGCCGCACTGGGGCGTCTCTTAGTGGTTCCTCGCCAGCATCACGTATTGCAAGCCTAAGTCCTTGCTTCCTTGAAGAACCACCTTGGAACATTTTCCTAAGCATATTTCTTCCTCTGAAAAATTTCTGAAATTTTTAGTAACTTCAAACAAAAGTGAACCAAGCTCAACAAAATTGATAGCAACTACTCCTACAAGTGCCTAGAGCCTATATCAAGCATTAGACCTACTTGGAACCATATAAATTTGACATGCAAGCTCAAGAACATGGTCACCTATGCAGCACAAATTTGCAATGAATAAAGCACTAGAACAAAAACTAATTGGACCAATGAAGGAGTCACATACCAAGGAACAATCTCCCCAAGCAGTTTTGTGAGAGGTGCTTTGAGCAAAGAGACCGAAAATCGCAGCAAAGTGAGCTAGAACTCGTGCTTGAGCTGGATATTCGTGTTTGCGGGAGGAATAAGGATTGTATGAGTGCGGGAATAAATGGAGGAGGGCCACCATGGGCCCACGAGGCAGGGGGCGCGCCCTGGGGGGTAGGGCGCGCCCTCCACCCTCGTGCCCAGGTGGTTGACCCCCCTGCTGTGTTCTCAGTTCCATAAATCCTAAAAAATTCTACAAAAAATCATATTTCATTTTCAGGGCATTTGGAGAACTTTTATTTTCGGGTATTTTTATATTGCACAGATAAATCAGAAAACAGACAGAAAAAATACTATTTTTACTTTATTTCAACTAAATAACCGAAAGTATAAAGAGGGCACATAAGGTTGTGCTTCTAGTTTCATCCATCTCATGCTCATCAAAAGGAATCCACTAACAAGGTTGATCAAGTCTTGTTAACAAATTCATTCCGAATAACATGGAATCGGAGAAATTTCGAATAACACTATGTTACCTCAATGGGGATATGCACATCCCCAATAATAAGTATATCATATATCTTCTTGATAGTAGGAAGAGGAAATTCAAAACCTCCAAATATAATCGATGGAATTTTTCCAATAGAAGTGATACTATGAACTTGAGGTTATTTCCTTGGAAAGTGTACCGTATGCTCATTACCATTAACATGAAAAGTGACATTGCCTTTGTTGCAATCAATACCAGCCCCTGCAGTATTCAGAAAAGGTCTTCCAAGAATAATAGACATACTATCGTCCTCAGGACTATCAAATATAACAAACTCTGCTAAAATAGTAACGCTTGCAACCAGAACAGGCACATCCTCACAAATACCGACAGGTATAGCAGTTGATTTATCAGCCATTTGCAAAGATATTTCAGTAGGTGTCAACTTATTCAAGTCAAGTCTACGATATAAAGAGAGAGGCATAGCACTAACACCGGCTCCAAGATCACATAAGGCAGTTTTAACATAATTTCTTTTAATGGAGCATGGTATAGTAGGTACTCCTGGATCTCCAAGTTTCTTTGGTATTCCACCCTTAAAAGTATAATTAGCAAGCATGGTGGAAATCTCAGCTTCCGGTATCTTTCTTTTATTACTGACAATATCTTTCATATATTTATCATGAGGATTCATTTTGAGCATATCAGTCTGTCGCATGCGCAAAAAGATAGGTCTAATCATTTCAGCACAGCGCTCAAAATCCTCATCATCCTTTTTCTTGGATGGTTTGGGAGGAAAAGGCATGGGTTTCTTAACCCATGGTTCCCTTTCTTTACCATGTTTCCTAGAAACAAAGTCTCTCTTATCATAACGTTGATTCTTTGATTGTGGGTTATCAAGATCAACAGCAGGTTCAACTTCTACATCATTATCATTACTAGGTTGAGCATCATCATGAACATCATCATTAATATTTTCACTAGGTTCATGTTCATTACCAGATCGTGTTTCAGCATCAGACATAGAGATATCATTTGGATTCTCAGGTGGCTCAGCAATAGGTTCATTAGAAGTTTGCGAAGTCCTATCATTCTTCTTTTTCTTCCTTTTAGAAGAACTAGGTACATCAATATTATTTCTCTGAGAATCTTGCTCAATTCGCTTAGGGCGGCCTTCAGGATACAAAGGTTCCTGATTCATTCTACCAGTTCTAGTAGCCACTCTAACAGCATAATCATTTTTCTGACTATTCATTTCATTGAGCAAATCATTTTAAGCTTTAAGTACTTGTTCTACTTGAGTGGTAACCATAGAAGCATATTTGCTAACAAGTTTAAGTTCACCTCTAATATTAGGCATATAGTCACCCAAGTGTTTAATCATATAAGCATTTTGTTTTAATTGTCTACCAAAATAAGCATTGAAATCTTCTAGCTTAACCATAAAGTTATCAAACTCATCCAAGCATTGGCTAGCAATTTTAGTAGGAGGGATTTCAGCTCTATCATATCTATAAAGAGAATTTACCTTTACTACCTGTGTCGGGTTATCAAGACCAGGAGGTTCTTCAATAGGTAATAGATTAAGATCATATGTTTCTTCAACATGCGGTAAATTAAGACCATGTATTTCTTCAATAGGAGGTAAATTCTTAACATCTTCAGCTTTAATACCTTTTTCTTTTATAGATTTCTTTGCCTCTTGCATATCTTCAGGACTGAGAAATAGAACACCTCTCTTCTTCAGAGTTGGTTTAGGAATAGGCTCAGGAATTGGCTCTGGAGCTGGCTCAGGAAGTGCCCAATTATTTTCATTTGTCAACATATTAGTCAATAGAAATTCAGCTTCATCCGGTGTTCTTTCCCTAAAAACAGAACCAGCACAACTATCCAGGTAATCTATGGAAGCATCGGTTAGTCCATTATAAAAGATATCTAGTATTTCATTTTTCTTAAGAGGATGATCAGGCAAAGCATTAAGTAACTTGAGAAGCCTCCCCCAAGCTTGTGCGAGACTCTCTTCTTTAATTTGCACAAATTTGTATATTTCCTTTAAAGCAGCTTGTTTCTTATGAGCAGGGAAATATTTAGTAGAGAAGTAATAAATCATATCCTGGGGACTACGCATAGAACCAGGATCAAGAGAATTAAACCATATCTTAGCATCACCCTTTAATGAGAACGAAAATATTTTAAGGATATAAAAGTAGCGAGATCTCTCATCATCAGTGAACAGGGTGGCTATATCATTTAATTTAGTAAGATGTGCCACAACAGTTTCAGATTCATAGCCATGAGAAGGATCAGATTCTACCAAAGTAATTATATCAGGATCAACAGAGAATTCATAATCCTTATCGGCAAAACAAATAGGTGAAGTAGCAAAAGCAGGGTCAGGCCTCATTTTATCTTTAAGAGATTTCTTATTCCATTCAGCTAATAACCTCTTGAGCTCATATCTATCTTTGCAAGCTAAAATAGCTGCAGAAGCTTCCGTATCAAAAACATAACCCTCAGGAATAACAGGCCTATCTTCATCATCACTTTCATCATTATAATCAGTTTCAATAATTTATTTCTCTCTAGCCCTAGCAATTTGTTCATCAAGAAATTCACTAAGGGGCATAGTAGTATCAAGCATAGAAGTAGTTTCATCATAAGTATCATGCATAGCAGAAGTGGCATCATCAATGCGACATATCAGAACGAATAGCAGAAGCAGGTTTAGGTGTCGCAAGCTTACTCAAAACAGAAGGTGAATCAAGTGCAGAGCTAGATGGCAGTTCCTTACCTCCCCTCGTAGTTGAGGGATAAATTGTTGTCTTAGCGTCTTTCAAGTTCTTCATAGTGATCAGCAGATAGAAATCCTAAGTGACTCAAATAATAGAGCTATGCTCCCCGGAAACGGCCCAGAAATCAGTCTTGATAACCCACAAGTGTAGGGGATCGCAACAGTTTTCGAGGGTAGAGTATTCAACCCAAATTTATTGATTCGACACAAGGGGAGCCAAAGAATATTCTCAAGTATTAGCAGTTGAGTTGTCAATTCAACCACACTTAGATAACTTAATATCTGCAGCAAAGTGTTTAGTAGCAAAGTAAGATGATAGTAGTGGTAACGATAACAAAAGTAACGGAAGCAAAAGTAATTTTTTTGGTGTTTTGTAGTGATTGTAACAGTAGCAACGGAAAAGTAAATAAGCGAGAACCAGTATATGGAAAGCTCGTAGGCATTGGATCGGTGATGGATGATTATGCCAGATGCGGTTCATCATGTAACAGTCATAACATAGGTTGACACAGAACTAGCTCCAATTCATCAATGTAATGTAGGCATGTATTCCGAATATAGTCATACGTGCTTATGGAAAAGAACTTGCATGACATCTTTTGTCCTACCCTCCCGTGGCAGCGGGGTCCTAATGGAAACTAAGGGATATTAAGGCCTCCTTTTAATAGAGAACCGGAACAAAGCATTAGCACATAGTGAATACATAAATCCTCAAACTATGGTCATCACCGGGAGTGGTCACGATTATTGTCACTTCGGGGTTGCCAGATCATAACACATAGTAGGTGACTATAGACTTGCAAGATAGGATCAAGAACTCACATATATTCATGGAAACACAATAGGTTCAGATCTGAAATCATGGCACTCGGGCCCTAGTGACAAGCATTAAGCATAGCAAAGTCATAGCAACATCAATCTCAGAACATAGGGGATACTAGGGATCAAACCCTAACAAAACTAACTCGATTACATGATAGATCTCATCCAACCCATCACCGTCTAGCAAGCCTACGATGGAATTACTCATGCACGACGGTGAGCATCATGAAATTGGTCATGGAGGATGGTTGATGATGATGACGGCGACGAATCCCCCTCTCCGGAGCCCCAAACGGACTCCAGATCAGCCCTCCCGAGAGGTTTTAGGGCTTGGCGGCGGCTCCGTATCGTAAAACGCGATGATTTCTTCTCCTTGATTTTTTCTCCCCGAAAGCAAATATATAGAGTTGGAGTTGGCGTCGGAGGAGCTCCAGGGGGCCCACGAGGTAGGTGGTCGCGCCCCCCACCCTCGTGGACAGGGTGTGGGCCCCCTGGTCTTCATCTTTGACGAGGATTTTTTATTATTTTCAACTAGACGTTACGTGGAGTTTCAGGTCATTCCGAGAACTTTTGTTTTCTGCACATAAACAACACCATGGCAATTCTGCTGAAAACAGCGTCAGTCTGGGTTAGTTCCATTCAAATCATGCAAGTTAGAGTCCAAAACAAGGGCAAAAGTGTTTGGAAAAGTAGATACGATGGAGACGTATCACCGGACTGTATCCGGGGACCTTGCCGGCCATGCACCGACCAATCCGGCCCCGGACCCTGCCACAAGGACTAGGGTTGATACGGTCGCAACGCCGGATTGTCATCTCCAAGTGGATTTAGATAATGTATCAATCACCAATTCTGAAGTGGAGAGCGTGATGAATCATTGGCGGCGGAAAGAGGCCAATGGCGACCCTAGTTTCACCGAAAATGCGTTCAACGCCCTCAGCTCTGCGGATGCATATATCCGAGCTGCTCGGGATGGACTTGCCAGAGCCACTCACCTGCTTTCAAAGGATATGCGAGTAAGAACTTTGTGTAGATTCAATAATCATGTGCCAGTAGCCCCCCGAGACTTGAAGCAGTTGGCCCAACTGATTTAAGGGCCGTTATATCATCAGGCACTCACGGAGAAAAATAACACATTGTCCAAGGAGCTTGAAGAATGTCGGACCAAGCCAACTGTTGTTACCGCCGAACTGGAAAATTTGAAGAAATCCAAGAAGGCACCTAATGGTAAGCACAACAGTGTCCGAAAAATAGATTCTGCGCCAACAATGATTTTAAAATATGCATTGTTTTGTTTACAGCAGCAGGATTGCTACCTCTTGAGCACTGCGTTGGAGTTCCCCGAAGAGGAGAGGATGATGCAGCAAAGTAGCGTAAGTATTTCCCTCAGTTTTTGAGAACCAAGGTATCAATCCAGTAGGAGGCCACGCACAAGTCCCTCGTACCTGCACAAAACGATAGCTACTCGCAACCTACGCGATTAGGGGTTGTCAATCCCTTCACGATCACTTACGAGAGTGAGATCTGATAGAGATGATAAATAATATTTTTGGTATTTTTGGGTATAGAGATGCAAAATAAAAACTAAAAGGCAAAGTAAAAAAAGCAAGTATTAAAGTGATGGAGATTGATATGATGAGAATAGACTCGGGGGCCATAGGTTTCACTAGTGGCTTCTCTCAGGAGCATAGGTATTCTACGGTGGGTGAACAAATTACTGTTGAGCAATTGACAGAATTGAGAATAGTTATGAGTATATCTAGGTATGATCATGTATATAGGCATCACGTCCGAGACAAGTAGACCGAAACGATTCTGCATCTACTACTATTACTCCACTCATCGACCGCTATCCAGCATGCATCTAGAGTATTAAGTTAAAAACAGAGTAACGCCTTAAGCAAGATGACATGATGTAGAGGAATAAATTCATGCAATATGATAAATACCCCATCTTGTTATCCTCGATAGCAACAATACAATACATGCCTTGCAACCCTTTCTGTCACTGGGTAAGGACACCGCAAGATTGAACCCAAAGATAAACACTTCTCCCATTGCAAGAACTACAAATATAGTTGGCCAAACCAAACGGATAATTCGAAGAGACTTGCAAAGATAACTCAATCATACATAAAATAATTAAGAGAAGATTCAAATATTATTCATAGATAAGCTGGATCATAAACCCACAATTCATCGATCTCAACAAACACACCGCAAAAAGAAGATTACATCGAATAGATCTCCACGAGAGAGGGGGAGAACATTGTATTGAGATCCAGAAAGAGAGAATAAGCCATCTAGCTACTAGCTATGGACCCGAAGGTCCGAAGTAAACTACTCACACTTCATCGGAGAGGCTATGGTGTTGATGTAGAAGCCCTCCGTGGTGGATGCCCCTCGTGAACTCGAACAGGCCCCAAGATGGGATCTCGTGGATACAGGAAGTTGCGGCGGTGGAATTAGGTTTTTGTCTCCTGTTCTGATTGTTTGGGGGTACGTAGGTATATATAGGAGGAAGTAGTACATTGGTGGAGCAACAGGGGGCCCACGAGGCAGGGGGCACGCCCAGGGGGGCGCCCCCTCCCTCGTGACTGCCTCTTTTGTTCCTTGGAGTAGGGTCCAAGTCCCGTGGAGCACGTTCAGTGAGAAAATCACGTTCCCGAAGGTTTCATTCCGTTTGGACTCCGTTTGATATTCTGTTTCTTCGAAACACTGAAATAGGCAAAAAAAGCAATTCTGGGATGGGCCTCCGGTTAATAGGTTAGTCCCAAAAGTAATATAAAAGTGGAAAATAAAGCCCAATATAGTCCAAAACAGTAGATAAAGTAGCATGGAGCAATCAAAAATTATAGATACGTTGGAGACGTATCAGGAATCCCCAAGCTTAATTCGTGCTCGTCCTCGAGTAGGTAAATGGTAAAAAGAGAATTTTTGATGCGGAGTGATACTTTGGCGTAATTTCAATGTAAATATTCTTAATTGTGGTATGAATATTCAGATCCAAAAGATTCAAGACAAAAGTTCATATTGACATAAAAATAATAATACTTCAAGCATACTAACTAAGCAATTATGTCTTCTCAAAATAACATGGCCAAAGAAAGTTATCCCTACAAAATCATATAGTCTGGCTATGCTCCATCTTCCCCACACAAAATATTTAAATCATGCACAACCCCGATGACAAGCCAAGCAATTGTTTCATACTTTAACATTTTCAGAACTTTTTCAATCTTCACGCAATACATGAGCGTGAGCCATAGATATAGCACTATATGTGGAATAGGATGGTGGTTGTGGAGAAGACAAAAAGAGGGAAGATAGTCTCACATCAACTAGGCGTATCAACGGGCTATGGAGATGCCTATCAATAGATATCAATGTGAGTGAGTAGGGATTGCCATGCAACGGATGCACTAGAGCTATAAGTATATGAAAGCTCAACAAAAGAAACTAAGTGGGTGTGCATCCAACTCGCTTGCTCACGAAGACCTAGGGCAATTTGAGGAAGCCCATCATTGGAATATACAAGACAAGTTCTATAATGAAAAATTCCCACTAGTATATGAAAGTGTCAAAATGAGAGACTCTCTATCATGAAGATCTTGGTGCTACTTTGAAGCAAAAGTGTGGTAAAAGAATAGTAACATTGTCCCTTCTCTCTTTTTCTCTCATTTTTTTTATTTGGGCCTTTTCTCTTTTTTTTATGGCCTCTTTTTTTCATTTTTTTATTTTTTTTATTTTTTTGTCCGGAGTCTCATCCCGACTTGTGGGGGAATCATAGTCTCCAATATCCTTTCCTCACTAGGGACAATGCTCTAATATTGATGATCATCACACTTTTATTTACTTACAACTCAACAATTACAACTCGATACTTAGAACAAAGTATGACTCTATATGAATGCCTCCGGCGGTGTACCGGGATATGCAATGAAACATGAGTGACATGTATGAAAGAATTATGAATGGTGGCTTTGTCACAAATACGATGTGAACTACATGATCATGCTAGCAATATGACAATGATGGAGCGTGTCTTAATAAACGGAACGGTGGAAAGTTGCATGGCAATGTATCTCAATGGCTGTGGAAATGCCATAATAGGTAGGTATGGTGGATGTTTTGAGGAAGATATATGGTGGGTGTATGATACCGGCGAAAAGTGCGCGGTATTAGAGAGGCTAGCAATGGTGGAAGGATGGGAAAAAGTGCGTATAATCCATGGACTCAACATTAGTCATAAAGAACTCATATACTTATTGCAAAAATTTAGAAGTTATCAAAGCAAAGTATTACGCGCATGATTCTAGGGGGATAGATTGGTAGGAAAATACCATCGCTCGTCCCCGACCGCCACTCATAAGGAAGACAATCAATAAATAAATCATGCTCCGAGTTCATCACATAACGGTTCACTACACGTGCATGCTACGGGAATCACAAACTTCAACACAAGTATTCTTTAAATCCACAACTACTCAACTAGCATGACTCTAATATCACCATCTTCATATCTCAAAACAATTATCAAGCATCAAACTTTTCTTAGTATTCAACGCACTAGCTCGCATGTTCGTCACCAAAGTATTCTTCATCATATCCTGTTCTTTCATGCCTGGCCAATAAAATAACCAGTGGCAAGCCAATGAGTACTTTGAATGTACTCGCAAGCAACCCATGATTGGAACAAGGCACAATAATGCAAGGATATAGCACTAAGTAGGTAGTTTGCAGAAAGCTAGTTTTGCGTGCAATGACATGATCTGCCAACATGTAAAGTATGCATCATGAGAGTAAGACATACGTATGAACAAGTTGCAGATATCAACATAAGCGGAGTTGGACACCAATCCAACTTGATCATCGTGTCAAGCCATCTGACTTAACCCAAATAGTTTTATCAACACACACACACGGTTTGTAAACTCTGGACGTAGTTTAAGCAGCACCGCCCAACTGTCCTTGACCGTGGACACGGCTATTCGAATAGTTTTACACTCTGCAGAGTTTGCACACTTTAACCAGAAGATTCGGGGAACTTTCTGTCATCCACGACCCGCGATACCTCAAGTACCCGGGGAAAGCACCCGATCACTATCTTTCCCTAGACGACACTAACAAGGAGTCCACTCGTTGTTCCGTATCCTCACGATGTACATCATACGAGACTCACTCGAGATTGTAACATCCGAGAGGGGACGCAACGGTGTATCCGGTGCCCTGTAAAAATAGTCATGGCCGCCCTACCTGGCACGACCCCGTCCCGAGAGAGAGCACCAACTCTCCCCCATCACTAGTAATGCAGGCTCCAAGCTAGTATCGGCCTAGGTAATCAATATTGCCCTTTCCCATACAAGGGTAGAGTGGTTGCGCATGTAAGGTTGGGACAGTCGACAAATCTTAAATCTAATCCGCTTTCAAAAACAACACACACTAGCCTCGGTACACCACTTCGTCATCAAGTGGTCACCTATCTCATCATCTCCCTCGGGCATAAGTGGCACCCGACGGGGTTTTCGGAAAGTCCTTTGAAAATACTTTGTCTCCATCACCATGCATATCCCCGTCCCTTTTTGCGTAGCACTACTTAGCATCCTATCTACTCCCACTGGCATAACCCTCATTAGAAGGTAGGGTCATGCACAATGCAAGTATCAACGAGGAAGTAACGGTGGCAAACCACCCCTTGTGGTTATCACAGTATCATGTCTCCGATGCAAGCAAAAAGTGTTGTATGACATGCATAAAAAGGGTTTCATAGACATGGTCAAAGGGTTGCTTGCCTTGGTCTTCAAAGTCTTCAAGTCCTTCTCCTTCTTCTTATCCAACTACTTCGTCAAATACGGGATCTATTCGTCGCAAAAGAAATGACGAGAAAATAAGGCAATAGTAAAACAGAAAAACCAAAGTGCTCAGAAGAATGTCAACTCATTTTTGATAAATTCTAGGGGGAAATCTAAGAAGGGGAAAATTCTTATTTTTGGATTTGGAGTTAAGGAATAGTGGAAATGGATTTTCAAAGAAGGATTTAAATGCTCAAATTTGAATAGTACAGAAAAGTTTGATGGATATTTATGAAAGTTACACCATTAAATAGGTGGGATTTTTAGAAGAGTTTAGGAGTTGGAATCATTTAATTTGGATAAATATTTAAATCTGTGGAATTATTTGAAACTGGGCCAGAAAGGCTACAGCGCAGCAGGCCCAGAGGCGATTCGGCCCAGGCGAGCCGAGCGGCGCGCGCGCCAGGTTTTTAAACCCGACGGGCGGGGCCCAGCTGCCAGTGGGAGAGAGAGGAGGCGAGAGAGAGGTGAGGATGACAGGCGGGGCCTGCCTGTCATCTCTGACCTCGTGACCAGAGGGTCGGCGTGCTCACCGGCGACGTTTCCGGGCACGGCGGGGTGAGCTGATGGCACCATTGGACTCCTCGTCGTGTCACCGTTCGGGTGGTGCCGGAGTTGGCCAGAGGGGAGCAGTGGTTCGCCGGCGACGGGGTTCACGGCGGAGGAGCTTCGGGAGGTGGACAGACTGCTCCGTTCGGCCCACAACCGATGCGGAAGAGGGGGGGATGATCAGTGGGCTCCTGTGGCTCCAGATCGAGCGAGAGTGGGGGCGGAGAGGGCCCGTACCTCTGGATCGACGGCGACCCGAGGCGGCGGAGCTCCGGTCGATCCCGAGCATAGAAGCCCCTTGAGGATGTTTGGGTGGTGCGGGGCGTGTTCTTGGGGGTGTGAGGAGGAGGCGAATGCCACTGGAGCGGCCCGGGGCGGGCTTATATAGCCGCGTGATGGTCCATCGTGGATTGTGCGCCGGCGAGCTCGTTGCCGTTGCCACGGGTCACGGGGGCCTGTTAGAGTGTGTCTGGGGTGCTCGTGGGGTTGGTCCAGAGTGAGCGGGTGAAAGAAGAGAGCAGGAGGAGGGTCAGGGGCACCGCGCGTGTGAGGCCGCTCATTGGAGCTCTCGGGCGGCCGGTGCGCGTGCGAGCAAGGGCAGCAGGAGGGAGAAGGAGGTGGGGGGACAAAGGCGTGGCTTGATGAGGACGTCGAGGCACCTCGACTGGCGCAAGGGCCAGGCCCGAGGTGGCCAGACGCTACGGATTGGGGATGGCTACAGTGCGGGTGTGCACTGTAGCGCGCTCTAGAGCACGCCAATTGCATGCCAGGGCATGCCTTTGGCTTGTAGGGCGCGGCTACTTCTGTCTAGGTTGTTTAGGGAGGAGTAAACAAAGGGGAGAGGGCATTGGATGCCCTGGACAGCCAGTAGGAGAGGAGAGAGGTTGAGGGAGAGGGAGAGAGGGAAATGGGTTGTCCAGAGAGAAAAAGTGGGGTTTTACCCCCTCCAATAATTGAGCTATGGATTTGCCATTGCTACTGGAGGTGCAAGGGAACTAGGAGGGGCTGTGGTAAAAAGTTGAGGCCATGGAGAAGAGTGGAAGTGGTCAAAGCAGGGGTTTTAGTAAAATGGCAGAAGGTGTTTGTTGCTGGTTTGGGCAAGAAGATGAACTCCTATTGTCATGAGGCTTGACAGGGTCCAATGGCATATGATAATAATATGTTCCACCAAGGTTGAGTCCATTTGGGCAAAGTTGCCAATGCAACTTTTGTAAACCCTAGAAATGAGAAGAAATGAACTTGTGCATATCTAGTTGAGAAAATCACTTCCCCTTGATGAACCACTTGGTGTAGTGGCCTCATTTGGTCATGTGAACATTCTCACAAGAGTTGGGGTCAAGGAGAGAAAGTTGGTAGTACAAAGTTGTTCAAATTTGATTCTGGTCAGAGAGGGTTTTGGGGCACTTTGATCAATATAACATTTTTTCCAACTTGTTCCATTTGGTCTAGATGAATTATTAGACCATTTGAGCATTTTCACAAGGTTTGAGAACATTTGGACATGTTTGGCAATGTAAAGTTGCTCAAACTTCAAAATGGACAGAAATGGTTTTGAGGGGATTTCATGGGGTTATACTATTCTCCATGACATGATACTTTCCAAGATCATCAAACATGTCATAAGTGACATTCTAGAATTTTCTTGGAATTTTTGGAGAATATTTCCTTTGTAAATATTTCAAAAGCTTGAAATATCCAGAAAGGGTTTTTGAGGGATTTGACCAATATTTTGAACATGACCATGTGTTGAAACTCTTATATATGGGAAATATATGCCAACAGAGTCTCCCTGATTTTTGTCAAATATTTTTTAAAAAATAAAATAATTTTTCCCAATTAAAGACCATTTCTGGCCTTAAGAAAAAGCTTTAAAATAAAATAGGAAAATAACTTTTAAAATTATATTTTTGTGGTTTATGGGAGTCCTACATCTAATAGGTTTCAAATATACCTTTTGAAATATTTTTCACACCCCAAATCAAGTACTTGCAGTGCAAACCTCAATTCAGGGGTTTTTGGAAAACTAATTTTAGAAAATACTTTTTGGCCAAATTATTTTTGTAAGAAGATACTATATTTCTCTATACACATGGCATGATTATTGGGCAGAAGCTTGGGGCAAGGAGATGAGGTATAGAAGGTGGAGTTTTGTTGACTTTAAAGAGCACTTGAAAAACACAGAGAGAAAACCAACTCCAAATAAAAAGTCAAATAATGCAAAAGTTTTTTTGTCAAACCACATTTTATCATGATTTATCATCTTAAGTGTTGTGGCATGAAAATCAGGGTGTTACAGACCTACCCCCCTTACAAGAATCTCGTCCCCGAGATTCCCAAACTAGGCGCGGAAAGGGATACAGAAACTTGGCTCTGGGGTAGTCTTCACGTCCTCATACTTCTTCTGCTTTCGTGTAGTGCTCCATTGAGCTTGAAGTACTTGATGGTGTGGCTTCGTGTATGACGCTCCTCTTGATCCAGGTTGCTAATGGGTAGCTCGCGGTAGGTTAGATTGGGCTAGGGGTCGATGGCTCGGTGGTTAATGCCCTTGTGGAGATCGGGCAAGTTAGGAAGTTGGAAACACTTCCGGGGTTGTGATGCATGGAAAGCGTTGAGCACATCAGGTAACTAAGGTGGCAACTCCAGTTGGTAACTGTCTTCTCTTCGTCTCGTAGTGATCTCAGAGGGGGTTGTTAAATCTTGGAGTGATCTTGAAGAGGGCCGAGGAATCTTGGTGTGGGTCTCCTTGTCATGGAAATGCTTGGTTCCTTAGAGAGGATTGGCTTGCAGATACACATGGTCTTTGACGCGGAAGTTCACTTCTTAACGATGGTGGTGGGTGTAGTTCTTCCTCCTTGGCATGGCGGTCTTCAAAGGTTCCTGGACTAGCTGAGCGGCTCTTCTTCCGTCTTTGGGTGGACAAGTAGGTCACCAAATGATAATGACAACTATCTTGTCTAAGCACTCCATGGTGACTTTGTTCACGGGGTACATAAAGTAGGTTGGGGAATTAGTGGTGGTCTTTGTTGAGTGTGGGCCAAGGTGTTCTAGATATAGTGTCAAGGCCCTAAGGTCCTGATCCGACCATGTTGTAGATTGGTAGGGCGTAAGGGTTTCAAGGATTCTAGTGTGTGAGTGAATATTTATCATCCCATCCTTGAGCACAGTTTCTGAGATGCCAATTGTGCTATCTAGTCCTTTAAACAAATCACATCATACCACTGATAGTATTATCTCGCATAGGTAAACTCCAATCATCACTCATGTGATTCATATCCTCATGACTCTCGAGAGGAGGTCTAACAAAATCATATATGTCTACAATCCCCAAACCCATATGTATGTCTACCCCTAAAAATCCATGGGTAGAACATATAAGCTGCTAAGCTTGAACGTGACAATCCAAGTGCTCAGCCTATTCTTCCAAGGTCTAAGATAAAGCTCCTCTTATCCTAAGGAAACACGCCGTAAGCCACTCCAAGATCTTGTTTCCTTCCTATGAATCAACTCCAACAGCCTATTAACTTCCATAAATTACTATATAATCCATTTAATTCTACAAATCCAATGGTTATGGTGTTCCACATGATCTCCTAAGGTTCCTATAATCCCCAAACACTTGAAAGGGCTACCTTACTATAGTCATTCCACCAATTCCCATTATCATGGTCAAGTAAACTCCAAGGTCAAGATTATATAGAACCCTAAATCAACTCCGACAATTAATCCAATCTCCTAGTTTATTGTCCACCGAGAAACATAGTATCATGATCGAGATCATCAGTCTAAATCCAATTTACTCCGAACCATGTAGACTTACTCAGCATCTAGACTCCATTTAGGATCACCTATTTAATCCAAATCTGATGTCCAACGAGAATTCCTACACTTTCCCTCAAGTCGTTATCATAATATGAACTATCTCCTATCAATATCCCCTGGCTAAGTCAAATCCTTATCCTTCCAAGAATTTCAGCTTGCGATCATAATTGTCCTATTAAATCCAATTTACTCAGGGGTAATGAAAGCTATGCTACTCTATAATCATGATCCCACCAAGTTCATCTACCAACATGAAAGCCTTATAATACTCCGAAGAGTCTCAAATAATTCCTCAAGGTCACTAATATAAACTCATCAAGTCATTTGTCCTCTGTATATCCTCAAATTGGTCTTCGCTATGGTTTGGTGCTATCTCGGGATGATAATGTGCTAGTTCACTATGTCCAGTAGTCCCATGATGGACCCATGGTTGTGCAACGTTACGGAGGCTTAACTGATGCTTTCGCAATTCTGTGGGTTAAGCACATGGTTAATGATTTGAGCTGGGGTATCTCGCGGAGTCTCCAAGGGTCTAGGAATGGGTCTCTAATCTTGAGGGGCAACCATAACTCTAAGGGGCTGCACTCGGTCGAGGAGGTTGTAGCAAAAGTCTTCAGTGCCGGTTGGTTGCCAAAGTAGAATCCTTGGTGTATCTTTTGTTGCTATCCTTCAGTTGAGGAGAGAGATGAGAGGGAGAGGTAGCATAGAGGAGGGGAATTCCTAAAAGGGGATTCTATAGTGCAAGTGCAAACAAACAGGTGCAAAAAGGGACAAACAGAAGAAGCAAGGTAAGGAAGGTGATATAGTCGCATACTTGTTGCCTAGGGCAAAAGTGCGACCTATATCAAAACACAAACAAATAAAAACAAGCAACACACAATCATGGTTCTATTCGAACCATCATATGGACCCGACTGCGCATAGGGGTACATGACTCATCCTACCCTAGGGGTTCTCGGACTCAGTAGTCGTGCCTTGTGCCTCATGCAGTCTTCTGAGTTTTCCTCAGGTGTTGCTACGTCTCTTGTTTGATGAAACGATCTGGGTTGAGCCTGAAGAATCTTCAACAACTTCTCTCCTAATGAGGTGATGGGGTGAAGGTGGCTCCTCGTGGCTGGCATTGACTTGATCTTCTCTTGTCTTCTTAATCATGACGATCACTTTTGCCTTTTTAAGGTGTTGGCAGTTCCAGGTGGCACTCCTTTATGCAATGACATTAACAAGGCATAATAGAGGCCCAATCTGTCGGACACATTGTTGACAATATCGTCACCGAGAGTGGGGGATGAAGAGAGCCGTTTTCCTGCTCACCATAGTGAGGCGGACCAAATGGCTAGGTTCTCATCCACCGGTGGTTGCCGATACAACAACGGTAGTGACAGGGTTACCCTATTAGCGATGTATATCATGATCTTGCATATCCTATGCCCTGATCGTCGTAGGCTAAGGTTGCATCATCTTGGGGCAGTGTCAAGGGTGTCACCATCTCCTGAGTCTTCATGTCCTCATTCCTTGAGGATGTATCTTCTGTTGGTGTCGTCTTGTTGTGGTGTCGCCAATCTTGTGTTTAGGAGATGTGGGTGAATGTCTGGCAAGACATCTTCCTCCTAGATTATCCACGAGGATTTCAAGGAATCCAGTGGTCAGGGGCATAAGGGTTCTAGCGACCATTTGCAATAATTTTGAAGGGGAAGAGATCGATAAGGAAAATATATCTTAGGTTTTGAAAAACTCAGAGGGGAAGAGAAGTACAGAGAGTTTTGAAAACTAGTAGTAGTTTTGGAAATAGTTTTACCCTAACTAACGACCATGCTAACTAAGGCTTCCTACAGTCAGGATGGCTCTGATACCAGCTTTGTGGGGACCCCGACTCATAAGTCGTGATCACCGAATGCACGTGTACAGTGATCCCAGAGATCAATGCTCACTGAACACACAGAGCTGAATAACAAGAGTCTTACATCCATATATACCGTCTCACACAAATTATGACCATTATGGTCAAGTCTTACATAGATGAAGCCACAGGGGCTGAATACCAAATAAACTTAAGCAGCGTAAATCTTCGCTGATAAGTAGAACCCTTGCCATCTGCCTTAACCCTACATGCATGCTGACTGGGAAGCGTCCTAGCTCGCATGTTCGTCACCGAAGTATTCTTCATCATATCCTGTTCTTTCATGCCTGGCCAATAAAATAACTAGTGGCGAGCCAATGAGTACTTTGAATGTACTCGCAAGCAACCCATGATTGGAACAAGGCACAATAATGCAAGGATATATCACTAAGTAGGTAGTTTGCAGAAAGCTAGTTTTGCGTGCAATGACATGATCTGCCAACATGTAAAGTATGCATCATGAGAGTAAGACATACGTATGAACAAGTTGCAGATATCAACATAAGGGGAGTTGGACACCAATCCAACTTGATCATCGTGTAAAGCCATCTGACTTAACCCAAATAGTTTTATCAACACACACACACACGGTTTGTAAACTCTGGACGTAGTTTAAGCAGCACCGCCCAACTGTCCTTGACCGTGGACACGGCTATTCGAATAGTTTTACACTCTGCAGAGGTTGCACACTTTACCCACAAGATCCGGGGAACTTTCGTGTCATCCACGACCCGCGATACCTCAAGTACCCGGGGTAAGCACCCGATCACTATCTTTCCCTAGACGACACTAACAAGGAGTCCACTCGTTGTTCCGTATGCTCACGATGTACATCATACGAGACTCACTCGAGATCGTAACATCCGAGAGGGGACGCAACGGTGTATCCGGTGCCCTCTAAAAATAGTCATGGCCGCCCTACCTGGAACGACCCCGTCCCGAGAGAGAGCACCAACTCTCCCCCATCACTAGTAATGCGGGCTCCAAGCAAGTATCAGCCTAGGTAATCAATAATGCCCTTTCCCATACAAGGGTAGAGTGGTTGCGCATGTAAGGTTGGGACAGTCGACAAATCTTAAATCTAATCCGCTTTCAAAAACAACACACACTTGCCTCGGTACACCACTTCGTCATCAAGTGGTCACCCATCTCATCATCTCCCTCGGGCATAAGTGGCACCCGACGGGGTTTTCGGTAAGTCCTTTGAAAATACTTTGTCTCCATCACCATGCATATCCCCGTCCCTTTTTGCGTAGCACTACTTAGCATCCTATCTACTCCCACCAGCATAACCCTCATAAGAAGGTAGGGTCATGCACAATGCAAGTATCAACGAGGAAGTAACAGTGGCAAACCACCCCTTGTGGTTATCACAGTATCATGTCGCCGATGCAAGCAAAAAGTGTTGTATGACATGCATAAAAAGGGTTTCATAGACATGGTCAAAGGGTTGCTTGCCTTGGTCTTCAAAGTCTTCAAGTCCTTCTCCTTCTTCTTATCCAACTACTTCGTCAAATACGGGATCTATTCGTCGCAAAAGAAATGACGAGAAAATAAGGCAATAGTAAAACAGAAAAACCAAAGTGGTCAGAAAAATGTCAACTCATTTTTGATAAATTCTAGGGGGAAATCTAAGAAGGGTAAAATTCTTAGTTTTGGATTTGGAGTTAAGGAATAGTGGAAATGGATTTTCAAAGAAGGACTTAAATGCTCAAATTTGAATTTAAATTTGAATAGTACATAAAAGTTTGATGGATATTTATGAAAGTTACACCATTAAATAGGTGGGATTTTTAGAAGAGTTTAGGAGTTGGAATCATTTAATTTGGATAAATATTTAAATCTGTGGAATTATTTGAAATCGGGCGAGAAAGGCCACACAGCAAGAAAAGAGCCCAGGCGATTCGGCCCAGCGAGCGAAGCGGCTCATGGCGCCAGGTTTTAAACTGACGGGCGGGGCCCAGCTGCCGATGGGAGAGAGAGGGGAGAGAGAGGTGAGGATGACAGCGGGCCCGCTGTCATCTCGACTCGCGACTGTGAGGGTCGGCGTGCACACCGGCGACGTTTCCGGGCACGGCGGGGTGAGCTGATGGCACCGTTGGACTCATCGTCGTGTCGCCGTTCGGGTGGTGCCGGAGTTGGCCGGAGGGGAGCAGTGGTTCGCCGGCGACGGGGTTCGTGGCGGAGGAGCTTCGGGAGGTGGACAGACTGCTCCGTTCGGCCCGCAACCGATGCGGAAGAGGGACGGGAAATGTTCAGTGGGCTCCTACGGCTCCAGATCGAGCGAGAGTGGGGGCGGAGAGGGCCCTTATCTCTGGATCGACGGCGACCCGAGGCGGCGGAGCTCCGGTCGATCCCGAGCACAGAAGCCCCTTAAGGATGTTTGGGTGGTGCGGGCGTGTTCTTGGCGGTGTGAGGAGGAGGCGAATGCCACTGAGTGGCCCGGGAAGGGCTTATATAGCCGCGCGATGGTCCACCGTGGATTTGTGTGCCGGCGAGCTCGTTGCCGTCGCCACGGGTCACGGGGGCCTGTTTGAGTGTGTCTGGGGTGCTCGTGGGGTTGGTCCAGAGTGAGTAGGTGAAGGAAGAGAGCAGGAGGAGGGCCAGGGGCACTGCGCGTGTGAGACCGCTCATTGGAGCTCTCGGGCGGCCGGTGCGCGTGCGAGCAAGAGCAGCAGGAGGGAGAAGGAGGAGGGGGATAAAGGCGTGGCGTGATGAGGACGTCGAGGCACCTCGACTGGCGCAAGGGCCAGGCCCGAGGTGGCCAGACGCTGCGGATTGGGGATGGCTACAGTGCGGGTGTGCACTGTAGCGCGCTCTGGAGCACGCCAATTGCATGCCAGGGCATGCCTTTGGCTTGTAGGGTGCGGCCACTTGTGTCTAGGTTGTTTAGGGAGGAGTAAACAAAGGAGAAAGGGCCTTGGATGCCCTGGACAGCCAATAGGAGAGGAGAGGGGTTGAGGGAGAGAGGGAAATGGGTTGTCCACAGAGAGAAAGTGGGGTTTTACCCCCTCCAATAATTGAGCTATGGATTTGCCATTGCTACTGGAGGTGCAAGGGAACTAGGAGGGGCTGTGGTAAAAAGTTGAGGCCATGGAGAAGAGTGGAAGTGGTCAAAACAGGGGTCCATTTGGGCAAAGTTGCCAATGCAACTTTTGTAAACCCTAGAAATTAGTAGAAATGAACTTGTGCAGATCTAGTTGAGCAAATCACTTCCCCTTGATGAACCACTTGGTGTAGTGGCCTCATTTGGTCATGTGAACATGCTCACAAGAGTTGGGGTCAAGGAGAGAAAGTTGGTAGTACAAAGTTGTTCAAATTTGATTCTGGTCAGAGAGGTTTTTGGGGCACTTTGATCAATATAACATTTTCTCCAACTTGTGCCATTTGGTCTAGATGAATTATTAGACCATTTGAGCATTTTCACAAGGTTTGAGAACATTTGGACATGTTTGGCAATGTAAAGTTGCTCAAACTTCAAAATGGACAGAAATGGTTTATGGCGATTTCATGGGGTTATACTATTCTCCATGACATGATACTTGCCAAGATCATCAAACATTTCATAAGTGACATTCTAGAATTTTCTTGTAATTTTTGGAGAATATTTCCTTTGTAAATATTTCAAAAGCTTGAAATATCCAGAAAGGGTTTTTGAGGGATTTGACCAATATTTTGAACATGACCATGTGTTGAAACTCTTATATATGGGAAATATATGCCCACTGAGTATCCCTGATTTTTGTCAAATATTTTTAAAACAATAAAATAATTTTTTCCTATTAAAGACTATTTCTGGCCTTAAGAAAAAGCTTTTAAATAAAATAGGAAAATAACTTTTAAAATTATATTTTTGTGGTTTATGGGAGTCCTACATCTAATAGGTTTCAAATATACCTTTTGAAATATTTTTCACACCCCAAATCAAGTACTTGCAGTGCAAACCTCAATTTAGGGGTTTTTGGAGAACTAATTTTAGAAAATACTTTTTAGCCAAATTATTTTTGTAAGAAGATACTATATTTCTCTATGCACATGGCATGATTATTGGGCAGAAGCTTGGGGCAAGGAGATGAGCTATAGAAGGTGGAGTTGTGTTGACTTTAAAGAGCACTTGAAAAACACAGAGAGAAAACCAACTCCAAATAAAAAGTCAAATAATGCAGAAGTTTTTTTTGTCAAACCACATTTTATCATGATTTATCATCTTAAGTGTTGTTGCATGAAAATCAGGGTGTGACATGGTGTTAAACCTACTGTATTCCAACTTCTCTATGGATTATAAACTATTTTACTAGCCACAGATTCATCAAAATAAGCAAACAACACACGAAAAACAGAATCTGTCAAAAACCGAACAGTCTGTAGTAATCTGTAACTAACGCAAACTTCTGGAACTCAAACAATTCTACCAAAATTAGACGACCTAGACAATTTGTTTATTGATCTGCAGCAATTGGAATCAGTATTTTATCACGTTCTGGTGATTTTTAATAATTCGGGCACTGAGTGCAAAGTTTCTGGAAATTACAGCAAGATCAAATAACTATCTTCCAAGAAGATCCAATAGGTTTAACTTGGAACAAACACTAACTAAAACATAAAACCACATCCAAACAGAGGCTAGATGGATAATTTATTCCTAAACAGAAACAAAAACAAAAAACTAAAAATAAAATTGGGTTGCCTCCCAACAAGCGCTATCGTTTAACGCCCCTAGCTAGGCATAAAAGCAAGGATAAATCTAGGTATTGCCATCTTTGGTAGGCAATCCATAAGTGGCTCTCATGATAGATTCATATGGTAATTTTATTTTCTTTCTAGGGAAGTGTTCCATGCCCTTCTTTAAGGGAAATTGGAATCTAATATTTCCTTCCTTCATATCAATAATTGTACCAATCGTTCTAAGGAAAGGTCTACCAAGAATAATAGGACATGAAGGATTGCAATATATATCAAGAACGATAAAATCTACGGGCACATAATTCCTATTTACAACAATAAGAACATCTTTAATTCTTCCCATAGGCTTTTTAATAGTGGAATCCGCAAGATGCAAGTTTGGAGAGCAATCATCAAAGTCACGAAAATCTAGCAAATCACACAAAGTCTTGGGGATAGAAGAGACACTAGCACCCAAATCACACAAAGCATGAAACTCATAATTTTTTATTTTGATTTTAATAGTAGGTTCCCACTCATCATAGAGCTTTCTAGGGATAGAGACTTTCAACTCAAGTTTTTCTTCATAAGATTGCATCAAGGCATCAACAATGTGTTCGGTAAAGGCCTTATTTTGACTATAAGCATGAGGAGAATTTAGCACGGATTGCAACAAGGAAATACAATCAATTAAAGAGCAATTGATATCATGGTTTAGCAACATCTAGGTTTTTATTTCTTTCAATCCCACACTTATCAATTTCATCATCAAGATCTAAATACTTCGAATTTTTGGAACGCCTTCTAGGTAAAGGAAGATCATATTCATATTCATCAAGATTCATATTGCAAAACAAACATTTAATGGGGGACACATCAATAACTTTTAGATCTTCATCCTGATTTTCATAGGAATTAGAAGAACACGCTTTAATAAAGGCATCTTTGGAAGCACGCATCCTAGCGGTTCTTTCTTTGCACTCATCAATGGAAATTCTCATAGCTTTGAGAGACTCATTGATATCATGCTTAGGAGGAATATATCTAAGCTTTAAAGAATCAATTTCAAGAGAAATTCTATCAACGTTCCTAGCCAAATCATCAACTTTAAGCAATTTCTCTTCAAGCAAAGCATTAAAATTCTGTTGTGAATTCATAAACTCTTTAACACTACTATCAAATTCAGAGGGCATCTTATTAAAATTTCCATAAGAGTTGTTGTAGGAATTTCCATAATTATTAGGAGAATTACTAGGATAGGGCCTAGGATTAAAATTCCCTCTATACGCGTTGTTACCAAAATTATTCCTACCAACAAAATTCACATCCATAGATTCATTATTATTCTCAATCAAAGTAGACAAAGGCATATCATTAGGATCAGAAGAAACACTCTTAGTAGAAAATAATTTCATAAGTTCATCCATCTTTCCACTCAAAACATTAATTTCTTCTATCGCATGCACTTTTTTATTAGTAGATCTTTCAGTGTGCCATTGAGAATAATTAACCATAATATTATCTAGAAGTTTAGTAGCATCTCCTAGAGTGATTTCCATAAAAGTGCCTCCATGGCCGAATCTAAAAGATTTCTAGAAGCAAAATTCAATCCGCATAAAAGTTTTGTATAATCATCACAAGTTCAAACCATGAGTAGGACAATTACGTATCATTAATTTCATTCTCTCCCAAGCTTGTGCAACATGTTCATGATCAAGTTGCTTAAAATTCATAATATCGTTCCTAAGAGAGATAATCTTAGCGGGAGGAAAATACTTAGAGATAAAAGCATCTTTGCACTTGTTCCAAGAATCAATACTATTTTTAGGCAGAGATGAAAACCATGCTTTAGCACGATCTCTAAGCGAAAAAGGAAATAGCTTCAACTTAACAACATCATTATTGACATCTTTTTTCTTTTGCATACCACATAAATCAACGAAGCTATTCAGATGAGTAGCGGCATCTTCACTAGGAAGGCCGGCGAATTCATCTTTCATAACAAGGTTCAACAAAGCAGTATTGATTTCACAAGATTCAGTATTGGCAAGAGGAGCAATCGGAGTGCTAAGGAAATCATTATTATTGGTATTGGTGAAGTCACACAGTTTGGTAGCATCTTGAGCCATCGCGACAAACAAGCAATCCAACACACGAGCAAACAAAAGGCAACGGGAAAAAAAGGAGGAGGTTGGGAAAGAGAGGGCGAATAAAACGACAAGGGTGAAGTCGGGGAGAGGAAAACGAGAGGCAAATGGAAATAATGTAATGCGAGAGATAGGGATTGTGATGGGTACTTGGTATGCTTGACTTGCTCTTGCATGAGCCTCCCCGGCAACGACGCCAGAAATTCTTCTTGCTACCTCTTGAGCACTCCGTTGGATTTCCCCGAAGAGGAGAGGATGATGCAGCAAAGTAGCGTAAGTATTTCCCTCAGTTTTTGAGAACCAAGGTATCAATCCAGTAGGAGGCCACGAACAAGTCCCTCGTACCTGCACAAAACGATAGCTACTCGCAACCAACGCGATTAGGGGTTGTCAATCCCTTCACGGTCACTTACGAGAGTGAGATCTGATAGAGATGATAAATAATATTTTTGGTATTTTTGGGTATAGAGATGCAAAATAAAAAGTAAAAAGCAAAGTAAAAACAAAGCAAGTATTAAAGTGATGGAGATTGATATGATGAGAATAGACCCGGGGGCCATAGGTTTCACTAGTGGCTTCTCTCAAGAGCATAGGTATTCTACGGTGGGTGAAAAAAATACTGCCGAGCAATTGACATAATTGAGCATAGTTATGAGTATATCTAGGTATGATCATCTATATAGGCATCACGTCCGAGACAAGTAGACCGAAACGATTCCGCATCTACTACTATTACTCCACTCATCGACCACTATCCAGCATGCATCTAGAGTATTAAGTTCAAAACAGAGTAACGCCTTAAGCAAGATGACATGATGTAGAGGAATAAATTCATGCAATATGATAAATACCCCATCTTGTTATCCTCGATGGCAACAAGACAATACGTGCCTTGCAACCCTTTACATCCGGGTAAGGACACGCAAGATTGAACCCAAAGCTAAACACTTCTCCCATTGCAAGAACTACCAATCTAGTTGGCCAAACCAAGCGGATAATTCAAGAGACTTGCAAAGATAACTCAATCATACATAAAAGAATTCAGAGAAGATTCAAATATTATTCATAGATAAGCTGGATCATAAACCCACAATTCACGGTCTCAACAAACACACCGCAAAAACAAGATTACATCAAATAGATCTCCACAAGAGAGGGGAGAACATTGTATTGAGATCCAAAAGAGAGAAGAAGCCATCTAGCTACTAGCTATGGACCGAAGGTCTGAAGTAAACTACTCACACTTCATCGGAGAGGCTATGGTGTTGATGTAGAAGCCCTCCGTGGTGGATGCCCCCTGGCGGAGCTCCTAACAGGCCCCAAGATGGGATCTCGTGGATCTGAGGATGTTGCGGTGGTGGAATTAGGTTTTGGCTCCTGTTCGATCGCTTTGGGGTGCGTAGGTATATATAGGAGGAAGGAGTACGTCGGTGGAGCAACAGGGGCCCACGAGGCAGGGGGCGCGCCCAGGGGGGGCGCCCCCACCCTCGTGACCGCCTCTTTTGTTCCTTGGAGTAGGGTCCAAGTCCCCTGGATCACGTTCGGAGAACATCACGTTCCCGAAGGTTTCATTCCGTTTGGACTCCGTTTGATGTTTTGTTTCTTCGAAACACTGAAATAGGCAAAAAAACAGCAATTCTGGGCTGGGCCTCCGGTTAATAGGTTAGTCCCAAAAATAATATAAAATTGGAAAATAAAGCCCAATATAGTCCAAAACAGTAGATAAAGTAGCATGGAGCAATAAAAAATTATAGATACGTTGGAGACGTATCAAGGATCGATAGATCAGTTGGAGGAGAGGCTATGGGCTGCTCAGGCGGACAAAAAACATGCCGAAGGGCAAGAAGCCACTAGTCAACGTATATTAACACGGACCATTGATGAGAAGAACAATCTATAGGATGCAGACATCAAGCAAGACGAAGAGCTAAAGGACGTACGAGCCCAACTGTCGGATGCCTTGAAGGAGAACAGAAAGCTGAAAGGCGGCATATTCAGTATGTCCTTTATCCTGACTTTCATACGGTCCCCTGATGGAAAGTTTTATGAAATTGTTCCTGTAGGTTTGTTAACTGGGCGGCCCGAGGGAGAAGTGTCCGGATTTCAGGGTGACTTGCTGCAAGAGCTATCCCAAGTGCACGAGTGAGCTCGGAAAGCCATGAGGAACATGGCTAAGGCTTTGTGGCCATCCGATTCTTCTCTAGAAATTATGGAGGAGCTCGTGAATTTATTCAAGGGAGCTCGACACCGCTTTGAACTATGGAAGGCATCAACATGTTGATAAGGTGCATGAGAAGCCTGGGCCATGGTGAAAATGCAGTATACCGGACTTGATCCGAATCATATGGCCCGGGTCGGACCTCAGGGACCAGACGGACAAGAAATTCCGGTTAGCTTGGTGTACGACCAAGTAAAGACAGCAGCCAAATTTTCACAACAGGACTGTAAACTAGACAGCCTTATAGATGGTATAGATGAAGAGTTGGCGTCTGATTCCATGTAACAATGCACTTTATCACCAAACTTATCTCTAGCCGAACTTGAAAAGATTGTCATGGCAGACTTCCGCTTCAACCTCTGAAACCCAAGGGTTGGAGTATTTCCGAATACTATAGTTGCGGTAAACACCAAGTATGTTTGGAAACCAGGCAATCCGGTCATGGTGCTTGAACAGACAAATTGTATTCAGGGAGTTATGTTATATTACTCTTTAACATAAGTAACATCTTCCAGAGAGAATAGTTTCATTAAGGGTTCCTCTCCCTGGGTCAGCATGTGTTATTTATGCATGCCTAAGCTGTGATGCTAAAAAATCACAGGAAGCTTTATATTTTGGGAGTTTATATTGCAACAAAGGCAGTTCGTCGTTTGTCCACCTACCAATTATTCTCTTAAGAACCCTAGATTTCGGCTTCACCCGTCTGAGGTACATGTCCTGATAACCCGGTTGCAACAATTGCAGAGGTGCTCCATTTATGCCCTAGCCGAACAAGCAGGAATGTAGGGCATAAGCACATGAGCCAGGCAACCCAGCTTGGCAAAAGCTTAACGCATAGAGGTGCATATAATGGCGAAGAAAGGACGTACATGGGCAGGCGACACATATATATGGTGAGCTCTATGCTCAAAATAATGATAGACTTCTATTGAGAGAAGCCCCCAGTTGTGGTGGGGTGTGTGCATTTAAGGATGTATACCCCTCAAGTGTGCGGCTTACCCGAACACACACTAGAAATCGTATAAAAATGAGAAAAAGGAAAAATTGAAAAGAAGAAAAAGGAACGAAAAAAGGAATATGTCCGGACTTGGGCGTAGAATCTTCGGAGCCAAGCATCGTTCCATGGGTTCGACTCTAAGCGATTATCCGATGCATTGCAAAGGCGATAGGCTCCTCCAGTGAGAACTTCATCTATAATGAAGGGACCCTCCCATTTTGGTTTGAGCTTGTCCTTTTTCTTTTCTGGTAGGCGTAGAACCAGCTCACCGACATTATAAGTCTTTGCCGGCACTTCTCTGCTTTGGTATCTCTAAGCCTGTTGTTGGTAGAATGCGGAACGGGCCTTCGCAACATCGTGCTCCTCCTCCAGGCCGTCTAGGTCAACCTGCCGGTCGAGCTCGGCTTCTCTCTCTCTTCATACATGTGCACTCGAGGTGAGTCATCAATAATGTCGCAAGGCAAGACAGCCTTTGCGCCGTACACCATAAAGAAGGGTGTGTATCCGGTCGTGCGATTGGGCGTGGTCCACAGCCCCCAGAGTACGGAATCAAGTTCCTCAACCCAGTGCTTATCTGATTCCCGTAGGGAGCGCACTAGTCTGGGTTTGATGCCGCTCATTATCAGGCCGTTAGCCCGTTCGACCTGACCTTTTGTTTGAGGGTGATAAACGGAGGCGTAGTGAAGCTTAATGCCCAGATTGGCACACCAAGTTTTCACCTCGTCGACTGTATAGTTAGAACCATTGTCAGTAATGATGTTGTGCGGGACGCCATAACGGTGTACAACACCGAATGTAAAATCAATCACTGGTCCGGCTTCGGCCGTTTTTACCGGTTTGGCCTCTATCCACTTGGTGAATTTATCCACCATAACTAGCAGATACTTTTTCTTATGGCTTCCCCCTTTAAGGGGTCTGACCATGTCTAGCCCCCAGACCGCAAAAGGCCAGGTAATGGGGATTGTTCTGAGGGCAGTGGGCGGCAAATGGCTTTGATTGGCAAAAGCGGCATCAAACACGATCTTTGTACAAGGGCTGTCGTCTGCTTTCGGGCCGTGGGCCAAAAGAAACTTGCACGGAAGGCTTTACTTACGAGGGCCTGAGTTGCGGTGTGATGGCCGCCGAGGCCCGCATGTATTTCATCCAAGAGTTTTCGTCCCTCCTCTTTGGAGATACATCTTTGAAGAACTCCCGTAGTACTTTTCTTGTAGAGTTCTCCTTCATGAACTTTGTAGGCTTTCGAACGTCGAACTATGCGACGGCCTCGTTCTGGTCATCAGGGAGCTCCCGCCTATTAAGGTAGGCCAGGAAGGGTTCGGTCCATGGAGCAATGACAGCCATAATTACATGTGCGGAAGGTGTCACTTCGGTTTCTGAGCCCCCGATGTCATTAAAATTGTGTTCGGCATCTGAGGGTATGATCGACGCCGGACTAGTATTGCCACTCTCCTCCTGCCATACCACGGATGGCTTGAAAAGCCTTTCGACCTAAGTGTTGGGTGGGATGACGTCGTGCTTAGCACCCATTCGAGCAAGGATGTCCGCTGCCTGATTACTGTCTCGAGCTACGTGATGGAACTCGAGCCCCTCAAACCGAGCTGATATTTTGAGTGTGGCATTACGGTAGGCTGCCATCTTTGGATCTTTTGCATCGAATTATCCATTTATTTAGGATATTGCGAGGTTCGAGTCCACACGCACCTCGAGGCGTTGTATGCCCATAGAAACAACCATTCGGAGACCGTGCAATAGTGCCTCATATTCAGCTGCGTTGTTGGAGTCTGTATACATGATTTGTAATACGTACCGGTCTGTGTCCCCCGTAGGGGATGTTAGGATGACGCCGACCCCAAATCCGGCTAACATTTTAGAGCCGTCAAAGTACATCACCCAGTTGGAGTATGTGATGTACTCTTTAGGGAGTTCGACTTCTGTCCATTCGGCGACAAAGTCGGCCAACACCTGAGATTTTATAGCTCGGCGTGGCTTGTATGTTATTTCAAATGGTAAGAGCTCGATAGCTCATTTGGCGATGCGGCCTGTGGCGTCCTGATTGTTTATGATGTCGTTGAGTGGTACTTCGGAAGCCACCGTAATCGAACACTCTTGAAAGTAGTGCCACAGCTTCCGCGATGCCATAAACACCGCATACGCTATCTTTTTATAGTGTGGGTATCGGGATTTGCATGGTGTAAGGACCGCCGATACATAGTATACTGGTTTTTTGAGTGGAAATTTGTGTCCCTCTTCCTCTCGTTCGACGACGAGCACCGCACTCACCACCTGGTGAGTTGCGGATATGTAGAGCAACATAGGCTCGCCGACATTTGGTGCGGCAAGGATTGGGTTGCTTGCTAACAAAGTTTTTATTTCTTCCAATCCAGTTGTTGCCACGTCCGTCCATTCAAAGTGGTCGACACGTTGGAGCAGGCGATAAAGTGGCGGTGCCTTTTCTCCCAATCTGGAGATAAAGCGGCTCAAAGCTGCCATGCACCCAACTAGTTTTTGGACCTGCTTTAGGTCTGTTGGCGTTGCCAATTGTGACAGGGCCCTTTTTTTGCTGGGTTCGCTTCAATTCCTCTATTGGAAACGATGAACCCGAGCAGTTTTCCAGCTGGAATGCCGAAAATGCATTTTCCGGACTGAGCCGTATGTCATATGTTCGGAGGTTGTTGAATGTGAGGCGTAAATCATCCACCAATGATTCGACATATTTAATTTTGATGACTACATCGTCCACGTATGCCTCCACTGTCTTGCCAATTTGCTTTTCCAAACATGTTTGAACCATGCATTGGTACGTGGCGCCGCCGTTTTTGAGTCCGAAAGGCATAGTGTTGAAGCAGAAAGGCCCATACGGAGTAATGAATGCCGTTGCGGCCTGGTCGGATTCCTTCATCTTAATTTGATGGTATCCGGAGTATGCACGAGGAAACACAGTGAATCGTGTCCTACAATCGCGTCGATGATTTGGTCAATTCAGGGCGGCGGGAAGGGGTCCTTAGGGCAGGCCTTATTGAGGTCTTTGAAATCAACACAGAGGCGCCAGGATTTATCCTTCTTCGGCACCATGACCAGGTTTGCTAGCCAGTCCGGGTGTTTAATCTCTCTGATGAACCCGGCTTCGAGTAGTTCGGCTAGCTCCTCCCCCATAGCTTGTCGCTTGGGTTCGAAAAATAGCCGCAGTGTTTGCTTGACTGGTTTGAACCCCTTTATTGTTGAGCCTATGTCCGGCCAGTCTGCGTGGGATTCCTGGCATATCCGAAGGATGCCAGGCAAAGATGTCCCAATTCTCGCGCAGGAACGCTCTTAGAGCGGCGTTGATCGTTGGATCCAGCTGTGCTCCAATGGCTGTTGTTTTATTAGGATCCGTTGGGTGTAATTGAAATTTGACTATTTCGTCTGGTGGTTTGAAGGAAGTGGATTTGGGCCTCTTGTCGAGGATTACATCGTCCTTGTCCACGGTAGAGCGCAGAGTAGTTAGTTCGTTGGCCGCGAGGGCCTCGGATAGCGCCTCGAGGGCCAGGGATGTCGTTTTGTTTTCGGCGCGGAGTGCTATATTCAGATCACTAGTGATAGTGATAACTTCGTTGGGCCCTGGCATTTTAAGCTTCATCTACCTATATTGGGTTTGGCTTGAAAGCGTGTGAATGCGTCTCACCCTAACAGGGCATGATATCCGCTGTTGAAAGGTGCCATGTGGAAGAGCAACTATTTGGACCTGTAGTTCTCCGGCATGCTGAATACGACATTGAGTTTGATCTTCCTCGTGGTTCGTGCTTCTCGACTGGGGATGATGCCTCGGAAAGTGGTGCCGCTTTGCTCAATGCGACTTTTGTCCATCTGCATTTTTTGGAGTGTATCTTCATAGATGAGGTTCAGTTTGCTGCCACCGTCCATGAGCACTTTGGTGAGCTGAAAGCCATCCACTATTGGGTTTAAGACCAAGGCGACTGGTGCTCGGACTGATCTGGCCCTTGGCTCGTCATCAGCGGTGAAAGTTATTGCCATGTCTTTCCAAGGATTTATTGCGGCTACCTGGTTGACTTTGACAAGGTCGTGTAATGCCCTTTTGCGCCGGTTGTTGGAAGAAAAGGTCTCGAATATTGTAAAAATGTTGAGATCGGCATCCTCCGAAGAGTGCCTCTCTGGAGCAACATTGGTGAGGATGGCCTCGCCGCTCTTAGCTACCTGCCGGAGTACCCAACATGCCCGAAGGCTATGTGTTGGTTCGGTATTTGGCGTTGTGTGTATGACAGGGTCTGTCGAGCAGATCGTCAAGGACAGTTCTTTGTCCCGTGAAGGGCTTGATTTTTTTCTCCATGAGATGATGATCAGGTGTCCCGTAAGGGTATAGCCTTTTTGTCCGTCCGGTGGGCTGCTTGAAGGCAGGAGGGTCCCACCGAGCTGGCTGGGTCTTTGTGACGCCCCCAATCCAATCGTACACTAATCATACACGCAAACGTGTACGATCAAGATCAGGGACTCATGGGAAGATATCATAACACAACTCTAAAACAAAAATGAGTCATCCAAGCATCATAATACAAGCCAGGGGCCTCGAGGGCTCGAATACAAGTGCTCGATCATAGACGAGTCAGCGGAAGCAACAATATCTGAGTACAGACATAAGTTAAACAAGTTTGCCTTAAAAAGGCTAGCACGAACGGGATACAGATCGAAGAGACGAGCCTCCTGCAGGATCCTCCTAAACTACTCACGGTCGTAAATCGATGACTGCAGCGTAGTAGTAGGCACCCTCGGTGTAGTAGGAGTCGTCGAAGCTGGCGTCTGGCTCCTGGGTTCCAGCATCTGGTTGCGACAACCAGGTAGAAGGGAAAGGGGGAAAAGAGGCAGAAAAGCAACTGTGAGTACTCATCCAAAGTACTCGCAAGCAAGGAGCTACACTACATATGCGTGGGTATATGTGTAAAGGGCCATATCGGTGGACTGAACTGCAGAATGCCAGAATAAGGGGGGGATAGCTAATCCTTTCGAAGACTACGCTTCTGGCCACCTCCATCTTGCAGCATGTAGAAGAGAGTAGATGGTAAGTTCACCAAGTAGCATCATATAGCATAATCCTACCCGGCGATCCCCTCCTCATCGCCCTGTTAGAGAGCGATCACCGGGTTATATCTGGCACTTGGAAGGGTGTGTTTTATTTAAGTATCCAGTTCTATTTGTCATAAGGTCAAGGTACAACTCCGGCTCGTCCTTTTACCAAGGGACACGGCTATTCGAATAGATAAACTTCCCTGCAGGGGTGCACCACATAACCCAACACGCTCGATCCCATTTGGCCGGACACACTTTTCTGGGTCATGCCCGACCGCGGAAGATCAACACGTCGCAGCCCCACCTAGGCACTGTGAGAGGTCAGCACGCCGGTCTAAATCCTATGCATGCAGGGTCTGGGCCCATCGCCCATTGCACACCTGCACGTTGCGTACACGGCCGGAGAGCAGACCTAGCAACCTCCATTACGAAGGAAGTCACGTTACGCGGTCCAACCCGGAGCGCGCCGCTCAGTCGCTGACGTCACGAAGGCTTCGGCAGATACCACGACGTCGAGTGCCCATATCTTTCCCACGTAGTTGGTTAGTGCGTATAGACCAAATGGCCAGACTCAGATCAAATACCAAGATCTCGTTAAGCGTGTTAATTGACATAACCGCATACGCCGACCAGGGCCAGGCCCACCTCTCACCTAGGCGGTCTCAACCTGCCATGTCGCTCCGCCACAAAGATCCACCCAGAGGGCCGTCGGAACAAAGGTCCTTTCAGCCCCCAATCACTCGCGGGTGCTCCACGAGCCGACCCGACTTTAGTCACCACATGTATCATGTATAAAGTATATAGTATATACCCGTGATCACCTCCCGAGTGATCACGGCCCGATAGTATAGCACAACAGATGGACAAGAATGTAGGGCCACATATGGAATACTAGCATCCTATACTAAGAATTTAGGATTGCATGTAAGGGTAACAATTGTAGCAACAATGACAGGCTATGCAGCAGAATAGGATTAACCGAAAGTAGTAGCATGCTACACCACTCTAATGCAAGCAGTATAGAGAAGGAATAGGTGATATCGGGTGATCAAAGGGGGGGCTTGCCTGGTTTCTCTGGCAAGAAGGAGGGGTCGTCAATAGCGTAGTCGGTCGGGGCACCAACAGCAGCGTCGGTCTCGTAGTCTACCGGAGAGAAGAGGGGGAAGAAACAATGAATACAATGCAAACAGATGCATAACGATGCATGACAAAGTAAACAACGGTGTTAGGTGTGCCCTAACGCGGTAAGAGGTGATACCGGCGAAGGGGGGAAACATTCGGGAAAGTATCCCCGGTGTTTCGCGTTTTCGGACAGATGAACCAGAGGAGGAAAGTTGTGAGTTTGATAGGTTAGGGATGTGTGGCGGACGAACGGGGTGCGTAACCGGATTCGTCTCTTCGTTCTGAGCAACTTTCATGTACAAAGTTTTCCATCCAAGCTACGGTTTATTTTCTATGTTTTTCTAAAGTTTTAATCATTTTCTGAATTTATTTATCTATTTAATTCTAACGTTATCCAGAATTGTGTATGCTGATGTCATCATGATGCAATGCTGGGGTTATCAGTCAACATTGTAGTTGACTGGGTCAAATCTGACCTGTGGGTCCAGTGGGACCCACGTGTCATTGAGGAAGAGGTGAAATAGGATTTCTTCTAAACAAATTAGGATTAGTTAAGTGTGGGCCCCATTAGTCAGTGAAAGATTAGTGTTTTGATTAACATGTTAATTAATTAGGATTAACTAATTGATTGATTAAATAATTTTTCTTATTTTTATTTATATTATTATTATTTTACTTCTTTTCGTTCTCAGGGTCGGGCCCCACTTGTCATTGGCCAAAGGGCCTTAACGGGCATGGGCATGCAGGTATTGGCGTTGCCAGAACGGGCACATCCAATGAGAGGCCATGGGCGCCGCTTGCGGGTGGAGCGGCAGCAGCAGTGAGACTAAGCGAGGCAGCTCGATGGAGCACGCAGACGAGACAGCCTTGATTCGCGGCGGCGACTACTGAGGCGGCGGCGAAGGAAGGTAAGGCGGCGAAGGCCTTCGCATGATGACAGATACTGGAGGCGGGCGGCGGCGGTAGCAAGCGGCGATCGCGGGAGCAGCGGCGAGGTCGGCAGGTGGGGAAGAGGGCGGCATCGCGGTGGGGCTAAGCAGCAAAGATGGGCGGCGTGGTCGGGAGGTAGAAAAGCAGCGAGCAGCGCAGAAGCGAGAGAAGCGGTCTTGGCCGCGCGAAAAGTGAGAGGTCGAAGCGGGGCGTGGGCACGATGACTAGGGGGGCGCGGGCGGAGCGTGTGCAAGGGATCTGGGGTGCGACGAGGGGCGCTGTGACCGCGGCATCGGCGACCAGCGCAGTGCAGTGCGTGGGGAAGAGAGGATGGAGTGGAGGCCGGAGGTGGCGGCTCACAGAGGGCCGGTCGAGGAGGGCAGCGGGCTCGGGGTGGTCCGGCGAGGTAGATCGACGATGGGGGCGACGGGGTCGACATCGGGGTGGTCGAGGCGAAGGCGCTCCGGGTGGCGGCGGCGAGGCGTGGTGTCAGGGACGAGTGGCAGCGTCGTGGCCTCCTCTAGTTCCTACCCCCAATCTTGATCTAGATCGAGAGGGGGGAGGGGGAGAGCAAGGTGAGTGGGGAAAGTGGCGTTCGTGGCTAGGGTTCGTGCACGGCTGGCCATATAGGCCAGGGGCGCGGGTGGGCCGGTGGGCCAGCCGGCTGGGCCGAGGCCCAGTTGGCCGAGGGGTTTTCTTCTGCTTTTATTTATTTATTTTCCTTTCCTTATATTCTTCATAGCTCTTGTTTAATTGTTTTCATTTTGCTTTAACTAGTTTTAGTTTTATAAAGTATAAAAATAGTTCAGAATTTAGTACTAATAATTATGCAAGTGCCCCATTAACTTTTGGGGCAACTAAATGAATAGTTTGTTATTTTACAAAATACAAAAGGCATTTACTTAATTGTTTTACCTACTGTTTTAATTACTTTAGCGCATTTAAACCTTTTATAAAAATTGTGGTTTCATTAGCATAATTACCTATGCATTGTATGTCATCCCTCGAACATTTTAGTATTAATTTTTGAATTTTTTTGTTGTTTGCCTATATTTTAAATTTGAATTTGAATCAGTTTCGAACTAGCGCGAGATTAGCAATAGCAACCAAGGTGACATGGCGACATTAACTTGGCATTACTGTAGCCTAATTATCCGGGCGTCATAATTCTCCTCCACTACAAGAAATCTCGTCCCGGGATTTAAGAGGTAGTGAAAGGGGGGAAGGTTTGGTAACGAATCTAGCGGGTCTTCCCATTCTGGCTTGCTCTTCTTGAAGAGGCCGGTCCAATACATTGATGTCTTAATTTCTCTGCATCAGGTTATCATGATGGAGTCGGCATCCTTTCTTCGGGAACTCCATCGTACTTACGAAAGAATAAAGGGTGGGCATTCCGGGAGAACAGGCCTCCGGTAGGTCGACTATCTGGTCGATAACATCGAGGAAGGTGGCGGAAGTAACTCTCGAATTGAAACTTAAGAAAATATCGAGAGCAAAGTAAGGAGGTATCATGGGAAATTTCGAGCGGGCAAGCAATCGTTTGATGCCTGAAATAGAGCGTGAAAGGGGGTCCAGAGCAACAAGAATAAGTATTGTGTCTGATAATAGAATTGATGATCTCTCGGAATGTGGCTCATGAATTACATAGAGGCCATGCGCGAGGAACAACATTGGGAACAGGGAGTGTATAGGAGTCAGGCTTCGATCATGTGGAACTGTGGGTTATGGGCCCACCATGTGGGTTAAAAGTAGGAAGAGGGGTGACGTCTTGCACGATCATGTAAGCAAGGCATGTCAGAGGATAGCCTGTCAGTTATGTCGGCAACAACATCGGTACCAAAGGCGAGGGACGAAGAGAACCATTTTCCTGCTCGTTGAACGAGGCGGACCAATAGGCAAAGTTCTCGTCCATCGATGGTTACCAGAATGCCATCAACAATAGTAACAGGGTCTGTAACGCCCCGGATACAGCTTTCCATATTTGTAACTCCAACTCTTGCCTTTTCCGGAGATGCGATATGATATTTCCTTCGTGGTTGGGTTTTTGTCTTCGTTTTGCTTTTTGTTCATGTCATGCATTCATCATTGCATCTTTTGCATTGCATCATGACATCATGCAACCCTTTTTAAAACTCAACTAAATAAATTGAGTGGATCCTCGGTCCATTTAAATTGAGGGATATTCACAATGGTGATTTCTCTTTATAACATATCCTCCCATATTAGGGAGCTATATTAAAATATTCCATTAACTTTGGAATTAACCATAACACACTTGCAAAATAATTCCGTGCCTTTTCTGCTTCAAGTTTGGTCTCCAAACTTTGCCCTAAATTATTTCTTCACTTTAGGAGCTCCACCAAAAATCTCCACATTTTGGCCACTCCTAAACCTAGTCCTAGTTCAAACCCATTTGAATTTCAAATGAGTTTGAATTTAATTCCTGCAATCTTGTCCACACCATTTTTCTTGGAACAAGCGCATTTTTGTGAGTCCGGGAAAATAACTCCATGCGCAAATCCTTTCCCTAACCCTCTCTTTCTTTTTCTTCTCTTTAATTGTTTTCTGAAAGAAAATATAAGAGAGAGAGAGAGAGAACAGCTCACCCAGACCCCCCTGTTCCCCCTCAGCCCACCAAGACCCAGCAGCAGTAGCTGCCAGTTCGGCCCAGGGCCCGGCAGCCTCCTCCCGAACCCTAGCTAACCTAGCCCGACCCTGCAACCCTCCTCGTCGTTCCTCAGCGCCGTACTCGATCCCCATTGCACGCACACCCGCATCGCTGGATCCCCATCTCTTCCTTCCTCCTCCAGCGCCGCCTTGTGCCAACCCCCTCGCCGAGGCCATGGCGCCTGCGCTCTTCTTGCCTCCGCGCTTGCTCCCTCCGGCCGCCAAGCATCGTCACGCCCCTGTCGTCCCCGCGTCCTGTTGCCTCCTAGAGTGTCGCGCCGTCGCCATTCGTCTTCAACCCCGGGAGCACAGTCCTCCTCCAACCCCGTCCAGAATCCGGCTGGCCTCCGCCACCCTTGCCCGTTCCCGGCCGGATCTGACTCCGGTGGCCCGTCCCGTCGGAGTTGACCTCCACCGCGAGCCACCCGCGAAGCCTCGGGAGCGATGCCGCTGCTGCCTTGCTTCGCATCATTCGCCAAGTCGGCTGGAGGCCACGCGCGAGCCCGTGCTGACTTCCCTGCTCCACCAGCCTTCAACCTCGGCATACGGCCGAGACCGACCACTACGCGGATTCGCCAAGTCCGACTACAAAGCGAAGACCATGCACCACTACTGTTCCTGTGGATTTTGGCAAGTACCCTCACGCGCGGATCGCCGAGGTCGACTACGCTGATGATCGACAAGTACCTCTCGATGACTCGAGCGTCTACCAACCATGTACCACGACGAACATATGCGGCTACGACGACCCGCCAAGACCGTGAACAACTACCGCCGCCGTGTACCACTACTTCCTCTACCGTCGCCAGAACGACTACTTCCATGTCGTCCGTGAACCACTACTTCCTTCACGACCGTCCGAGCGTCTACTTCCCTACACCGCATCGAACTCGATCCGCCCCGAAAATGCACGCTTCAAAGGTATAACCCGAGACGACGCCCGCGTACGAATGCATATGTGTTGTATGAGATGCTCGTGTTTGCATCGTGTCCGAATTGTCACTCTTTTTCCATGCCACTAACCCGTGGGAACCCGGTAGTCGGGAGCACCCCACCATCTCTAGCATGTTCCGCACATCCGCACGCTTCCTTTTGCACCGGTATCTCCGTGAGCTACCGGAACCGATATGTTGCCGTGGCATCATTTTCGGATTCGTTGCCGTGGCACCCGTTTTGTTCCGCCATGGTGACCAAATGCCTTGTATCATGCTCATGTCAACATTTTCATAAAATTGCTTAAAACTTGCATATGTCATTCGCATCACGATAACAACATTTAAAATGTTCAAAGTTGTGTTTGCATTAAAATGCTAAATGCATGTGGGGATTTTCCGGAATTGTTGTTTGTTGTTCCGGCCTCATTTAAAATTGCCTAGATAGGTAGTTTTATTATGCTTCACCTCTTGCCATGTTAACAACATTTAATCCGGACATGCATCATACTTGATTGTGCATCATGCCATGTTTATGCTTGTGCATTTACCATGTTGTTTGTTTCTTTCCGGGTTGCTTCTCTCGTTAGCTTCGGTTTCATTCCGGAGTTGTGAGGATTCGTTCGACTACTCCCGTTCATCTTCTTCATGGACTCGTTCTTCTTCCTAGCGGGATTTCAGGCAAGATGGCCGTCACCTTGGATCTCATTACTATCATTGCTATGCTAGTTGCTTCGTTCTATCGCTATGCTGCGTTACCTATCACTTGCTGCTCAAGCCTCCCAAATTGCCATGAACCTCTAACCTTTGTCACCCTTCCTAGCAAACCGTTGTTTGGCTATGTTACTGCTTTGCTCGGCCCCTCTTATAGCGTTGCTAGTTGCAGGTGAAGATGAAGATTGCTCCATGTTGGACTATGTTTATGTTGGGATATCACAATATCTCTTATATTATTAATGCATCTATATACTTGGTAAAGGGTGGAAGGCTCGGCCTTATGCCTGGTGTTTTGTTCCACTCTTGCCGTCCTAGTTTCCGTCATATCGGTATTATGTTCCCAGATTTTGCGTCCCTAACGTGGTTGGGTGATTTCTGGGACCCCCTTGACAGTTCGCTTTGAATAAGACTCCTCCAGCAAGGCCCAACATTGGTTTTACCATTTGCCCCACCTATGCCCTTTTATTTTCCCTTGGGTTTCCGGAGCCCGAGGGTCATCTTTATTTTAGCCCCCCAGGCCAGTTCTCCTTCGAGTGCTGGTCCAAACCGAGCGATGTCCGGCGCCCCCTGGGCAATCAAGGTCTATGCCAACCCGACGTCTGGCTCATCCGGTGTGCCCTGAGAACGAGATATGTGCAGCTCCTATCGGAATTTGTCGGCACATCCGGCGGCTTTGCTGGTCTTGTTTTATTCTGTCGAAATGTCTTGTAGCCGGATTCCGAGACTGATCGGGTCTTCCGGGAGAAGGAATATCCTTCGTTGATCGCGAGAGCTTATCATGGGCTAAGTTGGGACACCCTGCAGGTATAAACTTTCGAGAGCCGTGCCATGGTTATGTGGCAGATGGGAATTTGTTAATATCCGGTTGTAGTAAACTTAAAGTAAACTCTTCTAAAATACACCAACCGTGTGCGAATCGTGAGTTTCTCTTTTGGGGTTGATCGAGAGGAGAACACGGTTTCGGGTTATGTCGGCGTAAGTAGGAGTTCAGGATCACTTCTTGATCATTACTAGTTGACGACCGTTCCTTTGTTTCTCTTCTCGCTCTCACTTGCGTATGTTAGCCAGCATATATGCTTAGTCGCTGCTGCAACCTCACCACCTTACCCCTTCCTTTCCCATTAAGCTTTGCTAGTCTTGATACCCATGGTAATGGGATTGCTGAGTCCTCGTGGCTCACAAATTACTACAACATCGATTGCAGTGTACAGGTTATCACGATGATCATGACGCGAGAGCGATGTTTGCTTACTTTGGAGTTCTTCTTACGCTTCTTCTTGATCGGGGATAGGTTCGGTCAGCACTGGGCTAGCGAGGTGGATATTGTTTGAGTTTACATTTATGTTTCATCCGTAGTCGGATGTTGTTCTTGTATGATGATGATGTATTCTTGTGGCATTCGTGCCTTATGTATGTATCCCTATGTATTATGTAATGTTGATGTAATGATATCCACCTTGCAAAGCGTCTTCAAGATGCGCTTCTATCCTTGGTGGGACCATCGAGTTCCTTTAGGATAGGGTCGCATCTTAGGCGTGACAAGTTGGTATCGAGCCTCGACCGACTGTAGGAGCCCCTTGTTTGTTGGCCGTTGTTGAGTCTAGAAGAAAACTATTTTGAGTCTTAGGATTATATATATCGAGAGTAGGATTCTTTTTACTCCTCGATTCGCCGTCGCTCTGGTGAGGCCTCTGGCGTAGATGTTTTGTCTTTCCTCTCCTCAAATTTCACGAAATTTTTTAGGATCACGCTGGTATCTTGGGATCGTTCCGATAGTCTTATAGCGAGAACATTGTTCTTGGTGCCTCCTGACATTTAGGGGTTGTGGCAGTGTCCCGGGGAGTTGAGCTCCGAGGTGTTGTCGTCACAATTTTATCGTTGCAGTTTTGGAATACCTGAGTTTTGCCGACATCGAAAATCTCTTTTATGCAGTTGTTGGTGAGATAACCTCGACGCCACCCAGTACTGGGGAGTTCGGGATTATTGCCATAACTCATATAACGGATGCTTTTCGAAGGTTGAGGTACACGATTTCCGTAGTTTTCTTGGTTATGTGTTGACGGATGGATACAGCTGGATCTAGGTATTGTTAGTTTGGGTGATATATTTTGTGTCACCTGTATCCCCAACACCAGATTGCATAACCAGAAAGTTTCAGGAGTTTATAGGTGGGAATTCAAGTAGCTCCTAGAATATCTTTTCGACAGATGCATGATATGGGATTGGGTAAATCTCTATCATATGTATTTGTTCCGACTTATTCTGCAAGCCAAATCCTTTGTTTTGTTTTATTTGTGGTATTCGAGTTGCTTCGAAGTCAAATATTGAATCCATACCTTTCCTAAACGGTGTTCTCATATTGCTATGTGAATACGAATCCTTCTTGATCATCGAGGTCGTCATGTTAATTCTTTTTCAACCGACGTGCTTCTCTTCAAGTGGATCCGATCATTTCAACATCCGCAAGATCAACTCTAAGTTTTCTCACCAGTGTTTGTTTCATCCATCCCAAGTTGCCTTTGTTTTCCCGCCCTCCCACCCTCTTCTTCCCGGAGTCTGAGTCTCTTTCGACCATCAATTTCATTCGTGCGGAGCCTCTTCAGTATTTCCTCAATTATCTCAACTGTTGAATTCTTGTCTCGTTTGACATTCATCATCTCTTTTTCTTCTCCGGTGGATTCAATTCAAGTTTTTTTTTCGTTGTTGATCGTATTCTTTTCCTTCACCGAAGTGTTTTCCCCTTGCTCGTTCCTCCTCTCGCCATTCTTTTATCCCGGAGTGTTGAAGACATCTCACAAGATTCATGTTCGCATTCTATTATTTCGAGGTTGTCACCTCATTCAAATATTCCAATTGTTCCGATGCATCATCTATCTATTTATCATCCCGTTCCAACGGTGTTTCTTTTCAGCGGGCCCTAACCCACATGTCTTTTCCCAGGATCTTACCTGACTCTTCTAATTATTCCGGAGTTATTCTCAAGTTCTTTTTGAAGTTTGACGTAAGAATGAATTTCATCGATCGACGCCTTCCCAAGATCTCTTTCAAATTCTTTTCATTATTGGCTCAACCTCTTCGCTTTTCATTCTACGGAGTATCTCAACAATTTTGGTGGTGTTTATCGTCGTCCTTGAAGACCGAAGTAGAGTTTCTCTTAAATCTTGTCCGTTCCCCCGGAGATTCATGGTGCTAGCTCGATGTTATCCTATCTAATTGTTTCCAGTCATGCAAATTCTTTTCATCCATCCGGAGTATTTCAGGAGTTACTTTCCGTCTCAATCATCCGGAGGCCATCTTTTCGGAAGATTTCTTCGTTCCAAGTTTTCAAAGTCGTTCTCTAATTATTCTATATCTGTGCCCCTTCGTTCGTCTCAATATTCTTACGGTGCTGCGTTCAAGCATTCGTTAATCAGTTCATGATCTCTTCGTTCTCATGTATCTAAATCCTCTCAAGTATCTTCGTTTTCTTTTTCTCCAATTCTTCCCGGTGAATTGTGCCTTTGCTACGTTCATTTTCAAATCTTATGGTGGTTCGTTCAGGATTTCACTTCCTTCGTTATCATATTAATTCATTCGTTGTTTCCAAATTCCACCAGTGGTTCCATCAATACCTTCTCAAGTTTGCGCTATATCTCTCTTAATCCTTTCTACGGGAATAAGTAGTATGCCAAATCCATTGCTTGTCATCAATTTAATTTGATGAAGGATAAGCATACAATAAATCTTATTCTTATTTCCTCGAGGTGATTCAATTCTTTTCTTCCGGAGATTGTTCATGATGAAGTAATTCTCGGTTCGAGTTGATTCACCTTTCTTTTCTGAGTTCCAAGTTTTGGCTTTATCTCATCATGAAGCTCCTTCTAAATCATTTCTAGGATTGGATCCTATTCTTTTCATCCTTTTGCTTACTGGAGGCTCTACATGGTGGTTCATCAACGACTCCTTTCATTCTTCAATTGTTCTTCAAGATTTCTCTCGAAGTTATGATCCGCCAAGCTATACCCTAAAATAAACATGGTGCTCAACACATGTTTTGCTTTGAGGAGCTCAAGTATTCTTCATCTTGCATTCCAAAGTGCAATTCTTCCTACCTTATCTTTTGAGGTGGTGTTATGTCACTCTTGACAATTTCCTTCATGTTTCATGATTCATATTGTTGTCAAGAATGAGGTATTTTAGATCCATCAATCCCTTTGTTGGAGTTATCTTGGGTCATATTTCACCTAAAGCCTTCCATTGGGAATGTTGCTATTTATGGTGCTTGTAAATGACCCAAGTTCTTCATTGTCCTCCGGTGAAATAAGTTTCTCTTATCTTCATTGATCTCAACCAATCAATTGTTTCTGTTAATGGCGGGTTGTCACCTCATCATTTTGAGATGTTTGCCATAAGCCCATAACAAGCTTATGCTTCTCGTTGTTGATTTGCCAACAACTCTGTTCGATTCTTCTTTGCAAGGATGCTTTCCAAGCTCATTTGTGGCAGAAGTTGGCATTTTCTTCTCCATTCTTTTATTTCAATGATCTAACTTCTATTCTTTCGTTACGGAGGCATTGTGATGTTACTCTCTTCGACCCATCATCTCATTTTGCAAATATCATGTTCTTTTCCTTGCTTACCCGTTTAACAGGAGTGTTATGTCCTCTGATTAAGTTCTTTCGTCTTATCAAGTTTTTCCTCCTTCCTCAACCGGAGAGCTGTCTCAAATCTTTCTTACCCTTGTGCCATTCTTTCAATAGTTAGGAGGTAGTGTGTTGTTGATCTCATCAAGTATCCTCTCATCTTGTCAAGTTCATGTTCTATTCCTTCCATGTTCAACCGGAGTGCTGCCCGAATTCTTCCTTCTCTATCTAGTTTTAACCAGAGTGGTTTCAATATCTATCCTATCAATAAAACTCTTGGTTCTCGTCGTATCCCTTGTTCCTCTTTTCTAACGGAGTGTTTTCAATTTTGCTCATCTTCGTAGTTTTCTTTCTTTCATTTTGCTCAACATCTCAAGGTTCATGGTTTCACTCTTTTGTCAAGAAGCAACTTAGTTTTACCTCCTCTCTTCCTCTTCCGTTTTCTCTCCGGCGCCATCCCAGATCTCGGGACGAGATCCTCTCGTAGTGGTGGAGTGTTGTAACGCCCCGGATGCAGCTTTCCATATTCGTAACTCCAACTCTTGCCTTTTCTGGAGATGCGATATGATATTTCCTTCGCGGTTGGGTTTTTGTCTTCGTTTTGCTTTTTGTTCATGTCATGCATTCATCATTGCATCTTTTGCATTGCATCATGTCATCATGCAACCCTTTTAAAACTCAACTAAATAAATTGAGTGGATCCTCGGTCCATTTAAATTGAGGATATTCACAATGGCGATTTCTCTTTATAACATATCCTCCCATATTAGGGAGCTATATTAAAATATTCCATTAACTTTGGAATTAACCATAACACACTTGCAAAATAAATCCGTGCCTTTTACGCTTCAAGTTTGGTCTCCAAACTTTGCCCTAAATTCTTTCTTCACTTTAGGAGCTCCACCAAAAATCTCCACATTTTGGCCACTCCTAAACCTAGTCCTAGTTCAAACCCATTTGAATTTCAAATGAGTTTGAATTTAATTCCTACAATCTTGTCCACACCATTTTCTTGGAACAAGCGCATTTTTGTGAGTCCGGAAAATTATCTCCATCATAAATCCTTTCCCTAACCCTCTCTTTCTTTTCTTCTCTTTAATTGTTTTACGAAAGAAAATATAAGAGAGAGAGAGCAGCTCACCAGACCCCCTGTTCCCCTCAGCCCACTAAGACCCAAAGCAGCAGAGCTGCCGGTTCGACCAGGCCCGGCAGCCTCCTCCCGAACCCTAGCTAACCTAGCCCGAGCCTGCAACCCTCCTCGTCGTTCCTCAGCGCCGCACTCGATCCCCATCGCACGCACACCCGCATCGCTGGATCCCCATCTCTTCCTTCCTCCTCCAGCGCCGCCAGCGCCCGACCCCCTCGCCGAGGCCATGGCCGTCGCTGCGCCTTCTTGCCTCCGCGCCTTGCTCCCTCCGGCCGCCAAGCATCGTCACGCCCCTGCCGTCCCCGCGTCCTGCTGCCTCCTAGAGTGCCGCACCGTCGCCATTCGTCTTCAACCCCGGGAGCGCAATCCTCCTCCAACCCCGTCCAGAATCCGGCTGGCCTCCGCCACCCTTGCCCGTTCCCGGCCGGATCTGACTCCGGTGGCCCGTCCCCATCGGAGTTGACCTCCACCGCAGGCCACCCACGAAGCCTCAGGAGCAGTGCCGCTGCTGCCTTGCTTCTGCATCATTCGCCAAGTCCCGCTGGAGGCCACGCGTGAGCCCGCGCTGACTTCCCCTGCTCCACCAGCCTTCAACCTCGACGCCCTGACCGAGACCGACAAGTACCACTACGCGGATTCGCCAAGCCGACTACAAAGCGAAGACCATGCACCACTACTGTTCCTGTGGATTTTGGCAAGTACCCCTATGCACGGATACGCCGAGGTCGACTACGCCCGATGATACGACAAGTACCTCTACCGATGACTCGAACGTCTACCAACCATGTACCACGACGAACATGTACGGCTACACGACGACCCGCCAAGACCGTGAACAACTACCGCCGCCGCCGTGTACCACTACTTCCTCTACCGTCGCCGTGAACGACTACTTCCACGACGTCCGTGAACCACTACTTCCGCTACGACCGTCCTGAGAATGTCTACTTCCCCTACACCGCATCGAACTCGATCCGCCCCGAAAATGCACGCTTCAAAGGTATAACCCGAGACGACGCCCGCGTACGAATGCATGTGTGTTGTATGAGATGCTCGTGTTTGCATCGTGTCCGAATTGTCACTCGTTTTCCATGCCACTAAACCTTGGGAACCCGGTAGTCGGGAGCACCCCACCATCTCTAGCATGTTCCGCACATCCGCACGCTTCCTTTTGCGCCGGTATCTCCGTGAGCTACCGGAACCGATATGTTGCCGTGGCATCATTTTCGGATTCGTTGTCGTGGCACCCGTTTTGTTCCGCCATGGTGACCAAATGCCTCGTATCATGCTCATGTCAACATTTTCATAAAATTGCTTAAAACTTGCATATGTCATTCGCATCATGATAACAACATTTAAAATGTTTAAAGTTGTGTTTGCATTAAAATGCTAAATGCATGTGGGGATTTTCCGGAATTGTTGTTTGTTGTTCCAGCCTCATTTAAAATTGCCTAGATAGGTAGTTTTATTATGCTTCACCTCTTGCCATGTTAACAACATTTAATCCGGACATGCATCATACTTGATTGTGCATCATGCCATGTTTATGCTTGTGCATTTACCATGTTGTTTGTTTCTTTCCGGGTTGCTTCTCTCGTTAGCTTTGGTTTCATTCCGGAGTTGTGAGGATTCGTTCGACTACTCCCGTTCATCTTCTTCATGGACTCGTTCTTCTTCCTAGCGGGATTTCAGGCAAGATGACCGTCACCTTGGATCTCATTACTATCATTGCTATGCTAGTTGCTTCGTTCTATCGCTATGCTGCGTTACCTATCACTTGCTGCTCAAGCCTCCCAAATTGCCATGAACCTCTAACCTTTGTCACCCTTCCTAGCAAACCGTTGTTTGGCTATGTTACTGCTTTGCTCGGCCCCTCTTATAGCGTTGCTAGTTGCAGGTGAAGATGAAGATTGCTCCATGTTGGACTATGTTTATGTTGGGATATCACAATATCTCTTATATTATTAATGCATCTATATACTTGGTAAAGGGTGGAAGGCTCGGCCTTATGCCTGGTGTTTTGTTCCACTCTTGCCGTCCTAGTTTCCGTCATATCGGTATTATGTTCCCGGATTTTGCGTCCCTAACGCGGTTGGGTGATTTATGGGACCCCCTTGACAGTTCGCTTTGAATAAGACTCCTCCAAAGAAGGCCCAACATTGGTTTTACCATTTGCCTCACCTATGCCCTTTTATTTTCCCTTGGGTTTCGGAGCCCGAGGGTCATCTTTATTTTAGCCCCGGGCCAGTTCTCCTTCGAAAGTCTGGTCCAAACCGAAGCGATGTCCGGCCCCGGCAATCAGGTCTTTGCCAACCCGACGTCTGCTCATCCGGTGTGCCCGAGAACGAGATATGTGCAGCTCCTATCGGGATTTGTCGGCACATCCGGCGGCTTTGCTGGTCTTGTTTTATTCTTTGTCGAAATGTCTTGTGCCGGATTCGAGACTGATCGGGTCTTCCGGGAGAAGGAATATCCTTCGTTGATCGCTAGAGCTTATCATGGGCTAAGTTGGGACACCCCTGCAGGGTATAAACTTTCGAGAGCCGTGCCCGCGGTTATGTGGCAGATGGGAATTTGTTAATATTCGGTTGTAGTAAACTTAAAGTAAACTCTTCTAAAATACACCAACCGTGTGCGTAACCGTGAGTGTCTCTTTTCGAGGTTGATCGAGAGGAGAACACGGTTTCTGGGTTATGTCTGACGTAAGTAGGAGTTCAGGATCATTTCTTGATCATTACTAGTTGACGACCGTTCATTTGTTTCTCTTCTCGCTCTCACTTGCGTATGTTAGCCACCATATATGCTTAGTCGCTGCTGCAACCTCACCACCTTACCCCTTCCTTTCCCGTTAAGCTTTGCTAGTCTTGATACCCATGGTAATGGGATTGCTGAGTCCTCGTGGCTCACAGATTACTACAACATCAGTTGCAGGTACAGGTTATGCGATGATCATGACGCGAGAGCGATGTTTGCTTACTTTGGAGTTCTTCTTCTGCTTCTTCTTCAATCAGGGGATAGGTTCCAGGTCGGCAGCCTGGGCTAGCTGGGTGGATATTGTTTGAGTTTCTGTTTATGTTTCATCCGTAGTCGGATGTTGTTCTTGTATGATGATGATGTATTCTTGTGGCATTCGTGCCTTATGTATGTATCTCTATGTATTATGTAATGTTGATGTAATGATATCCACCTTGCAAAAGCGTCTTCAAGATGCGCTTCTATCCTTGGTGGGACCATCGAGTTCCTTTAGGATAGGGTCACATCTTGGGCGTGACAGGGTCTTACTGACAGAGTGCTACAACGAGGGGTTTACCTAAGCAGGGAATTATCACTGCTTAGTTAAGTCAGATTACAAGAAGGGTTAAACAAAACAATGGAAAGGGAAAACACGATTAACATTAAACAGAACAGTGGAAAGGAAAATCTATTTAAACACATATTTCAGGGGTATATCCTTCCCAAGGACAAGCAGAGCATGATGTCCGTGACAAGATAGAAAGTAACCCATACAACGGTGTTTGGATAATTGATAAGGAAAATTTAGCATTGTGCATCAAATGTTCTTTGTTGAAAATTAGAGTACCACAGACATGCTTCGAGATAGCATTAACATGTTCTTCAAGCAAAGGTCGGACTTTGGATACACAAAAGGATCCATCAGGAACGACTTATAGAATAAGTCTTACAATTTCCTCATGGAAGAATGGATAACCTTGTTTAAAAAGGAAACTATAACAATAGGTCCTCCGGCCAGGTGTGTTAGGCATGACATCAATTGTTGAGATGACATTGTAAGATTCTCGGGAATTGAACTATGGAAACAAGTTTTGAATCATGAGTTCATCATTAAACGAAGGAGAGGATGAGGAGGTGACTGCTTAACTAAACGACAATTCATCGAGATTTTCAAAAGATGGATTTCCACAGTTGTGTGAACAAGGAGATAACATTTGTCATATCAAATGATATAATGATGTATGCTCGAGGAAAAACATACACACTTAAACATTGGTTGAAAGTTGCACCCAAAATATGGGCTTAGGTAGCAGGACCGATGTTATAATGGTGATTCGATAACCAATGGTATAAGAATGAAATGTCGACCATTAACTTCAAAGTAATAGGGTTGCTAGAAGGAAAGAACCCAAACAACACCGATCACTTGTTGGAATCAACACGGGGACCAAGAAAAAAAAGGTGATGGTGAGAAGTATCACTATACAAAGAATTCTCAAGAGGTGGTGAAATTCTCACGACATTCTTGACATAAAAGATGGTAATACTCCAAGGTAAAGAAGAGCAATTGCTGGATAGCAAGGAACTCAAGGTATAACACAAAACACAAACAAGTTTGTGTTGGAGGGAAGGCAGTAGAGTGGTCGATGATAACACTAACCATCGAGGGCAAGGATGGTCTTTCTCAACATAAATTCAATTGATATCCTGGAAGAGCTCAGAATGCTGATGATGATCACGACATAGCAGTCGAGAGGTTTCATGAAGATGTAATCGGTCGGCGAGGACATCAAATCAAAGGAATGATGAAGCGAAAGGTTATTGGAACCAAGGGTACGATGCCAACTCGGAATCAAGCTTGTTGTTCAAGGCAAAATGATATGACGAGGAAAGTTGACGTAAGCTTAGCTCATCGTCGAAAATTGTGCTTTGAGAAGAAGGACCAGGTAGCACAGTTAAAAGTTACACGATAATGATATAGCCAATTAGGCTATGAACGACTTGAAGGATTAGTAAGCTCATAAGCAACGAAGATACTTAGAGTTATTGAATCGGAGTGCGGAATTGATTCACTTATCGGTGTCCTTGAGTGTCTAACAACTCAAAACCCAGGGGAAATTGGAATCGGTGAGAAATAATACCCGAAGAAGAACTCATAAGAAGTAATATGGTTCTGTGATATTATCGAGATACCACGGGGTAATACTTGAAGGTAGATCATAATAGAGGTTGGACGGGTGCATTGATCTGTAGAGGACAAGTGGTTTTAACTTGTCTGGGAAATTGAATCAAAGGGGAACAATATGGTCAGAATCACATTTGTACATGACCAAACTACAAATACAAGCACTTATAACAAGGGGGTAACTATTTTGCAAGAAGCTTCCATGATAAGATTTGCATCGTGTCCATGGGCATGAACGCAAAGTTCAAGGTCGACTCCCACTTCTTCAATGCATAACCTTTCATTCAATTCTTGCGTTTGATGAAGTTCCGGAGTTGAAATTTTATCTGGCAAAATACCAGAAGAGTATGACCCATCAAAACTTTCGAGTTCACACATATTATGGAAGGCATAGGTTCAACCCATCGGGGGATCGTGGAAACATATACCACAAGCTTCAATAGTAAATATCACCAGCTCGAAAGCAGAGCATGGTTGGCCAAATCAAGGAATATGATTTACCAAAGGCATTATGTACAGGGAAAGAACTTCCAAAGTGATTGAATATGAAGGACGTTGTCGGATATAATCCAACAAGGTTCTGATGGTCCATAAAGGATCTGATGTGAGTATCGGCTCACAACCAGAGGAAGAATCAATGCAAAGACATTGGATTATAGAAACAACTGAGTAACTTAGAGCTGAATTGCAAAGGAATTATGATTTAGAAAGCGAAGGATCAGAAGCAAACGCTCTGATCAAGGATGGATAAGTTCAATATACTTAGGTCCACAATCAACAACAATTTGATTGGCGAGAACCAGCTCACGTTTAAAATGATGTCTGTGCCGGAAGGATAAATTCTAGGATCCGATTGAGGATTGCGAGCATTCACAACAAATTGAATCAACGGACTCAAAATGGTAATGACAAGAGATGCCAATAAGATTATAGACTTATGGGATTAACCATAATGCAAGCAAGTAAGAATTTCAAGAGCAAAAGGCTACTCAGGATTTTCAGAAGTTCAAATAGTATTTTGAAGACTTTTGTGAAATACATGAATCAACCGGGGATGAGCAAATATCCGGTGAGTGCTAGAAATTATCCATAGTGGTATTCATGTGGCAAAGAACAGCAAGACAATAAGCTCAAAGGATTCTCGGAACAACAGAGAGAATTTCGGGGTATCTTGTAATAACAAAATCAACTGGGAAGCATCGTATGAATGGCGAGTATACGTGGTTATCCACAGGGGTTTATCGATGGAAGGGAGTTGCAAAAGCGACGCCATAAAGTCTCAAGAGAACATCGGAGAGTATCTTCGGATTCTTCTGGTGCAGCATACGATCATCTGTAATAAGAGGCTCTCCAGGAGAAAGTATTATCGAGAACCTAGAGTCAGAGTTAGTAATATCATTTAACACGAATAGAAGAGATGTCAGAGTCCCAGAGTATAGGTTGAGGAATAAAAGATCCTACTACCACCCAATGGCGACGTGTGCCCGTAAGACACACAGCCATGTTAGTAAAAGTTTTGCAATGTCTAGACTTGACTTCGGCCAAGGAGTTGGAAAGGGGGATTCCTACAGGCAGTCGGCTCTGATACCAACTTGTGACGCCCCCGATTCAATCGTACACTAATCATACATGCAAACGTGTACGATCAAGATCAGGGACTCAAGGGAAGATATCACAACACAACTCTAAAATAAAAATGAGTCATCCAAGCATCATAATACAAGCCAGGGGCCTCGAGGGCTCGAATACAAGTGCTCGATCATAGACGAGTCAGCGGAAGCAACAATATCTGAGTACAGACATAAGTTAAACAAGTTTGCCTTAAGAAGGCTAACACAAACTGGGATACAGATCGAAAGAGACGCAGCCTCTATGTCAGGATCCTCCTAAACTACTCCTGGTCGTAAATCGACTGACTGCTGTGATAGTAGGCACCCTCGATGTAGTAGGATTAAATCGAAGCTGGCGTCGGCTCCTGGGCTCCGACATCGGTTGCGACAACCGGTAGAAGGGAAAGGGGAAAAGAGGAGAAAAGCAACCGTGAGTACTCATCCAAAGTACTCGCAAGCAAGGAGCTACACTACATATGCATGGGTATATGTGTAAAGGGCCATACCGGTGGACTGAACTGCAGAATGCCAGAATAAGGGGGGATAGCTAATCCTGTCAAAGACAACGGTTCTGGCCACCTCCATCTTGCAGCATGTAGAAGAGAGTAGATGGTAAGTTCACCAAGTAGCATCATATAGCATAATCGTACCCAGCGATCCCCTCCTCGTCGCCCTGTTAGAGAGCGATCACTGGGTTATATCTGGCACTTGGAAGGGTGTGTTTTATTTAAGTATCCAGTTCTAGTTGTCATAAGGTCAAGGTACAACTCCAGGTCGTCCTTTTACCGAGGGACACGGCTATTCGAATAGATAAACTTCCCTGCAGGGGTGCACCACATAACCCAACACGCTCGATCCCATCTGGCCGGACACACTTTTCTGGGTCATGCCCGGCCGCGGAAGATCAACACGTCGCAGCCCCACCTAGGCACAACAGAGAGGTCAGCACGCCGGTCTAAATCCTATGCGCGCAGGGGTCTGGGCCCATCGCCCATTGCACAGCTGCATGTTGCGTACGCGGCCCGAGAGCAGACCTAGCAACCTCCATTACAAAGTAAGTCACGTTACGCGGTCCAACCCGGCGCACGCCGTTTAGTCGCTGACGTCACGAAGGCTTCGGCTGGTACCACGACGTCGAGTGCCCATATCTTTCCCACGTAGTTGGTTAGTGCGTATAGACCAAATGGTCAGACTTAGATCAAATACCAAGATCTCGTTAAACGTGTTAATTGATGTAACTGCAGATACCGACCAGCGCCAGGCCCACCTATCACCTAGGCGGTCTTAGCCTGCCCTGTCGCTCCACCACAAAGATCCACCCAGAGGGCCGTCGGGACAAAGGTCCTTTCAGCCCCCAATCCGTGAATCACTCGCGGGTGCTCCACGAGCCGACCCGACTTTAGTCACCACATGTATCATGTATAAAGTATATAGTATATACCCGTGATCACCTCCCGAGTGATCACGGCCCGATAGTATAGCATAGCAGACGGACAAGAATGTAGGCCCATAGATGGAATACTAGCATCCTATACTAAGCATTTAGGATTGCAGGTAAGGGTAACAACTGTAGCAACAATGACATGCTATGTAGCATAATAGGATTAACCGAAAGCAGTAACATGCTACACTACTCTAATGCAAGTAGTATAGAGAAGGAATAGGCGATATCTGGTGATCAAAGGGGGGGCTTGCCTGGTTGCTCTGGCAAGAAGGAGGGGTCGTCAACAGCGTAGTCGGTCGGGGCACCAGCAGCGGCGTCGGTCTCGTAGTCTACCGGAGAGAAGAGGGGGAAGAAACAATGAATACAATGCAAACAGATGCATAACGATGCATGACAAAGCAAACAACGGTGCTAGGTGTGCCCTAACGCGGTAAGAGGTGATACCGGCAAAGGGGGGAACATCCGGGAAAGTATCCCCGGTGTTTCGCGTTTTCGGACAGATGAACCGGAGGAGGATAGTTGCAAGTTCGATAGGTTAGGGATGTGGGGCAGACGAACGGGCTGAGTAACCGGATTCGTCTCGTCGTTCTAAGTAATTTTCATGTACAAAGTTTTTCCGTCCGAGCTACGGTTTATTTTCTATGTTTTTCTAAAGTTTTAATCATTTTCTGAATTTATTTATCTATTTAATTCTAACATTATGCAGAATAGTGTCTGCTGATGTCATCATGATGCAATGCTGAGGTCATCAGTCAACATTGCGGTTGACTGGGTCAAATCTGACCTGTGGGTCCAGTGGGACCCACGTGTCATTGAGGAAGAGGTGAAATAGGATTTGTTTTAAACTAATTAGGATTAGTTAAGTGTGGGCCTCATTAGTCAGTGAAAGATTAGTGTTTTAATTAACAGGTTAATTAATCAGGATTAACTAATTGATTGATTAATTAATTTTAATTATTTTTTATATTAATATTATTATTTTACTTCTTTTTCGTTCTCGTGGTGGGCCCCACTTGTTATTGGCCAAAGAGCCTTAACGGGCACATGTATGCGGCGCCTGGCCGCCAAGAACGGCCATGAGCCAACAGAAGCAAGGGCGCCGCCAGCGGCCGCCGAGCGGCAACAAGAGCAGACTAGGCAGGGCAGCTCGATGGAGCGCGCTGCCGAGCAGCGCTGTTCGCGAAGCGATTCTGACGGGCCGACCGCGAGCGTAACGTGGTGTGGGGGCGGAGGCTTCACACATGATGATGCATGGAGGCGGAGGCGGGCGGCGGCGGTAGCAGGCGGTGACGCGGGAGCAGCGGGCGAGGTCGACGGGTGGAGAAGAGGGCGGCATCGCGGTGGGGCTAGAGCAGCAGCAGTGGGCCGGCGTGGTTAGGGAGGTAGAGAAGCAGCAGCCAGGCAGCAGCAGCAGTAGAGCAGTGCGCCGGCGGGCGCAAGTGTGGAGGGTCGAAGCGGGGCGTGGGCACGACGACTAGGGGTGCGGGCGGAGCGTGTGCAAGGGATCTGGGGTGCGACGAGGGGCGCGGTGACCGCGGCATCGGCGACCAGCAGTGCAGTGCGCGGGAAAGAGAGGAGGGAGTGTTGGCCGGAGGTGGCGGCTCACAGAGGGCCGGTCAAGGAGGGCAGCGGGCTCGGGGTGATCCGGCGAGGCAGATCGACGACGGGGGCGACGGGGTCGACGTCGGGGTGGTCAAGGCGGAGGCGCTCCGGGTGGCGGTGGCGAGGCGTGGTGTGGGGGACGAGTGGCGGTGTCGTGGCCTCCTCTGGTTCCTGCCCCCAATCTCGATCTAGATCGAGGGGGCGGAGGGGGAGAGCGAGGTGAGTGGGGAAAGTGGGGTTCATGGCTAGGGTTCGGGCACGGCAGGCCATATAGGCCAGGGGCGCGGGTGGGCCGGTGGGCCAGCCGGCTGGGCCGAGGCCCAGTTGGCCAAGGGGTTTTCTTTTGTTTTTATTTATTTATTTTCCTTTTCTTATATTTTTCATAGCTCTTGTTTAATTGTTTTCATTTTGCTTTAATTGGTTTTAGTTTTATAAAGTATAAAAATAGTTCAGAATTTAGTACTAATAATTATGCAAGTGCCCCATTAACTTTTGGGGCAACTAAATGAATTGTTTGTTATTTTACAAAATACAAAAGGCATTTACTTAATTGTTTTACCTACTATTTTAGTTACTTTAGCGCATTTAAACCTTTTATAAAAATTGTGGTTTCATTAGCATAATTACCTATGCATTATATGTCATCTCTCGAACATTTTAGTTTTAATTTTTAAAAACTTTTGTTGTTTGCTTATATTTTAAATTTGAATTTGAATCGGTTTCGAACTAGCGCAAGATTAGCAATAGTAACCAAGGTGACGTGGCGACATTAACGTGGGATTACTGTAGCCTAATTATCCGGGCGTCACAACCTTCCAGGTGCTTTCCATTGCGTGGTACTTCTGTATGATGTGTGCCAGGTCTGCAAAGTGCAGTATGCGGAGGCGGTTGAGGGTGTTAAGGATTCCCTCGTCCGTAAAGTTGCGACAGAATCCTGAAACCGCGTCGTCATCGCAGCAATCTTTGATCTTGTTTTTAACAAGGAGGAATCTCGCCCAAAAGTGATGGACCGTTTCCTCAAGTTGCTGCCGTATATACATTAGGTCGCATACATCTGGAGGACCTAAATTACTTGGGGAATATTGCTTGTGGTGGATGGGCGGGTGAAAATCCAAACCCTGACCCACTATTGTATCCGGAGTTTAAGGAATTTGCGAGGCCACTGACCCAGGATTCAGAGTGTCCTGGTGGCCTTTGGGCTCAACGCCCGGTTCTGTGCTCGGAGGACCTGAGGTCTCTTCCCAAAGACGGGTATCCGGCTCGCAGGACTCAGAAATCCGAACACAACTTGTTCTTAACTTAGGGGGAAACGTATCCCCGGCTTGTTCCTCCACGACCGCTACCAGATGCGTGATCGGCGGGGACCTGATCTCCCTCTGGTCGGGTTTAAGCCCAATCTGATCATAGTTTGTTGCAACTCCCAGGGCGGCGATGCGATCTAGTAGCTCGTTTAAGGACGAGATATCTGCTGGATCCATCTTTTCAGGGTGTTCAAGGCCGATGCGAAGACATGTTTAGCGATTTCGAGGGTTGCCTTTGGCTTAACGGCCGCGCGGGCGCCCATGGTGAAACCGCCGAGCTGGAGGACCTGTCCCGGAGGTAAGGCCCCTCCAGAGGTAATGTTGTCGTTAATGACGAGGCGAGCCATCGATCCCGCCGTCGACGACACAGTGGAACTCTCAATGAAAGCACCAATGTCGGTGTCAAAACCGGCCGATCTCGGGTAGGGGATCCCAACTGCAAGGCCCGAGGATCAAGGTAACAGGAGACAAGGGACACGATGTTTACCCAGGTTCGAGCCCTCTTAATGAAGGTAATACCCTACTTCCTGGTTGATTGACTTTGATGAGTATAGGGGTTACAAGAGTTGATCTACCTCGAGATCGTAATAGCTAAACCCTAGACGTCTTGCCTATATGATAGCCTCTACGGACTAAACCCTCCGGTTTATATAGACACCAGAGGAGGCTAGGGTTGTACAGAGTTGGTTTACAAGGGAAGGAAACTACACATCCGGTCGCCAATCTTGCCATCCACACGCAAAGGAGAGTCCCATCCGGGCACATGGAAGGGTCTTCTATCTTGTATCTTCACGGCCCATCAATCCGACCCATGTCACATAGCCCAGCCATCCGAGGACCCCTTAATCCAGGACTCCCTCAATGATCATGTATATAGGCATAACGTCTGAGACAAGTAGACCGACTCCTACCTGCATACTACTATTACTCCACCAATCGACCGCTATCTAACATGCATCTATGGTATTAAGTATAAAATAGAATAACGCCTTAGGCAAGATGACATGATGTAGACACAATAAACTCAGTCAATATGAATAAACCCCGTCGTTTTACCCTTAATGACAACAATACCTATATGTGTCTTGTCCCCTTCTGTCACTGGGATATAGAGCACCGCAAGATTGAATCCATTACAAAGTACCTCTACCATTGCAAGATAAATCGATCTAGTTGGCCAAACCAAACGGATAGATCGGAGAGAAATATAAAGCTATAACAACCATGCATAATAAAGTTCAGAAAATAGTCCATTATTATTCATAAATATTTAGATCATAAACCCGCAATTTATCGTATCCTAAGAAACACACCGCAAAAGAAGATTACATCGGATAGAACTCAAGGAAGATCAAGGAGAACATGGTTTGAAGATCAAAGAGAGAGAAGAAGCTACATAGCTACTAGCTATGGACCCGTAGGTCTATGGTGAACTACTCACGCATCATCGGAATAGCAGTAAGGATGATGTAGAAGCCCTCCGTGATCGATTCCCCCTCTGGCAGAGTACCAAAAAAGGCCTTCAGATGGGATCGCGGAAGAACAAATACTTGCGGCAACGGAAAAAGTATTTTGGGTTACTCTCTAATGGTTTCCCGATTTTAGAGAATTTATAGAGGTGGAATTAGGTCAGACAGAGCCACGAGGGGCCCACAAGGTAACAGGGCGCGACCACCCCCTGGGCGCGCCCTGTATCCTTGCCCTCTCCTTGTTTGCCTTCTAGTCTCCTCTCGAAGCTTCTATGGTCTCTCTTGTCCAGAAGAAGTTGTCAAAAAGTTTCCTAGCATTTGGGCTCCATTTGGTACTAATTTTCTGGAAAACCAAAACAGGCAAAAAAACAGCAACTGGCACTTGGCACCAGGTTAATAGGTTAGTCCTACAAAATGATATAAAATAACATATGATCGCATGTAATATCCAATATTGGTACTATAATAGCATGGAATAATAAAATATTATTCATAAGTTGGAGACATATCAGTGGACTCTGCTGACCAAGGCGTCGGCGGAGGTCAAGGCGCTGGCGGAGGCTACCGCCCGCCTGAAGAAGGGTGTATTGACCAGAGGCCACATCATGCGGACCTGGGTAGCGCACTGAGTCTTGCCGCTGCAGGCCTGGGCTCTCCCTCTGTCATAGTATGCTGGCCCGAGGGATCCTGTGCGGGTCTCCCAGGAGGAGCTGAGCCCGGAGGACATTGACGCCTACCTTGGTTTCTTGGTGGGGCTCGTCGCCATCACGAAGTCACAGAAGAAGGCCATCATCAAGCCTTTCTCGGCGGACCCCCTCGATGGCCAATGTAAGTACTCTTCATGGGTCCCTCTTCATTAGAGGTTGTGGTACCTAGTCATACCATCCTCTATTTTTGCCGAATAGGAGTTTTCCACCTTCGCGACGTTCCTCTCGACGCCCCCGCAGCCGAGGCAGCATGCGAGCCCCACCCTATCCACCATTATGACGGTGGCCAATCCTGAGCCCGTCCGAGCGAAGGGCGCGTCTGCTAAGAAGCGGAAAGGAACCACAAGGAAGAGTACTCCGTGGAGGAGGTTGATACGTCTTGAGCTTGCGATGGTTTTCCCCTCAGTTTTTGAGAACCAAAGTATCAATCCAGTAGGAGGCCACGCACAAGTCCCTCGTATCTGCACAAAACGATAGCTACTCGCAACCAACACGATTAGGGGTTGTCAATCCCTTCACGGTCACTTACGAGAGTGAGATCTGATAGAGATAATATTTTTGGTATTTTTGGTATATAGATGCAAAGTGAAAAGTAAAAAGCAAAGTAAAAAACAAAGCAAGTATAAAAGTGATGGAGATTGATATGATGAGAATAAACTCGGGGGCCATAGGTTTCACTAGTGGCTTCTCTCAAGAGCATAAGTATTCTACGATGGGTGAACAAATTACTGTTGAGCAATTGACAGAATTGAGCATAGTTATGATTATATCTAGGTATGATCATGTATATAGGCATCACGTCCGAGACAAGTAGACCGAAACAATTCTGCATCTACTACTATTACTCCACTCATCAACCGCTATCCAGCATGTATCTAGAGTATTAAGTTAAAAACAGAGTAACGCCTTAAGCAAGATGACATGATGTAGAGGAATAAATTCATGCAATATGATAAATACCCCATCTTTTTATCCTCGATGGCAACAATACAATACGTGCCTTGCAACCCCTTACATCCTTCGGGTAAGGACACGCAAGATTGAACCCAAAGCCATGCACTTCTCCCATTGCAAGAACTACCAATCTAGTTGGCCAAACCAAGCGGATAATTGAAGAGACTTGCAAAGATAACTCCATCATACATAAAAGAATTCAGAGAAGATTCAAATATTATTCATAGATAAGCTGGATCATAAACCCACAATTCATCGGTCTCAACAAACACACCGCAAAAAGAAGATTACATCGAATAGATCTCCACGAGAGGGAGAACATTGTATTGAGATCCAAAAGAGAGAAGAAGCCATCTAGCTACTAGCTATGGACCGAAGGTGTGAAGTAAACTACTCACACTTCATCGGATAGGCTATGGTGTTGATGTAGAAGCCCTCTGTGGTGGATGCCCCCCGTGAGCTCCTAACAGGCCCCAAGATGGGATCTCGTGGATCTGAGGAAGTTGCGGCGGTGGAATTAGGTTTTGGCTCCTGTTCGATCGTTTGAAGTGCGAGGTATATATAGGAGGAAGGAGTGCGTCGGTGGAGCAAGGGGGGCCCACGAGGAGAAGTGCGCCCTAGGGGCGCGCCCCACCTCGTGACCGCCTCCGTTGTTCCTTGGCGTGGGTCCAAGTCTCTGGATCACGTTCGGTGATAAAATCACGTTTCGAAGTTTTCATTCCGTTTGGACTCCGTTTGATATTCTTTCTTGAAACTTTGAAAAAGGCAAAAATAGCACTGCAGGCTGGGCCTCCGGTTAATAGGTTAGTCCCAAAAGTAATATAAAAGTGGAAAATAAAGCCCAATATAGTCCAAAACAGTAGATAAAGTAGCATGGAGCAATCAAAAATTATAGATACGTTGGAGACGTATCAGAGGTACCTAGTGATGCGGATGTGGGAGACCCGATGAGTAGGAGGGCAATGAGGACGCGACCCCCTCACCTAGCGGTGGAGGTGGCGGTGTTGCGATGACGACGACAACGACGATGGTGCTGGTGGCAACGATGACGATGATGATAATGAGGAGGCTAAGGAGGACGAGGTTGGCAATGATGAGTTGAAGGCCACAACGGCTGAAGTGTCGCACGAGCCCCTCAAGAAGCTTTGTCGCGGCCCTTAGGAGGAAGCCCTATGCCACAACAGTAATCGTGAGCTCCGCGGGAACTCCCAGAAGCCCCCAAGCCTGCAGATCCCCTAATTGTCACAACACCGCCGCAGAGGAGACATACTCCAACTATTTCCTGTAAGTCGCACTTTATCATGGCCTGCTGATGTCTACAACGCAATTATTCTTGTAGACTGCATTGGGCCTCGAAGCACAGAGTTTTGAAGGAAAACAAATTTCCCTCAACTGGATGACCTAAGGTTTATCAATCTATGGGATGTGTAGGATGAATATGATCTCTCTCGAACATCCCTGCAATCAAGTAAAAGCAATCTCTTGTGTCCCCAACACACCCAATACAATGGTAAGTTGTATAGGTGCACTAGTGCGGTGAAGAGATGGTGATACAAGTGTAGTATGGATATCAGATATAGGTTTTTGTAATCTGAAATGATAAAAACAACAAGGTAGCAAGTGATAAAAGTGAGCACAAACGATATTGCAATGCTTGAAAACAAGGGCTAGGGTTCATACTTTGAAAGGGTCGAGAAGATGGGTTTAGAGGGGGGGTGATTAGACCCTTAACAAGTAAAAGTGGCAGTTTTTAATTTCTTCAAGTTAAGGTTGAGTTTAGCACATGTTAAAGCACACACAATATTGTGACGCCCCCGATTCAATCATACACGCAAACGTGTAAAATCAAGATAAGGGACTCACGGGAAGATATCACAACACAACTCTAGACACAAATTAAAGTCATACAAGCTTCATATTACAAGCCAGGGGCCTTGAGTGATCGAATACAAGTGTTGATCATAAACGAGTCAGCGGAAGTAACAATATCTGAGTACAGACATAAAGTTAAACAAGGTGCCATAAGATGGCTAGCACAAACAGGGATACAGATCGAAGAGGCGCGGACCTCCTGCCTGGGATCCTCCTAAACTACTCCTGGTCGTCGACGGTCTGCACGTGGTAGTAGGCACCGTCAGAGTAGTGGTAGTCGTCGTCGGTGGCGTCTGGCTCCTGGGATCCGCCATCTGATCGCAGCAACCGGGTATAGGGGAAAAGGGGGAAGCAAAGCAACCGTGAGTACTCATCCAAAGTACTCGCAAGACTGACATCAGATCTATATTACATATGCATCGATATATATATATATATATATATATATATATATATATAGGGGGTATTATCTGTGGACTAAACTGTAGAATGCCAGAATAAGAGGTTGAGAAGCTAGTCCTATCGAAGATACACTTCTGGCAGCCTCCATCTTGAAGCGGTAGAAGAGAGTAGCAAGTATAGTACCAAGCATCAACGAATAGCATAATCCTACCCGACGACCCTCTCCTCGACACCCTGCGAGAGAGCGATCACTGGGTTGTATCGGGCACTTGTCTGGATGTTTTTATTAAGTATTCAGCTTTAGTTGTAAGAGGTCGGAATACAACTCCAAGCGTCCTGTTACCATGGACACGGCTATTCGAATAGATAAACTTCCCTGCAGGGGTGCGCCACATTACCCGACACGCCCGATCACTCTGGCCGAACACACTTTCCTGGGTCTTGCCCAGCCTCAGAATATCAACACGTCACAGCCCGACCTAGGCTTAACAGAGAGGCTAGCATGCCGGTCTACATCCTAAGCGTGCAGGGGTCTTGGGCCTATCACCTGTTGCACTCCTGCATGTTGTGAAGGTGGCCGAGATCAGTCTTGGCAACTTCCATTACAAAAGCAGATGCTTTACGCGGACCACTCAGGAAAGCGCCGCTCAGTCGCTGACGTCTGGAAAGCATCGGCCGATACTACGATGCCAGTTGCCCATATCTTGTCCCGCGTGGTGGTTAGTGCATATATGGACAATGACCTACTCAGATCAAATATCCAAATTCGGTAAGCATGTTATTTTGAAGTAACCGCAGACGCTGACCAGGGACAAGGCCCACCTCTCTTCTGGGTGGTGTCTGTTGGGGAACATGGCATACAATTTCAAAAAAATCCTACGCTCACGCAAGATCTATCTAGGAGATGCATAGAAACAAGAGGGGGAGAGTGTGTCCATGTACCCTTGTAGACCAAAAACGGAAGCGTTTGACAATGCGGTTGATGTAGTCAAACTTCTTCTCGTTCCGACCGATCAAGCACCAAACGTACGACACCTCCGAGTTCTGCACACGTTCAGCTCGATGATGATAACCCGCAAGTATAGGGGATCAATTGTAGCCTCTTTAGATAAGCAAGAGTGTCGAACCCAACGAGGAGCTAAAGGTAGAACAAATATTCCCTCAAGTTTTATCGACCACCACTACAACTCTACGCACGCTTGACGTTCGCTCTACCTAGAACAAGTATAAAACTAGAAGTACTTTGTAGGTGTTTTTGGATAGGTTTGGAAGAATATAAAGAGCACATAAATAAAAACTAGGGGATGTTTAGATAAAGGAACAATAAAGTTTGTATAGCGAGTGTGGAAAAGTGGTGGTAGGAGTTGCGAAATTGTCCCTAAGCAATTGATTACTTTACTAGACCGATAGCAAGTTTTATGTGGGAGAGGCCACTGCTAGCATGTCATCCCTGACTTGGAATTCTATGCACTTATGATTGGAACTATTAGCAAGCATCTGCAACTACTAACATTCATTAAGGTAAAACCCAACCATAGCATTAAGATATATTGGCCCCCCTTTCACTCCCGTATGCATCAATTTCTATGCTAGGTTGAAGCTTCTGTCACTCTTGCACTCCAATACATAGTCCTATCAACATACAACTAATCATATGGTGTGATCCACGCACGCGCTCATATGATGGGCACCAAAGGACAGCAACATAACCACAAGAAAATTAAATCAATCATTGCAATTCACCAATTACCGATAGGACAACGAAAATCTACCCAGACATCATAGGATGGCAACACATCATTGGATAATAATATGAAGCATAAAGCACCATGTTCAAGTAGAGGGTACAGTGGGTTGCGGAAGAGTGGACCGCTGTAGATAGATGGGGCAAGGTGATGAATATGTTGGTGAAGATCACTGAGGTGTTGGTGTAGATTGCGGTGACGATGATGGCCCCGGCGGCGTTCCGGCGCCACCGGAAGAGAGGGGGAGAGAGCCCCCCTTCTTCTTCTTCTTCTTCCTTGACCTTCTCCCTAGATGGGAGAAGGGTTTCCCCTCTGGTCCTTGGCTTCCATGGCATGGGAGGGGCGAGAGCCCCTCCGAGATTGGATCTGTCTCTCTGTCTCTCTCTGTTTCTGCGCTCCCTGATTCTGCCCTTTCACCGTTTCTTAAATTCCCGGAGATCCGTAACTCCGATTGGGCTGAAATTTGGACACAATTTTATCCGGATATTGGCTTTTTTTGTGGTGAAAGAAGGGCACCAACCGCCTTACACGGTGGCCACGAGGGCCCAGGGCGCGCCCCTCACCCTCGTGGGCCCCTCGGGCATCGTCTCGCGTCGATTCCACTTCCCAAAATTCACATATATTCCAAAAAAAATCTCCGTCAGTTTTTATCCCGTTTGGACTCCGTTTGATATGGATTTTCTGTGAAACAAAAAACATGCAACAAATAGGAACTTGCACTGGGCACTGGATCAATATGTTAGTCCCAAAAATAGTATAAAAAGTTGCCAAAATTATATGAAAGTTGTATAATATTGGCATGGAACAATAAAAAATTATAGATACGACGGAGACGTATCAGATGACGTCCCTCGATCTCCTGATCCAGCAAAGTGTCGAGGGAGAGTTTCGTCAGGACGACGGCGTGGTGACGGTGATGGTGAAGTGATCCGCGCAGATCTTCGCCTAAGCACTACGACAATATGACCGGAGGCGTAAACTGGGGAGGGGGCGTCGCACATAGCTAGGAATCAATGTAGTGTGTTCTAGCGGTGCCCCCCTCATATATATAGGTTGGAGGGGAGGAGAGGCAGCCAAGGGGGCGCCCCAAGTAGGAGGAATCCTACTTGGGCGCCTCCCAATTCGTCCTCCCCCCTTCCATATTCATCCGGAGGGGGAAGGAAGGAGGAGGGAGGAGACAAGGAAGGAGGAGGCCGAATCCCTCCCCGTCCTTTCCCTCTTCTCCTCTTTCCTTCCCCGTTATTTTGGCCTACATGGGGTGCACCAGCCCCGTAGGCCCATGTAATTGCCGGGGGGATGCCCATAACCCCTTCCGGTGACCCGATATGTATCCGGTACCCCCAGAACACTTTCAGTGTCCGAATATCATTGTCCTATATATGAATATTTACCTCTAGACCATTCTGGGACTCCTCATCATGTCTATGATCTCATCCGGGACTCCGAACAACATCCGGTCACCAAATCACATAACTCATATAATACAAAATCTTCATCGAACGTTAAGCGTGCGGACCCTACAGGTTCGAGAACTATGTAGACATGACCAAGACACCTCTCCGGTCAATAAACAACAGTAGAACCTGGATGCTCATATTGGTTCCCACATATTCTACGAAGATCTTTATCGGTCGTACCGTAATGACAACATACGTTATTCTCTTTGTCATCGGTATGTTACTTCCCCGAAATTCGGTCGTCGGTATCTTCATACCTAGTTCAATCTCGTAAATGGCAAGTCTCTTTACTCGTTCCGTAATGCCTCATCCCGCAACTAACTCATTCGTCACATTGCTTGCAAGTCTTATTATGATGTTCATTACCGAGAGGGCCCAGAGATACCTCTCCGATACTCGGAGCGACAAATCCTAATCTCGATCTATGCCAACCCAACAAACACCTTTGGAGATACCTGTAGAGCATCTTTATAATCACCCAGTTACATTGTCACGTTTGATAGCACACAAGGTATTCCTCCGGTATCCGGGAGTTGCATAATCTCATAGTCAAAGGAATATGTATATGACATGAAGAAAGCAATAGCAATAAAACTTAACGATCATTATGCTAAGCTAACGGATGGGTCTTGTCCATCACATCATTCTCCTAATGATGTGATCCCATTCATCAAATGACAACTCATGTCTATGGTTAGGAAACTTAACCATCTTTGATTAACGAGCTAGTCTAGTAGAGGCTTACTAGGGACACTGTGTTTTGTCTATGTATCCACACATGTATCAAGTTTCCGGTTAATAAAATTCTATCATGAATAATAAAAATTTATCATGATAAGGAAATATAAATAACAACTTTATTATTTCCTCTAGGGCATATTTCCTTCAGTCTCCCACTTGCACTAGAGTCAATAATTTAGTTCACATCGCCATGTGATTTAACACCAATAGTTCACATCTTTATGTGATTAACACCCATAGTTCACATTGCCATGTGACCAACACTCAAAAGGTTTACTAGAGTCAATAATCTAGTTCACATCACCATGTGATTAACACCCAAAGAGGACGAAGGTGTGATCATATTTTGCTTGTGAGAGAAGTTTTAGTCAACGGGTCTGCCACATTAAGATTCGTATGTATTTTGCAAATTTCTATGTTTATAATGCTCTGCATGAAGCTACTCTAGCTTATTGCTCCCACTTTCAATATGTATCCAGATCAAGACTTAGAGTCATCCAAATCAGTGTCAAAGCTTGCATCAATGTAACCCTTTACGACAAACTCTTTATCACCTCCATAACCGAGAAATATTTCCTTAGTCCTCTAAGGATAATTTTGATTGTTGTAAGTGATCTACTCCTAGATCACTATTGTACCCCCTTGCCAAACTCATGGCAAGGTACACAATAGGTCTGGTACACATATAGAACCTATGGCTAAGGCATAGGGAATGACTTTCATTCTCTCTCTATCTTATGTCGTGGTCGGGCTTTGAGTCTTAATCAGCTTCACACCTTACAATACAGGCAAGAACTCCTTTGATTGATCCATTTTGAACTCTTCAAAATCTTGTTAAGGTATGTGCTTTGTAAAAGTCCTATTAAGCGTCTCGATCTATCCCTATAGATCTTGATGCCCAATATATAAGTAGCTTCACCAAGGTCTTTCATAAAAACTCTTATTCAAGTATCCTTTTATGCTATCCAAAAATTCTATATCATTTCCAATAAAAAATATGTCATCCACATATGATATTAGAAATGCTATAGAGCTCCCGCTCACTTTCTTGTAAATACAGGCTTCACCATAAGTCTGTATAAAACCATATGCTTTGATCACCTTATCAAAGCGTATATTCCAACTTCGAGATGCTTGCACCAGTCCATAGATGGGTCGCTGGAGTTTGCACACTTTGTTAGCACCTTTAGGATTGACAAAACCTTTTGGTTGCATCATATACAATTTTTATTTAAGAAATCCATTAAGGAATGCAGTCTTGACATCCATTTGCCAGATTTGATAAAATGTGACAATTGCTAACATGATTCAGACAGACATAAGCATCAGTACGAGTGAGAAAATCTCATCGTAGTCAACACCTTGAACTTGTCAAAAACCTTTTGCGAAAAGTTGAGCTTTGTAGATAGTAATTCTACCATCAGTGTCCGTCTTCCTCTTGAAGATCCATTCATTCTCAATGGCTTGCCGATCATTGGGCAAGTCCACCAAAGTCCATACTTTGTTCTCATACATGGATCCTATCTCAGTTTTCATGGCCTCAAGCCATCTGTCAAAATGTGGGCTCATCATAGCTTCTTCATAGTTCGTAGGTTCGCCATGGTTTAATAACATGACTTATAGGACAGGATTACCGTACCACTCTGGTCCGGAATGTGCTCTTTTCAACCTACAAGGTCCAATAGTAACTTGATCCGAAGTTTCATGATCATTATCATTAGCTTCCTCTCTAGTTGGTGTAGGCATCACGGGAACGGATTTCACTGATGTGCTACTTTCCAATTCGAGAGAAGGTACAGTTACCTCATCAAGTTATACTTGTTGGAGATATGCCCTAGAGGCAATCATGTATGATGATATTTCCTATGTGTTTATGAATAAACATAGTCCTTGGACATTATCAATGATGTGTATCATCAAGTACGTGACTTGTTTGTGGGACTATGCATTGTATGATGACTGTCCTAAAAGGTCCCTAGTCCAAAGGGCTGTGTGGACGCGCAGCCGACTAGACTAGCATATGACACGGTCGATGGCTCGGTCTCACTAGCCATGGAGCATTGGATGCTAACCGTATAATATGGACTTGGAAAGGTCTGGTCGGATTCGACATAGTCGGATCCGAGTCGAGATAAGGTCCGAGTCGGACAGACCCAACTATGAGACGCAGCGATATGTCATCTGTGAGTCTCTAGTACAACATCGTGCTCTATGTCCTAAGACCTGAGTGGCGCATGTACTCGAGATGGTGATAGACTTGCTTTGGGCCGACCAAATGCTACTCCATGACCGGGTAGTTACAAAGGTAGGTTTCGGTTTGTCCAGTCCCATGTTTGAGACATGGTCGAGCAAGATGGGATTTGCCCTCTCGGTCGAGAGATATACTCTGGGCCCCTCGTGTGATCTCGACCAGAACAGATGGCCATGCGACAAGGATTATGAGATAATACGGACAAGTGGTCGGTATCACCGAACGAGAAAGAGGTCGGGTTAGCACAAGGATGGCGGTCTCGCCTTGATCCCGACAACATATATCGTGCGGCAAAGGGAATGAAGTGTGACACGTTATGCAGGTTCGCCTAACCAGCTTCATAGTCTGCTTGGTGGTCGGCACGCCTTGCTAGAGGCCGCTACCAACCGCACAGGTCGGAGGTGATCCGAACTATGACCAAGCTGACTTGAACCTAAGGGGTCGCAAGGCTAAGGGAAGGAACCTACGAGGTCGGTTCAGAGGACACCGGTCGGATGTGATCCGAGCTGGACTAGGAACGTGACCGAGTAGACTTTTGCTTTAGGGTCCGTGGCGAGGCCCAAGTGTTGAGCTCGCGACGGACGCCTATATAAAGTGGAGGTGCGCACACTCAGCGGTTGATCGCCGGCGCTGCGACTAGGGTTTGCATGTGTTGCGAATAGCCACCTCCACTCGCCGACCGTGTGATCGGACCTAGCAGTCCGCCGACGACGCTCCTCCCGCGCAGCGGATACCGTTAGAGGCGGTGCACTTGCGCCGCTCCGCGAACTCAGACGTGGGATCGGACGACCGCCGCCGAGGGAGATCGAACGAGGAGGAGGCGATCCACGCAGACGCTGCCCCAACTCTTCTTCACGCTGCACGGCTGCGGCGCCTAGTGGTAACGAACTATGATCCATCTCCCGTAGCATGTTCCTGGATGTTCTGCGCGTAGGAATTTTTAATTTGCAGTCGACGCACCCTACCGTAGAACCCAACAATACTTTCCTCCCACTCACTTCTTTCAAGAGAAACTTCTTCTCTAGAAAGGATCCATTCTTAGCAACAAAGATTTTGCCTTCGGATTTGTGGTAGAAGGTGTACCCAACAGTTTCTTTTGAGTATCCTATGAAGATACACTTCTCCGATTTGGGTTCGAGCTTATCAGGCTGAAGCTTTTTCACATAAGCATCACAACCCCAAACTTCAAGAAACGGTAGCTTAGGTTTCTTGCCAAATCATAGTTCATATGGTGTCGTCTCAACGTATTTAGACAGTGCCCTACTTAACGTGAATGCAGCTGTCTCTAATGCATAACCCCAAAAGGATAGTGGTAAATCGGTAAGAGACATCATAGATCGCACCATATCTAATAAAGTACGGTTACGACGTTCGGACACATCATTACGCTGTTATGTTCTAGGTGGCGTGAGTTGTGAAACTATTCCACATTGTTTTAAATGAAGGCCAAACTCATAATTAAAATATTCGTCTCCGCGATCAGATCATAGAAACATTAATCCCGAAGGTAAAGGGAGTGTGCGATGGTGATCTTATCAACCTTGGAATCACTTCCAACACACATCGTCACCTCGTCCTTAACTAGTCTTTGTTCATTTTGCAACTCCTGCTTTGAGTTACTAATCTTTGCAACTGAACCGGTATCAAATACCCTGGGGTTACTATGAACACTAGTAAAGTACACATTGATAACATGTATATCAAGTATACTTTTGTTCACTTTGCCATCCTTCTTATCCGCCAAGTATTTGGGGTAGTTCCGTTTTCAGTGACCATTCCCTTTGCACTAGAAGCACTCAGTTTTGGGCTTAGGTCTAGCTTTGGGCTTCTTCACGGGAGTGGCAACTTCCTTGTCATTCTACTTGAAGTTCCGTTTCTTTCCCTTACCCTTTTTCTTGAAACTAGTGGTCTTGTTAACCATCAAAAGTTGATGCTATTTCTTGATTTCTACCTTCGCTGATTTCAGCATCGCGAAGAGCTTGGGAATCGTTTTCGTCATCCCTTGCATATTATAGTTCATCACGAAGTTCTAGTAACTTGGTGATAGTGACTAGAGAACTCTGTCAATCACTATCTTATCTAGAAGATTAACTCCCACTAGATTCAAGCGATTGTAGTAGAGACATTCTGAGCACATGCTCACTAGCTAAGCTATTCTCCTCCATCATGTTGGCAAAGTACTTGTCAGAGGTCTCATACCTCTTAACATGGGCATAAGTCTGAAATATCATTTTCAGCTCTTGGAATATCTCATATGCTCCATGGCGTTCAAAACATTTTGAAGTCCCGGTTCTAAGCCGTAAAGCATGGTGCACTAAACTATCAAGTAGTCATCATATCAAGCTTGCCAAATGTTCATAACGTCTGCATATGCTCCTACAATAGGTCTGTCACCTAGCGGTGCATCAAGGACATAATTTTTCTATGCAGCAATGAGGATAATCCTCAGATCACGGACCCAGTCCGCATCATTGCTACTATCATCTTTCAACTTAGTTTTCTCTAGGAACATATCAAAAACATAGGGGAGCTACAACGCGAGCTATTGATCTGCAACATAATTTGCAAATACTACCAGGACTAAGTTCATGATAAATTAAAGTTCAATTAATCATATTACTTAAGAACTCCCACTTAGATAGACATCCCTCGAGTCGGCTAAATGATTTCGTGATCCAAATCGACAAAACCATGTCCGATCATCACGTGAGACAGAGTAGTCTTCAATGGTGAACATCTCTATGTTGATCATATCTACTATATGATTCAGGTTCGACCTTTCGGTCTCCAGTGTTCCGAGGCCATGTGTGTACATGCTAGGATCGTCAAGTTTAACCCGAGTATTCCGCATGTGCAAAAATGTATTGCACCCGTTGTATTTGAACATAGAGCCTATCACACCCGATCATCACGTGGTGTCTCAGCACGACGAACTGTCGCAACGGTGCATACTCAGGGAGAACACTTATACCTTGAAACTTTAGTTAAGGGATCATCTTATAATGCTACTTCCGTACTAAGAAAAATAAGATGCATAAAAGATGAACAGCACATGCAATCAAAATATGTGACATGATATGGCCATCATCAGCTTGTGCTTTTGATTTCCATCTCCAAAGCATCGTCATGATCTCCATCGTCACCGGCTTGACACCTTGGTTTCCATCATAGCGTCGTGGTCGTCTCGCCAACTATTTGTTCTACAACTATCGCTAACGCATTGTGATAAAGTAAAGCAATTACATGGCGCTTGCATTTCATACAATAAAGAGAAAACCATAAGGCTCCTGCCGGCTGTCAGATGTCTTACAAAACATGATCATCTCATACAATAACGTTTATCTCATCATGTCTTTACCATATCACATCACAACATGCCCTGCAAAACAAGTTAGACGTCCTCTACTTTGTTGTTGGAAGTTTTACGTGGCTGCTACAGGCTTCTAGCAAGAACCGTTCTTACCTACCCATCAAAACCACAACGGTGATTTATCAGATTTGCTGTTTTAACCTTCAACAAGGACCGGCTGCAGTCAAATTCGATTCAACTAAAGTAGGAGAAACAGACACCCGCCAGCCACCTTTATGCAAAACTAGTTGCATGTATGTCAGTGGAACCGGTCCCATGAACGTGGTCATGTAAGCTTGGTTCGGTCCGCTTCATACAACGATACCGCCGAATCAAAATAAGACATTGGTGGTAAGCAGTATGACGTTCAACACCCGCAACTCTTTGTGTTCTACTCGTGCATATCATCTACGCATAGACCTGGCTCTGATACCACTGTTGGGGAACGTAGCATACAATTTTTAAAAAAAATTGTATGATCACGCAAGATCTATCTACGAGATGCATAGCAACTAGAGGGGGAGAGTGTGCCCACGTACCCTCGTAGACCAAAAGCGGAAGGTTTTGACAATGCGGTTGATGTAATCAAACTTCTTCCCGTTCCAACCGATCAAGCACCAAACGTACGACACCTCCGAGTTCTGCACACGTTTCAGCTCGATGACGTCCCTCGAACTCTTGATCCAGCAAAGTGTCGAGGGAGAGTTTCATCAGCACGACGGCGTGGTGATGATGATGGTCAACTGATCCGTCCAGAGCTTCGCCTAAGCACTACGACAATATGACCGGAGGCGTAAACTGTGGAGGGGGGCGTCGCACACGGCTAGGAATCAATATTGTGTGTTCTAGCGGTGCCCCTCCCCCATCATATATATAGGTTGGAGGGGAGGAGAGGCAGCCAAGGGGGCACCCCATGTAGGAGGAATCCTACTAGGCCGCCTCCCAATTCGCCCCCCTTCCATATTCATCTGGAGAGGGGAGGAAGGAGGAGGGAGGAGAGAAGGAAGGGGGAGGCCGAATCCCTCCCCTTCCTTTCCCTCTTCTCCTCTTTCCTTACCCCTTATTTTGGCCTACATGGCGTGCAACATCCCCCTAGGGGCAGGTCGTCCCCTTCTTGGCCCATTAGGCCCATGTAGTTGCCGGGGGGATGCCCAGAACCCCTTCCGGTGACCCGATATGTACCCGGTACCCCCAGAACACTTTCGGTGTCCGAATATCATCGTCCTATATATGAATCTTTACCTCTGGACCATTTCAAGACTCCTCGTCATGTCCATGATATCATCCAGGACTCCGAACAACATTCGGTCACCAAATGACATAACTCATATAATACAAAATCTTCATCAAACGTTAAGCGTGCGGACCCTATGGGTTCAAGAACTATGTAGACATGACCGAGACACCTCTCCGGTCAATAACCAACAGTGGAACCTGGATGCTCATATTCTATGAAGATCTTTATCGATCTTACCGTAATAAACAGTAGCCGGTGGAGGGCTGGATGAACAATAGCCCGTGGAGGGGTGATTGAACAGGACCCCGTGGAGAGGGCTGGTTGAACAGTAGCCTGTGGAGGAGCGGAGGAGGCTGGATGAACTGGAGCCCGTGGATGAACAGTGGCTGGCGGAGGTAGGAGGGGAGACGCCGTGGATGAACTGACGTAGGTGGAGGCTGGAGGAGGTCGACTGTGGATGAACAGTAGCCCGTGGAGGCAGTCAATGATGGAGATGAACAGTATCCCATGGAGTCCTGTTTTGCGGTACGCCACACCCCGCCCGATGAACACGACCCCGGCTTTGACTGTAGCGCTCCAACACAAGTCTGTTTCCTCCGTTTTGTGGTACGCCACACCCCTCCTGATCAACAAGACCCCGTTTCGATCGTAGGAGGCCAAGAGAAGTCTGTTTCCTTCATTTTGCGGTACGCCAGACCCCTCCGATGAACAGGATCCCGTTTTGACCGTGGCCGGTCGAACACAAGGCTGTTTCCTCTGTTCTGCGGTACGCCAGGCCTCGTTTCCATCAGCTGTTCCGTCCAAGCCGGTTGGAACCCGATGAACACGAAGCATTCCGACCCGTCGGTTGCCTCCCGATGAACAGGACACTGTTTCTCCGTTCCGACCTAGCCGGTTCGCTGCCAGATGAACAGGACGCCGTTGCTGCCGTCCGTAACCTCTCCATGTACACAAGCCCTGGCCGCCTGTATATATGCGCGAGTACGAGCTCGAGACCCCGCCTATATGTACGTATGTGGCCGTATTTTTTGCCCTGTGGCTGTACGTACGTGTACAGGGCTTAGACGGGACTGCGTGAACTGCTATGTCGGGTGCTCTACAATGACAGGTGCCGCTACTTACTCGGCCACGGTTCATACTTGCAGGGAGACCGATCGACCAGTATGTATGTACACGTTCGCGACCAGACAGACAACGCTATGTATGCTTTGACCGGGTGGGTCCCAGCGGTCAGGGAGGATAAGCACACACTTCCTTACATGCGAAGATATAGCTGCTCGGTCCCAGCTGTTAGGGGGGGATTGTTTTTATTTTGTGAGTAATAAGGAGGCACTTTGTAGCGACCTGACCCAAAATCGGTCAAATCTCTGTGTCTGTACCATCCCAAGATCATGCTGGTACTCACAGTACATTGATGAAATAATCAAAGTTCAATCACACCTGAATTTATTACACGATTCTCATATCGAGTCTTTATTACAATAGAATAAATTCGGCCAAAGGCCAACTCATGAGAAATAAACTAAGTAAAGCTGCGGAAGCGTAGAAGAATAGCGAGTCCATCCGACTCCAAAGGGCAATCGCCAAGCGGATCGTAGCCTCAATCCTGATCGAATACTCCTCTCCGCAACATAAGACGTTGCAGCCGTGTAGGTCAGCATTTTGAATATGCTAGCAAGTCATGAAGAGAGAACAATAATAAAATTTCTAACACTATATGCAATTTGGCTGTGGGGCTCTAAGTTTCATTGTTTTTGCGAAAAGCCAGTTTTTCCCTACAACAGTGGACTTGCTTGTAAATACTACAAAATTGTTGGTAGTTATTGAGATGGTTCCGCCAACCAATGTCTCATTCCCAAATTATTAAGTCATAACCCCCTCAATTAATTCATTAATTTTAGTGTTGAGACTTCCGAATACTTCCAAGTTCTAGAGGCTCAAATTGTCCGTGAATCGGGACACGGCTAATCGATTAGATCTTTAACTCTGCAGAGGTTTATGACTTTACCCGCAAGAATCATTCCCTCCTTTTAAGTCTTCGCACTTCATGGTGTTTGAAGACGGACGAATGAAATAGGGTCTTAGAAGAGTTCTTCCGCCACCGCCGTACCCATCCAATCCTACCGTTCTTCTACATCTCGTAGTACCGTCCGCCAGAGTCACAACTAGGGTTGACCAAGCCGAGCCCATAATGGCTTGCGGCTGCTGAGTAAGCTTCCGATCAATGGGGCATACATCCGTCTCTTCGTGGCTGGGTGAAGCTTTCCGCAAGATGTCATGGCACTTCTCCATGCATCCCGCCAACCACTGGGTTCTCCAGGTGCCCGTCAACAAATCCTCCACCCGAAGAGTGAATTCAAGTCCATCTTGAGCTTGAAGTTCATGGGGTTGTCATCATCTTTGACTCTCACATCTCCTTATGAATTCACTCAACCAATCCCATCTACGAGCATAGCAAAATAAACTACTTCGTCCCGGTCATGGTAACAAAGGAATTGGTTCATCCTACCTCATGATACTACTCAAGAACATAACTTCAAAATTTCACCCTCTGCATGCATGGTGGGGAGGTATAATTCTAATGCAACAAAAACATAGGTATTGTAAAGAAACATGATCAATGACTTGCCTTCTCGACGATCTTCGTAAGCTAGGGACTCGTGGTAGCAAGCTTCGCACTCCAGAAATTCTACCGAGGCAAACAATAACCATAATAAGCACATAGCATATGATCACTTAACTCAATAGAATAGTAACATAACACACCAAAACAAACGAATCAAAACCCAAAGGAAAACTCGAAGAAATCCAACTCAAAGTTTTTCCTACTTCAAGCAACAACTAAAAATAGTTTTACATAACAAAAGTTTTTCCTAACAGAACCTAAACATGGGTTTATGCTACCTAACAGAAAAGAATTCATCAAGTAACTAGGAGCAAAAGGAATTACTTTAAAATCTATTATAAAACTCCTATTAGGCCTAAAGCAAATTCTAATAAGAAAAATAAAATAAAAGTTTTATTTATTATAAATAAAAGTTCATGCTCTAAAGTTACAGAAACTAACCTAGAATAATCTATCACATAGGAAAAATAAATTTATTTGCTAACTAAAACAATAGGAAAACAGTGGCTAGTTAATTAATTAGGAATAACAAGATTCTGATTAAAACTATTTTTTATTAATCCTAAAATGCCCAAATAAATTCCTATGGTTAGTCAATGTCAAAACAAAGTTGTGACAAAAGAATTACTAAAAATAATATTCCTAACTCTTTTTATAGCAGATTTACTATTCTGTCTAAATCTAAAATAAAGCAATTTTAAGTAATTTTAACATGGCTAATTATATTTTCTACAGAAACTAAAAGAAATTTTCAAACCAACAAAAAAAGAATCACTTAAAAATATTAAGTAGAGTAAAAGATATGAATTTTTCAAATCTGAAACTATTCTGTTAAAACAGAAAACGAAAAATAAAGAAAAACGGCCTAATGGGCCTAACTAACGCCCTGGGCGTAACTTAACTAAACGGGCCCTAGGGTTTAAAACGAATCGGCCGGTTTAAATAAAAACCTAACTAATCGATCTAAATCGGAAATAAACCGGTTCACTAAAAACTAACCTAATAAAACCATACCCCTTGAGAGTTCTAATCACCGTTGAGATTAGATCGGACGGAGGTGGACTCCGGCGACTTACCGGTCGGCGACGGCGACGGCGGCTCGGGCGGCGAGTGCTCCGGCGACTCGGTGGTCGGGGCGTCGGCGGAGACCTCCGGCCTTGGCGCGACGACGGGGGTCGGTTGGTGGAGTCGGGTGAGCTCGGGAGTTCGGGGGGCGAGAAAAGGGGTTAATGGCGGCGGTGGCGCTCTCGGCTCCGGCGGGAAGTTGCGGGAGGAGGCGTCGGGTGAGGGGCGAGGGGGTATGGGGTCGTGGGGGGTTTATATAGGCGCCTCGGCTTGGAGAAGGGCGATCGGGGTGGCGAATCATGGCGGATCCCAGATCTCACGGATCTCCCAAGAGCGCGCGCGTGGTTGGCGTGGGCGAGGGAAGGTGTGGGTGGGGTCCACTGTCGGTGAGAGGAGGCGCGTTGCGGTCGGGCGACGGTGGCTAGCCGATTCGGCTCGATCGCTCGATCGGCTCGCCGTGGGCGGCGTGTGGTGGCGCTGGGCCGTTGGCTGGTGGGCAGCGTGGGTGTTGGTGGGCGGTTGGCTGGCCGGCGCCGAGGCTTTTTCTTTTTCTAATTTTTTTTTGAAAATAAAAACAGAGATGAATAATATAAATATAAATATTTTATATAGGACATATATATACCAAAATGATCAGGGGAATATTCCCTATCATTTAAACATTTTTCCAGGGGCAAAATCCAAACTTTATAAAAATTCATTTTTTTCAAAATTCAAATAAAACTCAAATTTGAATTCAAACATTTTGGCAATGTTTTTCCTCTGATATTTTTGGAGTGTCATGTTTACTCCTCTCATACTTTTTCTCAAGTATTTATCAGGCATAATTTTTGAAATGATTTTCCACTGCCAAAATTTGAATTCAAATTCCAACAACTCCAGAACTTCTGAAACTTCAAATGCCACTCAATTTCAAACAGAATGCATAGATGCTTAGCTATAATTGTAAAACATTCCAAATAGGAAATTTGGGATGTTACAAACCTACCCACCTTAAGATGAATCTGGCCCTCGAGATTTGGGTTGGCTAGCAAATAGGTGCGGGTGGTCTCGAAGGAGGTCTTCTTCTCGCTCCCAGGTGGCTTCTTCCTCGGAGTGATGACTCCACAGCACCTTGCAAAACTTGATGATCTTGTTGCGGGTGACTCTGTTTGCAGTCTCGAGAATTGGACGGGTTTCTCCTTATAAGTCGATCACCGTCAAGCTGTATGGCCTCTAGGGGCACTGTGTCTCTCAACGGAATATCGGCCGTGTCGGCATGACACTTCTTCAGCTGAGAAACATGGAAGACATCATGAACTCCGGACAATCCTTCCGGCAATTCCAACTTGTAAGCAACTTCTCCACGACGTTCGAGGATTTTGTAGGGGCTAATGAATCGGGGTGCTAACTTTCCTTTGACACCAAACCTCTTGATTCCACGAAGTGGGGACACACGAAGATATGCTCGGTCTCCCGCTTCGTAAGTTACTTCCTTGCGCCATTGTCAAGATAACTCTTCTGCCTTGACTGTGCTATCTTGAGTCTATCCCGAATCAGCTTGACTTTCTCTTCGGAATCTCTGATAAGATCGGAACCGGAAAGTGATCGATCTCCAACACTATCCCACAGCAATGGTGTTCTGCACCTCCTTCCGTATAGAGCTTCGAAAGGGGCCATCTTCAGACTGGTCTGATAACTGTTGTTGTATGAGAACTCTGCGTATGGCAAATTATCATCCCAGCTAGACCCATAGTCTAGCACACAAGCTCTCAACATGTCCTCCAGAATCTGATTGACTCTCTCGATCTGTCCATCTGTCTGCGGATGAAAAGCTGTACTGAACTCCAGCCTCGTACCCAAAGTTTCATGCAACTGATTCCAAAACTTTGAGGTAAATTGTGTTCCTCTATCTGACACGATACTCCTCGGAACTCCATGCAGACATACGATCCTGGTCATGTATATCTTGGCCAACTTAGCACTGGTATAGGTAGTCTTCACGGGAATGAAGTGAGCTACCTTGGTCAAACGATCAACCACTACCCGGATGGAATCATAACCTGAGCGGGTCTGGGTAATCTGTGATAAAATCCATTCCAAGTTTCTCCCATTTCCAATCGGGAATCGGCAAAGGTTGAAGTAACCTGCTGGCTTCGATGTTCGCCTTTACTCGTTGACAAACATCGATAATCGCTACGTACTCGGCAATATCCTTCTTCATACCTGTCCACCAGAAACTTTCCTTCAAATCCAGGTACATCTTGGTGTTTTTTTTGACTATGTACTGCAAGGCAACAGCCTCACAGCCCTTTATTAAAACAATTATAGATTCTGTACAAAATTAGAAAGGTAAACAAAAGGGGAAAAGAAGGCTACTTACAGGGGGTGATTAGTGTAAAGAATCTATCCAATCAGTTAGTCTATCTCTATATTTACACTTGATTCTATGAGCTAAGAGAGTAATATCATGAATAAAATTCCTCCTCCAAGCTCGAAAGTGGGCAGCTCATTTCAAGATCCTTCCATTCCTTTGGGTCCAAATATTCCAGGTGGCCGTAAATACTACCTCAGTGAAAAACGGTTGACCAAATTCCCTCCTGGCCTCACAAGCCATTTCAAAAGTGGTGTGATTAGGTTGAACATTCCATGAAATGCCCAAATAATTCCAGACACATTGGCTAAAGTTGCAAGCAAAAAAGAGATGAGCTCTATCTTCATGCAAACCTGAGAAGCAAATGGCACAAGTATCATCCTGGATAATCCAATGACGTCTCTGCATCATTTCCCTAGTGTTCAGACGATCCATCAGAAGAAGCCAGCCAAACACCTTGGTGTTACCGGGGTGAATCGAGTACGGTGAGTCATGAGCCTCTTGAAGAATTAGCTTCCTGAGTTCGGGATCATTGGGCACATAAATACGGTCCTCGAACCATATAGCTCCGTATTCATCCTTACGGAACCCTTTAGCTTTTCCTTCATTCATCTTTTTCTTTATCTCATCAATTTCCTTGTCCGACTTACGGGCTTCACGAATCCTTTCGGCCAAAGTGGACTGAACTTCCGAGTTGCAACATATCCTCTCGGAACTATCTCGATCGGAGATCTCACGAGGTCATCGACTAACTCCAGGGTAACCCTCCGCTATAAGAGTATTCACATAACTCTTACGGCTCAAAGCATCTGCTACAACATTAGCTTTCCACAGGTGGTAATGCAATCTCATGTCATAGTCCTTGATTAACTCTAGCCATCTCCTCTGCACGAGGTTCAACTCTTCTGCGTGAAAATATACTTCAAGCTCTTATGATCGTGTAAACATCACAATGGTTTCCGATAAGGAAATGTCTCAGTCTTGAGTGTATGCACTACGGCTGCTAACTCCAAATCATGTGTGGCATAATTCATCTCGTGAGGTCGAGCTATGCGGAGGTATAAGCTACAACTTTTCCTTCCTGCATGAGTACTCCTCCGAGTCCACGACGAGAAGCGTCACAATATACTGGTAATCCTTGTGTATGTCGGCAAAATCAATCTTTGGGGCTGTAACCAAACGTTTCTTCAATTCACTGAAGCGGCTTCACAATCCTCGGTCCAAATGTACTTGGCTTCCTTCTTCAACAGCTCGGTCATGGGCTTGGCAATCTTCGAAGTTCTCAATTAACCTCCGATAATATCCTGCGAGTCCGAGAAAACTGCGGATCTCCTTGACTGAGGTGGGCGACTGCCAATCGGTGACTGATTCAACCTTAGCGGGGTCAACTACTATCCCTTCTCCTGAAATAACATGTCCGAGGAATCCAACTTCCTTCAGCCAAAATTCACATTTGCTGAACTTGGCATACTGGCGATGTTCTCGAAGTTTCTCCGAACTAGGCGCAAATGTTCCTTATGCTCTTCCTCGCTCTTGGAAAATCAGTATATCATCGATGAACACCATGACAAACTTGTCCAGATATTCCATAAATACGTTGTTCATCAAATTCATGAAGTATGCAGGGGCATTAGTCAATCCAAATGACATGACGGTATACTCATATAAACCATACCTGGTAGTGAATGCTGTTTTGAGTATATCCTTTTCACGGATCTTCAACTGATGATACCCTGATCGAAGATCGATCTTGGAGAATACCTTGGCTCCAACTAGCTGATCAAATAGATCATTAATCATCGGCAGAGGGTACTTGTTCTTGATGGTCACGTCGTTCAATGAACGATAATCCACAACCATTCTCAAGGTTCCATTCTTCTTCTCTACTAAAAGAACTGGGGCTCCCCAAGGTGATGAGCTTGGCCGAATATATCCTTTCTCCAATAGCTCATTAATTTGGTTTTTGATCTCTTTCAAATTGTTCGGTGGCATCCGATAGGGTCTCTTGGATATAGGGGCTGTGCGGGCAATAACTCAATCAGAAATTCAATGTCTCGTCGGTGGCATTCTGGTAATTCCTCAGGAAACACATCGGAAAATCTTGCGAAGATGGCACTTCCTCTGAACAACTCCCGTGAGGGAATTTACCGATTCTTCATCCGCTACGTCTCGGATACATACTTGATCCTCTTACGCTCCGGGGTGGTGAGCAGAATCGACTTGCGTGGGCACAGTCTATGTTTCCTTCAAACTTCGTCAACCAATCCATGCCTAGGATTACATCCAAGGTCTGGGTTTCCAATACTATGAGGTCTGCGGGAAATTTATGGTTCCCGATGTTGAGGGTTGCATGACAGCCTAAGCCTCGCCATCATTTCTCCTCTGCTTGGGCCCGCGAAGGGGCTTCTAAGGGTTTTGGTGGGCAACCCGTACTTTTCCACAACTACCCTTGATATGAATGAATCGTTGCACCAGAATCAAAGAGTACCAATACTGAACGTGAATTCAATAAAAACTTACCAACCACAGTGTCTGGCTGATCATAGACGTCCTCCACGTCAATGTGGTTCACCTGAGCACGAGGGAAAGGGTTGGGCTTCTTCGCTGAGCTTCCATTGCCGTTTCCATTCCTCTGCTTGGCCTCGGGCGTCGGTGGCATAGTGCCCTGTTTTCGGCACTTGAAGCAGTGATGTGACTCAGATCTTTACGAGTGAGGCGGGACGATGCTGATTGCCATTGCCGTTTCCATTGCCATTCCCATTGCCTGACTTGTTGTCCTGGTTGCGGTTGTTCCCATTTCCTCCATGGTTATGTCCTCCATGGTTGTGATGGGTATGCCCTCCTGAGTATGGTGCATAACGGGGCTTCTGCTGAGCTCCAGAGTTGTACTTCCCCTGGCTGTACTTCCGCTTGCGGCTATCAATCTGTTGCTGCTTGCCTTCAAGTATGGTGGCCTTGTCTACCAGCTCCTGGTAGTTAGTGAAGGTAGCCACCATAAGCTGCATACCCAGTTCGTCATTGAGTCCTCGAGAAACTTCTCCTGCTGCGGCATCTGTGGCCACATCATCGGGGCATAGCGAGCTAACTTGCTGAACTCATCCACGATCGCCCCACAAGACGGTTCCCCGACGTAAGTTGCGGAACTCACGCTTCTTCGACTCATGGCTCCGGCTGAAACATGGCGGTGCGGAAGGCTCTGCTGGAACTGATCACGTGATGGTGCCGATGGGATAAGTGGCGGTGTAGTTCTCCCACCAAGAAGTTGCAGGTCCATCAAGTTGATGTGCGGCAAAGCGCACCTTCTACGCATCGGTGCATCCAACAAATGACTAACTCCTTCCGACCTTGCGGAGCCAATCATCGCCACAATCGGCTCGGTCTGCTAGAGAACACCGCGGATTCAGCCTTAGGAATCGAGTCAAGTTGTCAACAGGGGTGGTGGCGGTGGATTGTTGTTGTTGTTGTTCGGTTACGAATGAGCATCGCATGAGGGCATTCTGCTGCTGGATCAGTTGGGTGAGCTCGGTGGGAAGTTGAGATCGGGGTCACGTCTCGGAGGCATCTGGTGTTTTAGAGTGGATGAGAAAATTAGAATAGAACAATGGTCTAATGAGAAATATCACTACCCATATGAATGCACAATCATAATCACACCAATCATTTATTCAATCCACTCAAACATGGTTTAATCTCGATTACAAATGCTCACGACTAATCGAAAATAACGGCCTAACTGATCGACGGAAAAAGTAAAATAACACGGTGGTCGACTAAATGTCTTCATCAATAATCCTTCGTCCTCAGTGCGATGTCCTCGGTGTGGCGTCCTCATTGCGGCGCCTCCTCTTGCGGCTTTCTCGGTGGAGCTCCCTTCATAATCCTGATCATTGCTCACGAGAGGTCCGTCATCTCCACTCGGAAAAAGGTCCTCTCCCAAGTCCATCTTTTCCTCTAATGCGGCAACCTTCATCTTCAGGTCGTCGACTCTCTCCATGAAGTCCGCGATTTCTTCCTCATGGTTAAGGAAGTCTGCGTGTGCCTTCTCTTCCAGTTCCAGTTCACGGAACAACAGCCTCCTGTGTACCTTCGAGCTACGGCGAGTCTGGATCTCCCGTTTCCTGAGGAGACACTCCAAGTCTTGGACATACGAGAGAATGGAGTCGTCCTCTACGGTACAGATGATATCTCCATTCCTTGCTCTGCGAGAAACCATGGCGAGATCTGATGGATCGAGCTCGGCCCTGTACTCTTCTCGGAGATGTCCAAGTGCACGATAAATCGCCATGTCTCTTCCGATGATCCAGTTGAAGTCGGTAAACTCAAAGTCAATAGGCTCTGTATGTCCTCGAAGGTTCTCCTGGAATATGCACTTCAATCTCTGAGCGGGTATCCGTCGGAAGTGCATTGGTAGGCTTCCCGTGATCGAGGCGAGCAATCTTCAGCTTCTTCACGATCTGGACCAGCTTCCTCCCGAAGGGCATTGTCTCATCTGGTGGCAAAACTCCGAGCAAAACTGGGGTGAACTCGTGACCATCTAGAATGTTGAAAATCGGAGAGAAGTCGAGAAATGAGCAGGGAGAATTACGGAATGATAAGGATGTAAAATAATAGTCTCTTCCTATGGCTTTCCGATCCTAGGGGTCACGTCCTACGGTCAGCGTGTGCTCTGATACCATCTCAGAGCGACCGACCCAAAATCGGTCAAATCTACGTGTGTGTACCATCCCAAGATCATCTTTGGTACTCACGGTACATTGATGAAATAATCAAAGTTCAATCACACCTGAATTTATTACACGATTCTCATATCGAGTCTTTATTACAATAGAATAAATTCGGCCAAAGGCCAACTCATGAGAAATAAACTAAGTAAAGCTGCGGAAGCGTAGAAGAATAGCGAGTCCATCCGACTCCAAAGGGCAATCGCCAAGCGCGGATCGTAGCCTCAATCCTGATCGGAATACTCCTCTGCAACATAAGACGTTGCAGCCGTGTAGGTCAGCATTTTGAATATGCTAGCAAGTCATGAAGAGAGAACAATAATAAAATTTCTAACACTATATGCAATTTGGCTGTGGGGCTCTAAGTTTCATTGTTTTTGCGAAAAGCCAGTTTTTCCCTACAACAGTGGACTTGCTTGTAAATACTACAAAATTGTTGGTAGTTATTGAGATGGTTCCGCCAACCAATGTCTCATTCCCAAATTATTAAGTCATAACCCCCTCAATTAATTCATTAATTTTAGTGTTGAGACTTCCGAATACTTCCAAGTTCTAGAGGCTCAAATTGTCCGTAACCGGGGACACGGCTAATCGATTAGATCTTTAACTCTGCAGAGGTTTGCGCACTTTACCCGCAAGAATCATTCCCTCCTTTTAAGTCTTCGCACTTCATGGTGTTTGAAGGCGGACGAATGAAATAGGGTCTTAGAAGAGTTCTTCCGCCCTTTGCGGTACCCATCCAATCCTACCGTTCTTCTACATCTCGTAGTACCGTCGTCGGCGAGTCACAACTAGGGTTGACCAAGCGAGCCCATAATGGCTTGCGGCTGCAGAGTAAGCTTCCGATCAATGGGGCATACATCCGTCTCTTCGTGGCTGGGTGAAGCTTTCCGCAAGATGTCATGGCACTTCTCCATGCATCCCGGCCAACCACTGGGTTCTCAGGTGCCCGTCAACCGTCCTCCACCCGATGAGTGAATTCGAAGTCCATCTTGAGCTTGAAGTTCATGGGGTTGTCATCATCTTTGACTCTCACATCTCCCTTATGAATTCACTCAACCAATCCGTCTCTGAGCATAGCAAAATAAACTACTTGTCCGGGTCATGGTAACAAGGGGAATTGGTTCATCCTACCTCATGATACTACTCAAGAACATAACTTCAAAATTTCACCTACTGCATGCATGGTGGGGAGGTATTATTCTAATGCAACAAAAACATAGGTATTGTAAAGAAACATGATCAATGACTTGCCTTGCTGACGATCTTCGTAAGCTAGGGACTCGTGGTAGCAAGCTTCGCACTCCGGAAATTCTACCGAGGCAAACAATAACCATAATAAGCACATAGCATATGATCACTTAACTCAATAGCATAGTAACATAACACACCAAAACAAACGAATCAAAACCCAAAGGAAAACTCGAAGAAATCCAACTCAAAGTTTTTCCTACTTCAAGCAACAACTAAAAATAGTTTTACATAACAAAAGTTTTTCCTAACAGAACCTAAACATGGGTTTATGCTACCTAACAGAAAAGAATTCATCAAGTAACTAGGAGCAAAAGGAATTACTTTAAAATCTATTATAAAACTCCTATTAGGCCTAAAGCAAATTCTAATAATAAAAATAAAATAAAAGTTTTATTTATTATAAATAAAAGTTCATGCTCTAAAGTTACAGAAACTAACCTAGAATAATCTATCACATAGGAAAAATAAATTTATTTGCTAACTAAAACAATAGGAAAACAGTGGCTAGTTAATTAATTAGGAATAACAAGATTCTGATTAAAACTATTTTTTATTAATCCTAAAATGCCCAAATAAATTCCTATGGTTAGGCAATGTCAAAACAAAGTTGTGACAAAAAGAATTACTAAAAATAATATTCCTAACTCTTTTATAGCAGATTTACTATTCTGTCTAAATCTAAAATAAAGCAATTTTAAATAATTTTAACATGGCTAATTATATTTTCTACAGAAACTATAAGAAATTTGCAAACCAACAAAAAAGAATCACTTAAAAATATTAAGTAGAGTAAAAGATATGAATTTTTCAAATCTGAAACTATTCATTAAAACAGAAAACGAAAATAAAGAAAAACTGCCTAATGGGCCTAACTAGCATACAGGCGTAACTTAACTAAACGGGCCCTAGGGTTTAAAACGAATCGGCCGGTTTAAATAAAAACCTAACTAATCGATCTAAACCGGAAATAAACCGGTTCACTAAAAACTAACCTAATAAAACCATACCCCTTCGGGGGTTCTAATCTACGCCGTTGAGATTAGATCGGACGGCGGGGGTGGACTCCGGCGACTTACCGGTCGGCGACGGCGACGGCGGCTCGGGCGGCGAGTGCTCCGGCGACTTCGGTGGTCGGGGGCATCGGCGGAGACCTCCGGCGAGCGCGGCGCGACGAGGGGGTCCGGTTGGTGGAGTCGGGTGAGCTCGGGGAGTTCGGGGGCAGAAAAGGGGTTAATGGCGGCGCGGCTCGAGCTCCGGCGGAAGTTGCGGGAGGAGGCGTCGGGTGAGGCGAGGGGGTTATAGGGGCGCCTCGGCTTGGAGAAAGGCGTCGAGGCGGCGAATCGCGGCGGATCCCGGATCTCACGGATCTCCGAGCAGCCTTGATGGTTGGCGTGGGCGAGGAAGGTGACGGGTGGGGTCCACAGCCGGTGAGGAGGAGGCGTTGCGGTCGGCGACCGGTGGCTAGCCGATTCGGCTCGATCGCTCGATCGGCTCGGCGTGGGCAGCGTGGCTGGCGCTGGGCCATTGGCTGGTGAGCCGCTGGGTGTTAGCTGGGCGGTTGGCTGGCCGGCGCCGAGGGCTTTCTTTTTCTAATTTTTTGAACATAAAACAGAGATGAATAATATAAATATAAATATTTTATATAGGACATATATATACCAAAATGATGGGGAATATTCCTATCATTTGAACATTTTCGAGG